>NW_004624834.1:5488223-5605684 GCF_000247695.1 Heterocephalus glaber | reverse complement strand
TCAAGTCTTGCACTAGGGGCACAATTTCTCCTGTTATCTGAGAAATTATTTCTGATTTCATTTTTTCCAGATCCCCTTTTGTTTCCAGTTCAGTGGGTCCAGGTGGTTGAATATCAGAGTACTCCATCTCATTTCCCTTTGTGGTTGCTGTAGGTGATCTGGAAGTCTGGTTTTGAGACTTATTTACGTGTTTTCTCATTTCGACTGCGGTGGGGGGCAGTTAGCACCTGCACGGCTTACCTCCTCTGAGCTGGGAGAGGTGGGACAGGGGCTGGGAGCAGTGGGAGGGATGGTGACCAGGAAGCCCCTTCCTCTGGACCAGGAGCAGTGGGACAGCGGCTCAGAAGCCCCTACCTCTGGGCCGGGAGCAGCGGGACTCAGTACCATGGTCTGGTGGTCTGGTGTCCTCTGTGTCTTTGTAGTGTGGAACCAGGTGGCTGCCTGTCTGCATCAGGGTGATTTGGCATCTTCCGCGCAACTCAGGACCTCGGTAGGGCGTGCAGAGACCTGCCTGTGTGCAGTGGGCTGATTCGGCATGTTCCGTGCGACTGAGAACCTCGGTAGGGCGTGGGCAGACCTGCCTGTCTGCAGGGGGGTGATTTGGCGTCTTCCGCGTGACTTGGGACCTCGGTAGGGCGTGCACAGACCTGTCTGTCTGCAGCAGGCTGATTGGGCGTGTTCCGTGCGACTCAGGACCTCGGTAGGGCATGGGCAGACCTGCCTGTCTGCAGCGGGGTGATTGAGCATCTTCCGCAAGACTGGGGACCTCAGTAGGGCGTGGGCAGACCTACCTCTGACAGATATTGCATATAGATTTTTCTTCTAAATGTCTGCAGGATAGAATTTTAGATGCCCTTATGTCTTTAAGACCAAGCCATAGCCTCTATTTAAACAAAATCAAGGAGAAACTTGCTGAAGCTAACAGTTAAGGCAAGGATGTCTGCCGTCTCCAAATAAGTTACAAATGATTAATTGGTGCACTGTAGGAAGCCAGAACACAGGAAACTACCATTCTGTAACAGTGAGCCATAGAAATCAGTTCCAATTTGTGGATTTTGACAACAGTACTAAGATCTAATTGTGGATCTATGTTTAAGCTGACTTTTTCCCCTCAAATTCAGTTATCTGTTTATTTTCAAAAGTTCCTGAGTTTCTAAAAGCAGCAAGTAGCAAATGAGTGTTTTGGAAAGCAGTAGAGCCTACATGCAGAGTAATACACTGCCCCAATGTGCACCATCTCTTCACAACTGAGGAGAAAACAGTGGATACTGACATTCTCTTGGGCTAACAAAATAAGTCAAAAATGCATCCGAGGTAGATATATCACTACTCATAATGCACTGACATAACTTATAAACAAAATGCAATAGGCAGCACAAAATTATACCACCCTAAGATTTTCTTCATTTATGTAGTTTTGGTGTAAAAATTCTTGCTTTCAGAGGAAGATTGCTTTGCACATTTGTTCATAAGGCTGTGCTGTGCCCAAAGTGGAGAACACTGAAAATGGAAATACCAAATTCCAGATTTATTTTTTAAAAGAAAACAGTCCTGTGAGGCATATCAGCTGCACAATATCTGTACATTCCAAAAAAGAAGAAGAAAAATAAACATACATGGTATCAACACAAGAGCTGTTTCTACAACCTCAGTTGATAATGATGAAGGCTCACCCCTTTATCTTATCCGTCAGTGACCCTCATTACGCTCTGAACTCTGCCACATTTCTCCTCACTTCAATCTGGGGTAAATGGTGGACGTCAGAGAAGTGAAAATAAACAGTGAAATGGAGAAGTCTGAATTCAGATGAAGCCATCTGAATCTTGAAAACATCATAAGTAATCAATTAAGCAGATCAACTTTTGAAAGCCTTCAGGAAACCCGAAATGAACTCACTACACAATGTAAAATCACCACAAGATAATATTATGACACTGAATGTGGCTCTGAAACTTGGTTTCAGAACGTATCAATGTCTAGAGCAGGATCAGTTTTGCTGCAAGCGTCTGTTCAGCAGCACCTCTAGCTGTATCCTCCTCCACACATACTGTGAAATGCCCCCGGGAGGGAACTTGGTTATTCTTTAGACCCACTGATAAGACAGCAGTCCCAGTGGCTATTAGAATATCCTTTGCTTCAAACAGAATATGAAAAAGTGACTTTATCCATCAGGGTTCACTTTTACACATATTTGCATTTGTTTTCACTTTTGGTTGGGCATTCACTGCACACGTTAGCCGCGATAGCACCCTAATGAATCCTAACTAAACCCATATGGCAATCATGAGAACCATTCGCCTTGTATTTGCAGGGACATTTGGATATGAAGAAACTGTGAAAGACATGGGCCCAGGACGTAGTAGCTGAGACCCACAGGGGAGAGTGAGTGAGGAGAGTTCAAATGTGAAGTTTGCAGAAACAGTTTTGGTACCAGAGGGAAAAAAAGAAAGAAGAACCAAGGAAACAATGGCACAGGTAAAAGTAGCTGCAGAAACCCTGTTCTCTTTCTCAGTAGGCTTAATTCATTAGGCCCCAGAGTTCTGGTGGAAAAGGACAAAACACAGTCATGGATCTTTGTGATTTCCACCCCTCCCGCAGGCCTTCCACAGAAATGGCGTCTTGGAGTAAACCCCCAAATAGCTAAGCTACAGACAGCAAGGCCCCTTGCCTCTCTTAAAATAAATTCTTTCCTCCATTAATTCCCTTTTGGTATTATGTTTCCTAACATTTGACCTGGGTTTATGTGGTTCAAATAAATATACCCTTGACCCAGACATGCTTCATTTACTGTGGGGTGGATCAGAGCAGTTATAAAGCTTGTATTTTGCAATCTCCATCAACGTGCTTTCTGTTTTTGCCTTTCTGTGAGCATACCCCTCTCCCTAGCCATCCTGAAGCATTCTGAGGCAGGCATGGGGCTGGAGTGAGAAAGGGGGCTATTGCAGTAAAGTGCAAATCCAGAGCTACTGAGCAAAATCTAAAATATCTATGTCATATATCTGTATCTCTAATTCAACACCTGGAGGAAATTCTTAAGTGGGCAAGAAAAATTATGTTGTGCGGTTAGTTTATTCATAGTTTCTAAATGTTCTGATATAATCTGAGTCTGCTGAGTTACTGATGAGTATAGAAATTGCTCTTTCTAAACAAAGCTATAAAGTATATGCTCCATTGAAAGGGACAAACAAAAGGATATTTTTAAGTCAAAATTTCTTCAACAAGCTGCCACTTAACAGGAGACCATCTTTGGGTACTTTCTACACACACACACACACACACACACACACACACACACACACTCATGCAGACACATTAGATATAATACAGTTTAACTTTATGCACAGGAGTAAAGAGAACTCTGGATACCGTATTCAGTAATGTGTTTAAATCCTGGCTGCACACAGACTCAGACTGAAGAATTTAAAAAACTCTAACACACAGGACATAGGCAGAATAGGCAGAACAGTGACAGAGAGTCCTGGGGCTATGAAGCAAGAGTCAGCACTTTTTGAAACTTCCCTGACAGAGTCAAGTTGGAGAACCACAGTGGAGAGCAAGAAACATGCTGCCTCTCCAAACAGAGAGAACACGGATGTGGCTAAGGAGAGCAAGCAAGAAGAGCACCTACCTGGATCTCCCCTCCTCGGGGCGAGGTTAAACTGGTTGAGCACCAGGCCAAGAAGAGGTTTGAAGCTGCTCCTCTCCTGGATAACAAGAGGAGAGTATGGCTCAAGTGTCCCACAACAATCAGCAGGGCTACCTGTCAAGGTGATACAGGAAATAACACCGGAGATGAAATAGGAAATATTCTATCTCCCAACCTGGCAGATGTCTGATATGCTGAGCTCATGTTGTCTAAAAATAGAAGAATGAATTCTAAGAACAACAGAGGTTAAGAGTAGGAAGGTATTTATTGCTAGGATAGCTCCTCAGAAGCAGGAGGGGACCCTAATGCATAGCCGGGGACCCCACTCTACAGGGGAATTTCATGGAGTAGAACCCACATGGGTACAACATGGGCCACAGCCATGAACATCCAATAAGGTTACAAGTACAATCGCTTAGGTAATAGTGATCCAGTGGGGAAACAAGTCATGTAACAAGCATGGATGGAAAGAACAAAGATTCTCCTAGGAAGTGGTGGGTCCAGAGGTCTCTGGTTACCCACTGGGGTGACTCATGTCTATCTAGGCTTCATTAGGGTCCAGAGACCACTGGTCATCCACTGGGTAGCTGATGTCTATCTAGGCTTCATTAGGCCCAGTGTCTGTCCTCTGAGGAAATATGCAGGTCTGGTCATTTTGTCTTTATCTTGAGGCCCAGCCTCCAGGAGATGTGTCTCCTGCCGCAGTTGTGATGTGTTTCATGTTTGTACCAACTCTCTTGAGGACTTACCCTATCTGACCACCTATAGTATTTCTACCTAACTCAGCTGGACATATTAAAGGTGGCATGTGTGTCTGAGGTAGCAGAAAGCTCTGTGATGTTCCCTTGGCCCCTTCCTGGGGAGGAAGAGAGATGGAGGTTGGACAGACTGGCAGGTTTCCCATGGGGTGGCCACAGGCTGAGAAGCCATTCAGCAGCAAGCTGCAGGAGGAAGGCTGGGGCTAGGAATAAAAGAGTGTTCTTGGAGAGGGACAACTTCAGATCAAAAGAGACCAGAGGAACAGAGTCATAAACACAATACAGGATTCTGCCCTGAGTCTTCACACCACAGGGAACATGGTTTGGACAACAGTCAGAACTCGACCAGCGGTGGGTGCCAAAGTTAATTTCCTGATTTGGATGGTTGGATTGTGATCATGCAGAGGAATGTCTGTCTTGATAGAAGACAACTGGGCCAGGGATTTAGCTCAGTGGTACCATGCCTGCCTTGCAAGCACAAGGTCCTGAGTTTGATTCCCAGTACCAAAATAAAAGAAAACAACTGACACAGCATTATACCTTCAATTTGCTTCAGCTGGCTCAGAAAAAAAAGAGTTCATAATTTTTTGGGAACTACTATATTCTTAGGTTTAAAACTATTTCAAAGTAAAATAAGAAAATGTATAATGCATGGGTTAAATTTCTTATACCAATGGCAACTTTAAGAGGCTTCAGAAAAATTAGTTTTGAATGAAATAGAAAAAAAACTACAAATGTTTACTTATACCTTAGTGAAATCGTACATTCCCAGTTACAAGAGACAACTTGGGAAATAAATAAGCTTTATGTCTGTGGAGTTAAAAGGCTATCCAAAGAAACAACTTATTATGGACAGTGAATAACAGGTATTTCTTCAGAGGAAAAAATACTCTTCCACCTGTAATCCTAGCACTCTAGGAGACTGAGAAATGAGGATCGCAAGTTTGAGCCTAGCCTCCTAGGTAATTTAGCAAGATCTTACTACAGAAAAATAAATAGGAAGGAAGGAAGATCAGAAGGAAGGAAAGAAAAGGGGAGAAAAGGAAGGGATAAAGGAAAGAAGAAAGAGAAAAGAGAAATTTTTTAGAAGATGGAGATGGAGATAAAGGCCCTGAATTCAATCTCTAGTACCACAAAAAAGAAAAAAAGAAAGAGCCAAGTACAGACAATCATATCTCAAATATAATTATCTTCTTTTACAATATTTTTCAGAGTTAGGATGGTTAATCTAATTAAGCTGATTTCCAAAAGACGATGCTTATGTATACGGCACACAAATACATAGTTTACATTAACAGTTGTTGCATACCTCAGCTTTGTCAGAAAATCTTGAGGCACGTTAATTTTGATTGGCTGATCACAGAGTTCAAACAGCCTAGATAATTATCTATATCAACACCTGGAGGAATGGTTAAGCGTGCATTAAAAATTATGTTAGTGTGATGAGTTTATTTATTCATAGCTTCTATACCGTCTTCTGATGTGATCTGCCAAGTCTCGCACACTAAGGTACCTGGCGAGAGTTGACAAGTCAAGGACGTTCCTCTAGCCCAGGGACTCCCACCACGGGAGGAAATTCTGTCCTAGGTATGTGAGGCAGTGTCTGGGGGTATTTTAGTTGTCATCAGGGCGAGGTGGGGAGAGGGCAGCCCTGGCTTCTAGTGGGAGAGGCCAGCGATGGTGCCAAACATCTTATACCACACAGGACCCCCCACCAAAGAATTATTCAGCTCCAAATGTCAACAGAGCTGATGCTGACAGCCACTGACCTAGGTTCTTGCACAGACTGCTGCCTTTGGGAAAAGGGTTAACACAGGGAGGGTCCACCATCCCGAGATCAAAGATCCAAGAGACTGCATCAGAGGCAGCTTCCAAGTGAGTTAAGGTGAACAGGGAGCACCCTCTTGAAATGAGAATACCCTGGAAGTATAGCAGAAGGATGATATTTCTTATACTGAAAGGATCTTATTTTCTATAACACTTTCCAAAATCAAATTTCTGTAATTATTCAAAGCTAACTTTCTAGATTGCCTATGGTGTTGCACAAATTCTACCAAAGTGTACGGTCTACAGCCAACCAACCGAGTGATGCAGATCTCAAGGTTTCTCGTGGTGTGCACACAGACACGCCACAGGCCAAGGGTCATTTAGAGACAGGGAGAGGACATATGAGGAAAAGAAAATTAGGCACAAAACACGGATGGGTCTTCTGCAAAGAGCTCCTGCAGTATAAAGCTGTGAGTGCACCTCGGGAGGACAAGGGCCTTGGCCACACTTCCATCTGCAGAGAAGATTTCTGGGTGTCAACTTCTTGGACGCTGCTATTATTGTGACGTAGTTCTGTTCAGACAGGCAGCAGCACCACTGAGCTAAATCCCCAGCCCTCTAATTTTTATTTTTTGAGGAACCATACTGACTACCATGGCATCTATACCAATTTACATTCCCACTAGCAGTGTGGAAAGAGGTGCCTCCCCCAACATACATCCTTGCCTGTTGTATTCTTGATGATAGCCATTCTGACTAGGGTGAGATAGAATCTCAATATAACTTTGATTTGTATTTTCCTAATGGCTAAAGGTGTTGAACATTTTTTTTCATATACTTATTGTCCATTTATACTTCTTTTGAGAAATATCTCTTCAATTCATTTGCCCACTTATTGATTTGGGTATTTGATTTTGAGTGGTTAAGTGTTTTGAGATCGTTATATATTCTAGATACTAATCCTCTGTCAGAGAGGAGCTGGTAAAGATTTTCTCCCATTCTGTAAGCAGTCTCTTCACCCTCTTGGTTGTTTCTCTTGCTGTACAGAAAGTTTTTAATTTGATGTACCCCATTTGTTGGTTCTTGGTATAATTACCTGTGCTACAGGATGTCTTGTCTGTCCCTATGGCTTCAAATATTTCCCTTGTGTTTTCTTTTAGCAATGCAAAGTTTCAGGTCTTATTAACTAGGTCTTTAAATTTTGAATTCATTTTTGTACAGAGTGAGATTGAAACCTAGTTTCAATCTTCTACAAGTGAATATCCAGCTTTTCCAGTACCATTTGTTAAAGAGGTCGTCTCTTCTCTAATATATATTTTTGGTTCCTTCATTCAGAATCAGATGGCTGCACTGTGTGGGTTTCTTTCTGAGTTCTCTACTCTGTTCCATTGCTCTGTGTGTCCATTTTTCTGCTAATACCATAATCAAGTTTGGTTTTATTCCAGTGATACAAGGATGGTTCAATATACCCAAATCAATAAATGTCACACATTAAAAAAAATATGTCATACAGCACACAGATGGAATCCAGGATAAAAATAAAAGGAAACTGTCAATTGACAAAGAAAAAGTGTTTGACAAACTTAAACATCGCTTCATGATAAAAACCCTCAAGAAACTGGGAATTGAAGGATCATTATATTAAAGGGTATAATGACAAATCCACAGGCAACATCATTGTTAATGGGGAAAATTGAAAGCATGGGCTCTCAAACCACGGACAAAGCAAGGATGTCCACTCATCACTCTTATTCAATACAACCCTTCAGATGTTAGCTAGAGTAATTAGGCAAGAGAAAAAATAAAAGGCATACAAATAGGAAAAGAGATCAAGGACTGGGGATGTAGCTCAGTGGTGCCACGCCTGCCTCACAAGCACAAGGTCTTGAGTTTGACTCCTGGTACCAAAAAAAAAAAAAACAGAATAAAGAAAAAAGGTCAAATTATCCTTGTCTACAGATGATACGATCTTATACTTAGAATACCCTACAGACTCTACCAAAAGACTTGTAGAGTAGATAAATGAATTCAGCAATGTAGCAGGATAGAAAATAACATTAAAAAATCAATAGCTTTACTATACACCGATAATGGACTAGCTGGGAAAGAAATCAGAAAAACAATTCCATTCACGATAGACTCAAATAAAATAAAATACCAAGGGATAAATCTAACCAAGGTGAAAGAGCTGTACAATGAAACTTTCCGAACACTGAAGAAATTGAAGAAGACACGAGAAAATGGAAAGATGGCCCATGTATGCAATTTCCCATCAAAACATCAGTGTCAGTCTTCACAGAACTAGAGTAAACAATCCCAAAATTCACACCCAGGCACAAAAGACACAGAATAGCCACAGCAATTCTGATAAAAAAAAGCAAGCTTTGAGGCACTACATGCCTGGTTTCAAATTATACTATAAAGCATAGTAACAAAAACTGCATTTGATTTCTTTCCTTTCTTTTTTTTTTTTTTGGTACCAGGGATCGAACTCGGGTCCTTGTGCTTGGGCAGCAGGTGGCGAAACCACTGAGCTAAATCCCCAATCCCTGATTTCTTTTTAAATGGGCTGGTGATGTGGTTTAGGGGTAAAGTACCTGCCTAGCACGTGCAAGACACTGAGTTTGATCCCCAGCCTTGGGGGCAGGGGCAGTGCAAAATATGGCAACATTGTTTCTATGTTAAGTATTATGAAATAATAAGGCTTTGATATATGGTCAAATTTTAAAATTGTGTATCCCTCACAATATATAATTCATGCATTAAATATCATACCACAAATATAAAAACTCATGGAGTCTTACTTGGAAATATGGTTCCCTTGAAACAAGTGTATCCTAGACATTCCAGCTAAATGATTTGCTGTATTTCACAACATGGAGAACACAGGATCAGAGTCAAGGACCTTCACAGAACACCAAAGTTACGATACAGACATTAACATGTGAAAATGCAAAGCTCAAAGATCCAGGATAGGCTCAAGACAGTGAAGTTTGCCCAGAGGTTCAAGACCTGGCTGAGAAAGGTTAAGGAAAACTGGTGGAGAGGAAGAACCCGGTAAGATAACTGAATTTTAACGAGACATTTGAAATTCACCTCTATGGGCGGCCGAGAAGTTGCAAGGCACATGGAAACACTGGGGTGCCTAGAATGAGGCAGACGGTTTCTCTACAACACAGACTATATCTGGCCATGTATTACTGGAGTCTATTTATTATGCCACTCTTCATCATTTTACAGTTATTTGTGGATGTACCCGAGGAAGAGTTCCTACAGAAAAGAATATGTGGCTTTTGGGATCCTACACAGCCTTTTCTTCCTTTATAAATACTGAAAACATCTACTGCTCACTGAATGCTTGCAAGTGCTAGGGACTGTGCTTAGCGACCACGTGGTGCAGATGTTACTGCTTCTCCTCCATGTACATGGAAACAAGTCCGGGGAAGTGACAGCCCCAATGTCACAGAGTGACCAAAGAATGCTGACAGCTCGGCAGTGCAATTCCAGAAATCACGAGCTTCCCACTGAAGTGCCTTTCAGAAGTCAAACTGAGAAAATCTCACCTACCTCTGAAAACTCTTTGACCATCCCTGTTCTCAGAGCAGGCAAGAAGAACCTCTACTCAAAAACAAATAAGGAACGGGGCCAGGGATTTAGCTCAGTGGTGCCGCTGCCTGCCTCGCAAGTGCAAGGTCCTGAGTTTGATCCCGGTACCAAAAACCAAACAAACAAATAAGCAAGGGAGGGAGGGTAAGAAGAGAGGAAGGAAAGGAGGAAGAAAGGAAGGAGGGAGGGAGGGAGGAGGAAAGAAGGAAGGAAAAGAGAGAGAAAGGGAAAGAAGTGAAGGAAGGGAGGGAGGAAAACAAGAAAGACCACGTAATCGAAAGCCAAATTAAAGTATGTGGGCTGCCATGGACAGTCTGATAATTTGGCATAACTGTGAAATACATCTTGTAAATATTTATCCCCCATTTGTTAAATGGAGGCATTTACTGCATTCATGTGCTAAAAAACTCATTTTTCAAGAAATACCAATGGATATTATAATATCTCTTAGTGTCTTGAATGAAATGCTTAAAACTGGATCATCCATAACAAGATAATATATCTACTGATACTATGGGTAATATGGATATTGAAACTGTTCACATGATTGGCCATAACTAGATTATTATAATTATAGCACCTTTATCATACCTTTAATATATGGTAGTTTGTATCCTATGGTACATTTACCTTATTAAACATTTCAGGATTATAGTCAACCATTTATTTTTCCAAATTAATTTTTTATTATTTTAATTCTTCCAAGACATTCATCACATTCTTGATCATATTTTCATTGCAAACATTTTCGCCTATTACTAGCATTTCATATTATTATGAGTTTTGCTTTCTTACTTGCCTATAGACAGGATCGAAAATGATCAATATCTATGGAATTATTTTAAAGTCTTCTCTTTTATCTGTGATTTTTACTGAGGAGTTATTAAGCCTGATTTGATACCCAAATATGGGACCATGCAATCTTCTCTTTTTTATGTATTATTTTGATCATTTTAAAGCCTTGTAGCATGTATGTATGTTTGCATCACTATCCCCCTATATACACTGAAGTTTTTCTTCTTCTTTCAACAGAATTCTTGTTGACATGTGGTCTTTGCTGTTTTTCTAGTGAGTTTTACCTTTATACTTAAAGAACACATTTCAATCCATTTGTCCATAGTGTTCATCATAATAGGATTTCATTTGCACATATTTATTATTTCCTAGACCATAATGCTCAGTTGAAGCAAATCAGACACACACAGTTAAATATCACATGGTTTTTCTTATAGGACAAACACAAATTACATTTAAGAGAAAAATAAGACAGCAAATAGGAAGCAGGGAGAGATCTTTCTCAAATGAGAAGGGGATCAAGAGAGGGGGAGGAAAGGGGATGAAAAAGGAATTCAGATGTGTCACGTACACCCGCCAGCTGCCCCCAAGGAACGCAATCACGATACTGCAAACATGGACTACTAAAAACTAAAAATTAAAAATAAACAAATATGCAAAGATAATCATGGATCTTATGATGCATATCTCCATGACTTTTAAAATAAAAAGAAGGTATTGCTGTCATTTGTGAACACATGGATGAATGTGGAGGTCACCAGGCTAAGTGGATCAGCCCGGCACAGAAAGACAAACACTGCACAATCTCCCTCACATTTGGAACCTGAAAACATTGAGTTCACAGAGGCAGAGAGCATCACAGTAGTTGCCAGGGCTTAGGTAGAGTTCTGGGTAGGGGCAATGCTGGTCAGAGCCCCAAGGTTGTTAGATGGAAGGACTACGTTGAGCGACCTCATCTGTAGCATGGTGACTGCAGTTGATAACAATGTAATATTCTTGAAAACTGCTGAGAGCAAGATTTTTTAAGTGCTTTCAACACATACACAAATGATAAGTATGTGACATGGATCATACATCATTTGGTTCAATTTAGCCATTCCATCCTGTGTGTGTACAATCTCACATATATCTCTAAAAAGAACATGACACAATATATATATATATCACTTTCAATTAAAAAATAAACCTAAAAAGTTATTCAACAAAAGAATCAGCACCTTCAGCAACACTATTACACCTATTTCTTCCAAACTGAAATTCCATTCTTTTTTTTTGATAGCAAATTAATTTATTTAGTATTTTTTCCATTCCATATCATCAACTTTCCTTTTACCTACATCAGACCAGTTGGTACTCAAAACTGTACCACCAGCCTCCATAAATGATTTGTTCATGGCACATTTGACTTCATCAGAGCCATCTGAATAGATCTGCTGAAATAACTTGTTTAAAGCTGCATCACCCTCCAACTTCTCATTCTTTTCTTCTTCTTTGATCTCAACCAATTTATCCCAATTTCTTGGGTACTCTACATGATCAGAGAAACTTCTCTAGTAACGAACTATAGAAATGATCCCTGAAAGTATAGCCTTGAAATTCCATTCTTAAACTTTCCAACCAACCATCTTTTCTTATGTCCCTGTTTCTATATCTTCTCCCAAACTAGGGTGCATATCTTTTGGGGACTGGAATTATCTTAATCTGCTTTGTTGCCTGGGCTGGACACAGCATTGCCCCTCCTAAGTCATTTGTATTTAGGTTTGGAAATGCTCTTTATCTTTGTCTGTCAAATGTATGTCCAGTGTCTTGCTAACAGTCAAAGCCAGAGGGACTCGTTCATTCCCTGGGCTTTCCTGACAGCTGCTTCTCTCTCACTGAGGTCTGAATCACTAGGACTTCCTCTCTGTACATATATGGGAGTTTTCCAGAAGCCTCACCCACGCTGCCTTTCCTAGAGTTCCATCCGGGACCTAAGATCGCAGTTCCTCTGAGCTCTGCTGGCCTTTACTTCAATAGCTCCTTACTTTGTCAGGCTGCTCATCACCAAAATGTTTCCTCAGACCTTTTAACTTTCCTGAAATGAAATCCACAGATAACAGATAATCTAGATACTACTACAGACATTACAGGACCACTGCAGTGTAGAGATGAAGGAAATCAAATTTATAAGAAATTATATATATATAAATCTTTAGCCGTATGATACCAGACTGCACAATAAGGCTGTTACAGCATCCCTTATCCATAGGAAGACATTTTAAGGCTGCCCCAAGTTGATCCTGGAAACCACAAATAGTACTGAACCTTACAGGTACTGTTGTTTTCTTCCCATACATGTACACCTATGATCAAGTTTAGAAATTAGTATTCAGAAACTGGTTCCTGAAATAGTGCATCTTATAATGTATCTCGGTAATTGTCTGACAATGTGAGAAGGTTTCTTTTTTTAATAGTGAATTCTGTGGGTGTCTCTAAGTATTACCCCTGGACGGTAGGAATTAACTCCAGCGTGTACTAATGTACACACCCACACACATCTATCTATCTATGCGTGCTGGCTTAAGCCAAACTCTTGTCTTGCAGATGTAGAAATTGTGGCTTTGTTTCTCTGATAAAACTGGTTTTAGACAAAAATAGGGATAACCACTCTCTTAGACCATGCTAATGTTGATAGAGAAGAAGCATTCTTTTCTTTCTTCTATGTGAAACTTGAAGTGAGGAAAAGCAATTCTAGTGTAAATCATGCAAGCGCTATAATTTCTATTAATAGGAAAATCCAAGAAGATTCAGTCACTGTATAGAATGTAAAGTACCATGTCATTTCTTATATCATATTGCTAAACAAACTGTATGGAACAGACCAAAAAAGTTTACAAATTAGTAAAAGATCAGCACCGATCAATGAATAAGAGAACGAGGCTAATAACAGGATGTAACAAAAGCCATGTGAATATGGTCTCCCTCTTCTCTCATCCCCAAAGCATCTCATTGTCCTGCATTCACTCACCTTCCCCTGATGGTGTGAGAGATACGATACCCAGGTGAGGAGATGCAGGGAGGCGAAGCACACAGGCATCGTGATGCAGTGTCAGGATGCCGCTGACCTTCTGATGACCATGGACCTGGGGTGACGCAGGCTCACCCAGCCCTGGAGAGGTTGGGGAGGTGGTGTGTACAGTGCGGAGCCACTGCAGAGAAGGGTGATGCATGTCCTACACAGGACAAAGTGGATGACATGAGACTCAGACGTGCTACTCAGAGAAGCCCATGGTTTAAAACTGACGAATCGTTTCTTTCTGAAATTGCTAACACTGTCAGACTGCTGGTGGTGGTGGTGGGTGTCTAAAACTGCAAGAAGCAAACACGCGGATAAAGGGGGACTACACTGCACCGATTTATAAAGGACAGCCTCACATACAGAGAAGACCTGTCTGACTGAAAAATTATGACACTTTTTAAAAAAACTGGCATTCTAAAAATAGACCTAAGTGTACCTGTGCATAGTTGTACACCATGAATACACAGATTTCCCCTGCAGCTGAAACGTGAGCAGGAACCACCAACTCAGACAAGGAAAAGGCAGTGTCACGGGTGATGTGATCTTCTCAAGCCACGAACAACGCAGTGAAACTGTGAACCAGAGTAAACTATTTTTTCAAGATAACTGCTCCTTGCATTCCTATAATATGCAGCCACATGCATTGGAATCATGAAAGGAATACCCTGGGCTACTGTGTAAGATGAAGTTTGTCATTAGCATTAAGCATCATACGAGACTATTTCCTGGGAACTCTAAAGCAGCCAGGTGAGGGCCGCTTCCCTATATATTGCCAAGACTGGAGGATCCCTGACAACTGTGACAACCAGATGCTTTCCCTCCCCAAATTTTAAAAATACACAGGAAGCAGTCACGCACCATTGCAAAACCACTGATTCCCACTCCTTTTCCCAGGCCTCTCTCAGTATCAGTCTCGGGTACTATTTCAGTATCTTGCCACTTCTTCTGAGCATCCTCTCTTATTTATTTGTGCCATTTTGAAACACAACTTGTTCACATTCTCAGCTTTGTGTCTTCTCATGTAAATCCTTCATGGATAACGGCATTTACATCAGCATGGACTGATTTTTTGAAAATAAATCTTACTTTTTAAAAATTAATTTTATCGGTACATTTTAGGTATACAATATAATGACATGCATCATTGGAAATTTGCACTTTTACACAGTCTCTCTTGGTTCTTGTTTTTCCCCCTTCCCCTCCCCTCCCTTCAACCTCTCCACCCCTCCCTATCTACAAAGACTTTGTTTCCATTTTTCCATTTTCTCATATTAATCCCACTCCCTTCTATCCTTTCCCCTACCCCTCTCACTTTCCTTTACCCTTTACCCCTTTTCTTCCTATTTCACATTACCTATTATACCTTTTAGTCCTTATTTACACTTTCAGTTTCGCACACTAAACCCTACTTTTCACACACAGCTACATGTTCTTGAATGAGAAATACCAGAGACACATGTAGTAGCCAATTTAATCTGAAGTCAGTTTCAAGAATTCTGGTGGTAAGAATTAAACGAAATGAAACTGATGAAAATTTAAGACAGAAATATCAAATGTTAAGCCCGGATAGTTTATGTGCTCATTTAATGTGAAATGGGAGTAATAACAGACATTTTAGAAGGATGTCCAATGCCATAGTTCTTTATCTAACAATTCCATATATCAGAATTATACTCAGTCCTTATAGTGGAACAGTTAAGGTTAATTTAGAGCAACAGTTATTTGTGCTCTGTTGACACAGACCACTGTGTGTTTCATATGAATGAACTTGTTCTCATTCATCCAGCCGGCCAAGAATCAGCTTGCCATTGCATTACTTGCTGGAAGTGCTAACATTGCCAGGATGGAAATTCTGTAACCAAATTCTGATGGTATCAGTGCCAAGGTCTTTTCTAATCTCGGGTTTCAAATGCTCCTAGACTGCTGGAGCCATCTATTATTGCTGTGCCCGGTGTAAGGTTTCAGGGCAGAAAGAATCCACCTCTGTTCCCCCTCCTGTGCTGCTCACAGGAGTTCTCAACTTCTCCCAACCTGTGGATGACTTCTAATAGGGGGCTTGAGATGAAGAGATTCCTCAAGAGTCTAACTCTTCTTAGAAACTCTGCTCTGCATGACGACAAGATGCCACCCATTCCCTCACATAGCAGCTTTTGGATTCACTATGAGCTTTATGCAGAGCAGTCTAGTCTCAGTTGTTACTATTCTTTGAGCACTATCCTGTGCAACTGAGAGCCCAAGACTCTGGAAATGCACACATGGAATGCCATGGGCATACCCATCACTGTTCATGAGGAACATGAACTATTCATGCACGTTACCCTTGAAAGTATATTGACTCCTCAGGCACAAGAGAGGGGAGTACCTCTGCTGAGTCAGTAGTCAGTTGTGAACACAAGGCATCACTTTCTATTCGTGGCCAGCGGGCGTGGTTGACTGGCAGCTTTCCCCAGGCATATAACCATGCATTTGAAAGAAAAAAGCAAGGAACTGACAAGATTGCAAACTAAAATAACTGCAGCTTGATGATAAGATTAAAGGAACACAGGAGGTGCAGAAGAGCCTGCCTTGTGTATTCTTGGAAAGCCCTACTACATTGCCAAAGGAGAGCATGATCCATTACTCCCCTGAGCTGCAAACCTTACAAAATGGAGTTGCAGTGCTAGGCTGCCTAAGTTCCATCCCAGCCTAGCAATGTTTTCATTAGGCCAAAAATGTAGGGCAGTGCTTATCGAGTGGAAACAAGACCCTGAGCTGATGCCAATGAGCCGACAGACGCTGATGAGGCATGCTGGGTCTTTGAGTGTCCCCTGACCTAGCCATTCCTGTGGATACGACTTTACTCATGCGGACTGGAACCACTCCCCAAGCTGTCCTCTTTTGCAGCTCTGCTCCAGCCAAGCATTGGAGGTGGTCTTTCAGAAAGGGAAAAGGGTTCAGAAAACAGGAATTTACCGGGAATAAAAATCAAGTGATTCTGGGCACAGGCCAGAAGCAAAATTCACACAGATGAAAAAGATGGCCCAAAGTATAAGCAGGCCACAAGCTGAGACTAAAACAAGTCATCCAGCCCAATGAAAAGAAGAGACAGATGAACCTGGGAGTTCAGAGGCAGCCCCCAAAATCAGAGAGGCACGAAATGGGGGAGACAGTGGGGAGACACAGATGACGCTTGTGGAAGATGGAGGATAAAGCGGTGTAAACGGGCTTGCTTTGGAGTGAGAAACTTCCTAATTCTATTGATGACTCTCAGGGACATAGGACGGAAGTCTCCCTCAGAGCGATCACTGTATTTGTTACTTTTCCAAATAAAGCTAATACAAAGGATCAAGACTCACAATTTGGGTGTAACTTTGTGGTACCCTGCAAATTTACACTGTGGAAAAAAGGTGATCTGGAAACTCTTATTGGGAGGCACATGAGAAATAGATTATTAATAAAATAAAACTCTTATTTTTCCCACATCTTCACACTCTATATCCAGGTAGAATATTAATCTCATGGCCTGGGAATTCTGTCACTGCACATGGCTTGATTTATCATTTAGCAGCAGAAATAAAAACCCCACTCCCCAAGGAAATTCTTTTTCTTCACATGCATCCCATGCATCCCGTGTCCTTGTCCTCCGGGGACTGCATGTCCACAGTGCTCCTGCACACTCTGCTCCTGACCCCTCATCTCCTTCCTCAGCTGGACGAGTACTGATTGATATCAATGGCCAAGTCACCTCTTTTGCGCTTCTCCAGCCATCCCATGGAATCTCTTTATTGACTCTTTCCTTTAGGAGAAATTCCCTTTTACTTATAAATCCAGTTTAACAGAATCTGCTATTCATACCTCACCAATACCTACATTGTTCTCTTCTTTACTGATTCTTCAGGGGAACATCTGATCGAACAGGGGAGAGGAAGGAGACACAGAAAACAAGAAACCAAGAACAAAGTGGAATCTCATTGCCTGGAATCTCCTTTGGTTGATAACTTCTATCTACCTGTACTTTTTCTTCAATGTTTACTTTTGAATTTCTTCTGTTTTCTTTCTTTTTTACTTCTGAACTTTCTCCCAGCAGTCATCATGATTGTGTCACAATTACAGTGGCTGATTCTATTTCCTTCAGCTATTATTATTATTATTATTATTATGATGATGATGATGTGCCATTCTAACACTCATGTAAACCCACAGGTTTGTTCTGGGTGGGAATAAAAGAGCTATCAGGTGACTGACTGGAAAGCATTTCCCAAACATTTTCCCCTCTATTGAGCAAACAACTGGATAATACCAACCTTATAAAATCAACCAAATATTTTCAAAATAAACACTGGCTTTGCCATAAAATATTTCTGAGGCATTTCAAAAGCAGCAATAAAATGAATACCTGCATGATGGAAACACAACACATCAATAAGATTTTTGCAGCTTTTTCTAAGCAGCTACACTGGTTCATGCTGCATTTTTTCACGTATTCCAGAACTCAGAAGCTACTGGGTGAAATGATTTGGTTCAAACTCTCCCTATCTTCCTCAAAGAATTTAGTTAAAAAAAAAGTTTGTCTGAGAAAAGGACATTGGAAACTCATACAGACTCATTGCAAATGATCTGTAGTTGACTGCAATGTTCTAAGCAGAGAGGCACCTGATAGAAAAGAACTGAATAATATGAATTTGGCACCAGTGAAAAGTAGCTGTAACAGTGCTTGGTTTGACTGAACTGCCAAAATTCTTACCAGGAATGGGTGCTTTGTTCACCAGACATAACAACCATAGCCTCATTTTGATAACAGCAGCTTCATCAGATGCCTGCTTGCATTCGACAAGAAATTCTGTCAAAGCTTATTCATAGTAACTTAACTGACATGAAAAAAATTACTTTGTGCCCAAACTGTACTTGAATCTAACAGTAAAGGTCCCACGTCATCTCTTTCAATGTATAAAAATACATTCCTAGAAATATTTAAAATTTAACCCTATCTGGTCTTCTTTCCTCTCAAAATTTGTAGCTAACAACTAATAAAGCAAATGTTGGAAATTCTATTCTCATCAAAATTTCAATTGTAATCCATAATTATGTCCATCATTACTATATGGAAAGCCTTTACAGTTATGTAACTGCTCTATCATTTGCTTCAGCAGTTCTCACCCGGGGGCAATTTTATGCACACACTCCAGCCTCTTCCTCTCCACAAGGGGAGATCTGGCCACGTTTGGAGATGTTTTTGGTTGTCAGGATTGTGGAAAGCAGCTGGTATTGAGCAGAGAGATGCCAGGGAGGCTTCTCAATGTCCTGTGGTGCCCAGGTCTTGTGTAGTGCCCCCAAGAGGGTTACCCAACCCCGTTATCCATAAGGCTGTGCTGGAGCGAATGTGATTCACTGTGTGAATGTGAAATCTGATAGAAACAAGCTGCAAACATCAGAAAATACCTTATAAAATATAGCCTTTAAAGTAAGTAATGCTCTGAAAATTTCTACACACATACCGATAAGCTAGATATAGGGGAGGGATAACTGAAAAACTGGCTAATTTTGAACACAGCTGGAATCGTGAATGTGAAGATACATGCATTTTTTATATCAAAGTAGAGTGTTCCAGAAAATAAAATTCTTTCTACCGGTTTGCAAAATGTGGCTCCCTATTTTGCTAAAATAACACTTAGGAAGTTCTTACAAAAGTTCTTTAGTTAGCTGAGACTTCCAGAAAACAAAATGATTGAAGACTTATAGGAAATTTACTCAGACTAAATAGACTGAGACACATAAAACCTCAGAGCAGTCGAAAATGCTAACTGGCTCCTTCTGCTTCCACAGAGACCATTATTAGGACAGTTAATGAAACTGGATGGGGCAGTGATACACCTGTGTCTGTTTCCTGACTTTGATATCTTTATTGTGTCCATGTAAAAGAGTTTTCTTCTGTGGAAAGACATGCTTAATCTTGCAGGTTGTACAAGGCATCAGATTGGCAACTTACCTGCAGATGTTTCAGCAACAAAGGAAACTTGTATATCTTCTGTAAGTTGTGACTGCTTTAAAATTAAGTCTGTATTTCTTCTTAAAATTATACATAATTTTACAAATTATTTCAAATTATATATATATATATATATATATATATATATATATATAATGGTACCAAGTTAATCTCAATGAAACTGCACTAAGAAAGAAACAATATTTAAATTATCCATACTAGAGACTTCAATATGAAACATGTACACATGAAATCACTTAAGAATATCTTACTATTCCATTATGAGTATGATCATTAGATACTTCAAACATGTGCCAGTAAAAATAACAATAAAAAAGTGTATCTTACTAATGATCAAGAGGTACTTCATATGAGCCTATAGCTAGAAATGATCCAAATGTCCATACAGCCAGCAAATTGATATTTTTCAATCATAAAAAGGAATGAACTGCTAATACATGCTATAACATGGATGAGCCTGAATAGTGAACTTTTCCATCACTATTTCCCATTCACAATTTAACAGGGGAATGTTTTGATTTGGCTCATGGTTCAAGGGATTCAGTCCATGGTCAGCCACCTCTAAGGAGAAAACATTATGGTGGAAACATGTGATGGAGCAAAGCTGCTTAGCTTATGGCAACCAGGAAGCAGAGCAGGGAAACAGTGCCAGAGAAGACCTGGCAAGGACCATATATAGTACCCCAAACCATGTGTCCATGAGCCACCCACCCACACATGCACACAGGAGTGTGCTTACTAATCTGCTAGGTATTTCCCAATCCCATAAAGTTGTCATATTATGATGAACAGTTTCCTAACCAAAAGAACTAAGGCCCCAAAAGGTCACACCTTGGGCTGCAGTCAGAGCTCAACAGTCTAGCATGTGTTCAGCGTGTGCAAGGACATGAGTTTCATCCCCAGCACCAAAAACAAACAAAACACTAAAGCAAAATCCAACCATATATTCTGTGATTATATTCACATGCAACGTCTTCAATAGGGAATTCCATAGAAATGGAAAGTAGATTAGGGTTTGCCTGTGGCTGGTAGGAAGTTGGGCTCACCAGGGGTCACAGGTGAAGGACATGAGGTTTTTCCTTTTGAAATGAAGAAAGTGCTGTACCATTGACTGTAGCAATGGTTGCATATATCTGTGAGCAAGTGCTAAGAAACAAAGAATAGTACACTCTAGATTGCTGAACCGTATGGCATATGAACTATATGTCAATCAAGCTACTGAAAGAAAAGAGGTGTACTTTTCCTCTCTAAAGCCTTCCACTGCTATGCACTACCTAATGTCCACTGTTACCCATTTGTTCATATATTGGCCCAATATCCTGTCCCTGAATGATGCTGAATCCAACATGAGTAAGAACGTACATGGCAAATGACTGTCAATTTTTCCTACATCATTACTGGTGTATTTCAAAGTTATGTATCCCAAGATTTATGAACATATGAGAAGGGAATTACACAAATGGGTTGGATGACTCTAATATTTCTTTTTACCCTAAGATCTTTATCTGTTGAAGAGGGAGAACTTAGTTGTGTCCTGTTAAATAACGTGTGCCTATATTTACACATTCCCAGAATACAGAAATATCTGGGAATCTACTGAATACCGCTTTGCTCTTTGCTGGTGCTACATGCACATCACACTAGGCAGCTGCAGTGATTATGTTATCAAACTGTCACATGCTCCCAAAATGTGCTATCCATGTCATTCTTTCACTCTCCCCTTTCTTTGCCCTTTTCCCCTATTTTCCAGATATGCTGGTGAGGGCATCGAAGTGCATTTCTTAGGCATTTGTTTTTTCTTCTCTTATTTTAGGAATGTACACATCAGAATTTCTTCTAGCTTCTTGGCTAAAAGGCTACTATGACTATGTTAGTATGCTAGCTTTCCATTGCCATGACAAATATTCAAGATACACCATTTTAAGGAGGGAAATGGCTCCCTTTGGCTCAGATTCAGAGCTTTCACTCCATCACTGCTTTGGTCCTGCTGTCCTCAGGCCTGTGTATGGTAGAAGCACATGATGGAGGAAACTTCTATTTCATGGCAGCCAGAAAGCAGATGGACAGGAAGAGGCGGGGCTGCATCCCTATAGTCCCTTCAAGCACACGCCCCCCCCAATGACCTCACTTCCTCCCACTAAGCCCCACCTCTTAAAGGTTCCACCAACAGTGCCACAGACTGGCAACCAAACCTTTAGCATATGTGCCTGGGGGACATTCAAAATTCAAATGATAGCAGTTAATGTCATTTTCTCTAAGATCCTGCGACTTACTCTAGTTGGTCCTCTAAGTCTAATCTCCAGAAAAGCAACAAAATCATTGTCCTGAATCTTGGCAGAAATGCAAATTGTCGAGCTCCACTTACAGTGAATTGAATCAGAAACTCTGAGAGCTGGACCCAACCTTGAGCTTTCACAAGCATTTCAGTTCATCAGATAAACTGTTAAGTTCTGACAAACAATGACTCTGCTCAATAGTTCTCAAAGTCAAGTGTGTGTAGAAATCACCTGGAATTTGATGAAAGCTGCAGGCTCCATTTTGATTCAATGGGTTGTGCTTAAACACCAAAATTTCTGTCTTTACAATCGTTCCAGTTCTAACTCAGGTAACTGGGGCATGGTGGGTAAATTCATGGTCACTGTCTGATGCAACAGCATTTGTGAGAAATCCAATGATGAGAAGATACAGGGTAAGGAATGGGTTTCACTAGAGGAAGTAGAGAAATGAAGTCATTGCCCTTCCACTCATCATCCTACAGACAGGTGTGGAGAGGCCAGTGTGGCTGTACACACAGTCTAGTGTGGGTCTATGCTACACCCAATGTCTCTTGATTTCTCCCCACTGTTGTAAGACAAGCACAAAAGCAATGAAGGAATAAATATAATTCTTGTCTTTTGCATAGCTGGAACTGTAAACAAGCCACTTGTAGGTGGTGGGTATCTGGGGACTGATGGAGCCCCCTGGGTAGTTTAAATCTTCAATAGTCTCCAAAGGCCTATGTATTAGAGGTTTGGCCCCCCGCTTGGTTCTACTGGGAGACAGTGAAAATTTTAAAACTCTGAGCCTAGTAGGAGCTCTTCCAGTCACTGGGGAGGGGGCATGTCCTTGAAAGGGGCAGTAGGACCACAGATCCCTCTTCCCTCTTTCTTGCACACTGATCATCAGGTGATCAGTTCTGTTCTGCTACACACGCTCCTATCGTGATGTCGTGGGATGCCCAAAATGAATGTGTCCACCCAATCAAGGACTGGAACCTCCAAAAGTGTGAGTCAAATATTCTCTCTATACATTGATTATTTCTGCCCATTTGATACAGTAACTAAGACCTGACTCTAGTAATTATAGCCCCTCCTATCATGGAGAGCTGAGCTTGAACACAGTCCTTCCTGGGACAAGGTTAAGGGGGCTCCTGGAGCCAATGGGCCTCTTGTACATACAATCTAGA
Organism: Heterocephalus glaber; assembly: GCF_000247695.1. The sequence goes on along the minus strand of NW_004624834.1, from coordinate 5,582,623 downwards.
GAGCAGTCAGAGACATACTAAAGCTTTATCTCCATGCACCCCAGAGGGCTTCCGACTCTATGTACTAGTCACTTGCCCATCACTGGGACAAAACACCTGACACTTGCAACTTGAAAGCAGAGAGGTTTATTTGGCTCCCAGTTGGCAGTGCGTTCATATTAAAGTCAGCTGGCTCCAAGGCAGAAGCACATGGTGGAAGGGACTGGCAGAGAGCAGCTGCTCACCTCATGGCACCAGGAAGTGGAGACAGAAGGGATGCCTGGAGGACAAGAACTCACCCTTCCAGGTCACAGTGTCGATCAATCTCCAACCAGCCCCACTTCCCAACAGCACATGCAGCTCTACTCATCAATGCCTTAATCCACTGACGAGTTTAGCACCCCCATGACCCAGTGCTTTTCAAAAGCTTCACCTCTATGAACACAGAGGACTTGGGGGAACATTCTACATCCAAGCCCAAAACACCAGGCTTGGAGAGGAGAGTTCCTGGGATAGAATATACAGTCTGTCAACTTTGGGGTTTCCTTATTATGTGACATTTTTCCCATCTCCTGTGCCAGAAAAACAAATGATGTAAGTGCCTATCTTAATTTCTCACAGTTCTCCAGGATGGAGTCCAAGGTCAAAGCGTGGCTGATGAAGTGCTCCCTCTTGTTTCACAGACAGTGCGTTCTCGCTGTGCCCTCACATGATGGACGGGTGGAAGCTCTCTGGGGTCTCTTTTATATGGCCATTAATCCCATTCGTGAAGGTTCAGCCATCCCAACCTATCACTTTCCAAAGGCCTGATGGTCTCCTCAAACCATCATAGTGGGGGGTTAGGTCTCAACAGGTGAATTGGGAGGCCACAAGCATTCAGTCTGTAGCAGTATCTTACCTACGAGAATCCATTTCCTTTCTACCCTTGGAACCAGGCTCCCTACCAGTTTCTGAATTGAAGCTCCATATACAGCTATTGTTGTATTTTTTTTCCCCATCTCCAAATCAATGAAAGCCATTTTCTGCTTCCCTGAGGTTGTGGTCAAGAAAAGGTGATAAAGTACACTTCCCACTTTTGTGTTATAAAGGAGGGTGAGCTGGTCCTTTCTATATTCTGTGCATGCAAAATGTTTATGATACCACTGTTTTTGTTTTTGTTTTTGTTTTTTGAAGCAGGGTCTCCCTTTGTAGCCCAGGCTAGTCTCGACCTTGCTCAGATCCTCCTGCCTCAGCCTCCCAAGTGCTAGTATTACAGGTGTGCACCACCATGATACCACCGGTGTGGCTGCTGCATGTTTATATTTATACCTCAGAGGATATCCTATGCACGCCGAAAACATCTATTGGTTAAAACAGAAGTACTAATTCTAAAGAAAATAAGAAGTCTTAGCGCAGTGCTCTCATGAGAGCTCTAACATTAACTTACAACCAAACAGAAAAAGATTTCAAGCACAAATCTGTTGTGCATATAGTCCTTCTCAACAGTAAGACCTGGAATCTTACACTAAACCCTCTAGATTTTACAGAATTCACTGCATATGCAGGAAATGCATGCATAGATGTTAGGATATTCATTTAGTGAGGTATAGAAATTTATTAGAGTTGGGCTTTGTTATACTCAGCACATTGCTGTAGTCATTTGCCACATGTCCATTCCCTAGGCTGCATATATGACAGTTGTCCTGTGAGATTATATCAGCTACTGATGCCATAGCTTAGTCTGTGCCCTGATGTTCACATAGTGATGAAAGTACTAATGATGCAGCCCTCAGAATGAATCTCCCCTGAGTTAAGTGATATGATTGTATTCATAAACTTATATTTTAAAAAAAGCATGTTTAAGTTGTTATAGGTAGAACTGCCTGAAAAGATAAACTTCCCTAACAACTGGAGGAAAGACCTTAAACCTCTGAAAAGGTGGCCAAGTGAAAAAGCACCCTTTAATAACTGTGGTCCTAGCTGGGGTGCATGCCTGCCATCCCACCACTCAGGAGGTCGAAGGAGGAGGATCAGGAGTTTGAGGCCAGCCTGGGCCACACAGTGAGCAGAAACACACACACACACACACACACACACACACACACACACCCACACCAAAACCTTGATCTTAACATGTACAGGTGGCCATGCTGTGAAGTCAGAGCCTGAATCTGCAGATGACTGCAGAAGAGAGTGTAGAGATATCAACCACAAATGTGGACTCAACACACAAAGTAAGTGCCTACCTATCTTGAGTGAAGGTACTGCTGTAGAGACTTCCAAGGAAGGGGAAGCAACTCAGTCCAGGGCTTAGGTGGTAAGGACAGGAACTGGAATGAAGATGGAAGGCTTGGGTTGGCACATGTACCACAGCAATGTCAGAGGCAGCACTAAGGGTCAGATGCCTGATTCTCAGGCTGCTTTATTGAATGTCCATTAGACATCTTTGTATGGAGGAAGGAAAAGTTGAAGAGAATAGATGGAGTGAAGGCTCCCACAAGTTCTTGGAATCTCTGACTTTTACAGCTGCCTTCCTTCTATAAACTGGCTGGGTATGCAAAGCCAGCCTTTTCTATGGAAGGCATTGTTTTTTGCTGGAAGTGCAAACTCAAGTTGGTGACAATATTCCAACCACGGGTCTTTCGAAGGAGATACATTCGAGGTATTGGGGCGGGGGTAGAATCCAGTTCCTGAAGGCTGTAGTTGCTGCAGAATGACTCACTTGCCAAAGCATTTCCACTTCCAGCTGACCAAGAGAAGCCCCCTAGCCTGTCAAAAGGGCTGGTCTGCTCTTTGGTCAGACTTAGGAAATGGTCAGGGCCAAACAATTGGGCATCACTCACAGGGTCTTAACCCACAAAACCTTCGGCTTATTGCCCTTGTAAAACCAAATAATAATAACAAAAGCATGAGCTTCAGAAGTCTAAGGCATTCTTTTACTACTTAAGTGTCTTTTAAAAATACTGAATAGCGTAATCTAATGTTCCATAGTGAACATTTTCTTTAAAAAATAAAGGGACAAGATCAGTTGCTGGTAAATATTATCACAAACACGCAAATTTGCTGCCACACTACGGCAAATGTATTTTTGAAATATTAAACAAGAGACAGAGCATATATTGGTCTTTCATTGTGGGATGCTGCCCCCTAGAGGAAGAAGCCAGTTCTTCATTTCAGTGCGAAGCTTCGCTCCAATTTAATGCTCTGACATTCAGTGCGGTGACTTAGTAAGGGAACGGACACAGGAGAAGTGTGTTAGGCGATTTCACACTGAAATCATATTATGTTTATAACACTGTCAAGTAACATAAGATGTATGAAAATAAATCTTTAGCTCCTTGTTAAGAAAATATCAAATCACTTTATAATAATGTCCACAGAAGGTCACCATTTACCAATCATAAATACTGGATAACACAAATCCTCCTTTTGAAATTCATTGTTTATCGGTACATTTTAGGTATACAATATGATGACATTTATCATTGGGAATTTGTACCTTTACATGATGTATCTTGGTTATTTTTTTCCCCATTCCCCTGCCTTCCCTTCAACTCCTCCACCCCTCCCTATTTACAAATGCTTTGTTTCTGACTGGTGTGAGAAGTGAGGATCAAATAAATGCGTATAAATGAGGATCAAAATGGATAATGGATAATGTGAAATAGGAAGAAAAGGTCCAAAGGGGAAGGGGAAGGGGAAGTTGGAGGAGTAGAGGAAAGGAAGGGAGAGAAAGGAAAAACAATTCCTCCTTTTAAAGCAATAAAAAAAATATAAAGTAAACTTCACTAGTGCTTGCCATTTATCTTCACTGGACTTTCACTGGTAAGTGAACCTCACATTCAAAGAATTAGTCAAAATATAGCACAGTGCACTTTATCTTGCTTTAAAACAATTCACCCACTTACATGTTACTGCTTAAATGCCCATACACCTTATGTTTTATAAATAAAATAACTCTAAAAACCAATCCATCATTATCTGGTGCTGTGTAGATAAATCTAGTCTAGTCTGGTCTCATACAGTACAACTCTGAAAGGGGGAGGGCTAAGAAAAAAGTTCAGCCAACAAAAATGATAAAAATTAAAAATATTACTTCTTAAAATCATTTAGAGGTTTATGTAGTTCAGATGAGGTTCTCCGGAAGCCTACAGTGAGATACATCCAGGAAGAAGCATTTTTGCCTCAGTACCAGGAATTGAACTCAGGACCCTGCACTTGCAAGGCAGGTGCAGTACCACTGAGCTAAATCCCCAGCCTTAGGAAGAAGCATTTATTATGAATCCATAAATGTGAAGGAAGCGAAGAGGAGAAGGAGAGGGGAGTGGGAGGAGAGGGAAGAGGGAACAGCAGGCAGAACAGAGTAGAGAAAGAAAAGCTGAGCTGCAGTGCTGCCCTAACCTACGGGATACAGGGAGCAGAGGCGCCTGTGAGCTATCCTGTTAGATCAGAACCACTGCATGCATGTGTCTACCTCCAGCACTGGGATGTGGGGCACCCTGGGCACAACACATCTCTCTCAAGCCGGAGACCCCCCAAAGGATGTGCCTCTTCCATGCTTCTCCAAGACCAGCCTTGAAGGGCGGGCGATGTGGGTGGCGTGGCACGAGTCCTCCACACTCCATCACTGGTCTGCACCCTGTCTAGGGTCCTCTCAATTCCAGTGGACCCGGGGCTTCTCCTTCTAGGGTGAACTCAGTGCAGAAAACACCGCGGGACAAATCGGGGCCCCTGGAGCTGTGCCTCACTCCTTCCAGACTCTGCCACATCCCTCACCGCAGCTACTGCCTCTGCCAGTGTTCTTGGCTCGCTGAGGAGAGGGCACAAGTCTTCATCCCTGAGGGGTCTGAGTCCAGTCACTGTTTGGAATCAGGGTTGCTGCCCTGCTCACTCGGGTCCTGGGCAGTCACGCGGGTGACACTTCCTTCCTTCGCCAACACTGTACCAGCACCCTATCTGCTGAGGAGGAAGAGCAAGATGGCAATGCCTCTCTGCACGCCTGAGAAAACCCCGAAAGGCCCAGACAGGAGCTGTGGCTCTGTATTAATGGCATCCTTTCTTCCTGTCTCCTGGCACTCTGGTGCTGTCCTTGGAGGCCTGCAGCTCTGATCCTACAGGATCCAGAGTGGCAAAGACAGGAAACACAACGGCCCCGGTGGGTGGCTGGCAGTACCATGGGGGACCTTCGTACACCTGGTTCTGTTTGGGGATGCTGTCATCTTCTCTTCGGAGTTAACATATTCAATGTCGGCTGCTAAAAGACAGCATCCCATCTTCCCAGGCAGCCTGAGAACCACCCAATTTGTCGGTCGTTCGTTCCCCACGTCCTTTGACATCATCGAGGAGCCCAGTTTCTCCCTCAGAGGTGGGCAGCGTGTCTAGCCTCTTACTTCTGAGCTCACCCACCCTCACAGTCCTGTCCTGATGGTTTCCCTTTTTCCTCAGACAGAGCCACTTCACGCAGCTGCGGCCCTGGGACTGCACTTCCCGGCACCAGGGGCCACACTTGACACAGGATTACTCTGCATGGACAGCTCCCCTAAGACCCTGCCATTCTCAGTCACAGCAGGAAGGGGCCACTCCAACCAAACATCAAGGACATCTGAGTCTACTGTGGGGGCTCACCTGGGCCCCTTATCACGGACAGCCTCGTGTTTAGAGAGACAGCAACATTACCAGTGATTTTCCTCAGGGCAGACTGCCATCTACTACTGCACAATCTATGTATCACATCTGCGTATAACTAAAGACGTACTCCCACCTTTCATTAGCACTGTCGTCATCTCCAGCATAAAAAATTAATACGCAACTAGGAGCAAAACAGTTTTTCTGCAGGTGTTTTCTCTGAGAGTGATAAGAATATTTTTAAACAGATTAAAAAAATGGTCACAGGCTTTATCATTTCTATTTCCTGTATTTTTTTTCTCTCCTATGGTTTGTAAAGGTCATACTGCCTTCTGAGAAGCTTGAAATATCAAGGTGCTTTCCCTGAGAAAAATGTAGTTCTGGACATGCGCATATAGCTCTTGGATGTTTATGACCTCCCTAGTTCATCAATAGATTCTGAAGAGTCCATGCGTCCTCGAATTTGGTAGCCACACTGAAATGGAATGTGCACTGGACTGAGTCTGTGATCTACCAGGTACCGATGCTGTGACCTTCTGCAAGGCACCTCTCTCCACTGCCACCTTCTCGGCTGTACCATGAATGTATTACAGAATTATATGCAGTTTTTATGGGCAGCAGAGGTGAAAATAAAGTGGAAAGCCAACAGTCAAACTAGATGCTTGCTTTTCATCAGTGACAATAAAAAATGCATTTTTATCTCACACTCATCGATTTAAGTTTCTACAGGTGGCTGCCTTTTGGAATCTCTTCTACACTTACTGAGTCAGACCAATCAAACTTCAGAGCAATTAACCCTTCCTCAGGAAATGAGTAAAGTATTTGCTTTTAGGAGTTTTTGTTCCCATTGTGTCTGATTAACAGTCACATGATATTTAGGCACCTGGGTACTTAAAAATAGAGCCGGTTTGACTGTTTGCCTGTGCTGTCGCGGGTTATTCCTTAGGCTATGCATGTCTAAAGTTATGTGATATAAGCTGTGGACAGGACTAAGTTTCAGAGAAAACCCAAAACAATCTCCATAATTACAGTTTTTGGTGGGATTGAGGCACCTATTTAAAATGACAGGGTTTCCTCTGGTATGCACGGCTTAGCTGTGCTAATAAAAAATCATGTGCATTCTTTAGACATCTATTAGATTCAAGGTGTCACACAGACATGCCACACGGGTACATTAAATAATGAGGCATAACCTAGTGCTGATCCACTTACGCCCTGTGCCTGCTAAATCCCCACTAACCACATGGGGGATGGGGGTCATGCCTTGTGCTGGGGTGGACGGAGCCATCACGCCCTGGTAGGTGCAGGCAAAGTCTAGCTAGTGGTTGGGACAGAGGTTGGAGCTGGAAGCAGGAATTTAAGTCTAAGTCGAAAGGGCTGGCTCATTTCCAGCACAGAGATGACAGGAAGGGGTGAAGAAAGGATGGTAGCCAGTTGTCCCTTATACTGCTTTATGATCGCTCCTGTGGTCCTAAACTGGTGACAGAGAAAGGCTGTGTGTTTTTGGTAGTGAAAACAGCTGTCTTTGGTACAGTGGTGAGGCCATTATAACTCTGAACGTTTCCTGGGTTTTCTCCAATCTCCATGGTAACAAGAAGCATTTGCAGAACTACCTCCCTGACCTAATGGAAAGAGGATTAGTCATATATTATTTGGAGAGGTTCTGAAAGCTTCACAAAAACATATGCAGTAAAAGAGGAAGAGAAATAGATGTTTTAAACTAATGTTTCTGATATGAGAATAGTTTAGATGCTCTAGTACAAATCATGGAGACTTTATTAATCTGATGGCCAGATCCAATTTGAGAACCTAAGCTCAGCATCCCTAATATTATTACATATACATTGCTGTGTAATATAAATCGCACAGATGCGATTTCTATCATAACCAGAAAAATGTCATGTGTCGCATAAGAATTTCAAGTCCCAGATGATTGTTTCTATGAGTTGTGTGTCCCTGTCAACCACACGCTGTCAGTGAAAGTCACAAATGAAGGTCAGGGAGAGCAGGTCATTCTTCCTTGAAAATTCTCCAGGGCACCAGAGCTTTGAGAAGAGGGGTGAACACAGTATCCTATGATGGAAAATAAGAGGGCATGCAGGTGGGATTTTTAAAAAATTCATCATGCAAAAAAGACCCAAATAAAAAGGGTTAAGAAGAAATTGGAAAAGAGCATTTCAAGTCTGTGTACAGTCAATTTCACATGCACATTTAATTATATCAATATATCATGGGAGTCTGTCACTTCAACAACTGAGTACCTACACGGACTACAATGCAAGAGGCATCTTCCAAGCGTCTTTGTGTTTCTCTCTTAATAGAATTTCAAATCTATGGCTCATGTATTACAATCCCTAAAGACCAAAGCAAAATGGTACTTCATCTCTCCTCACTTACTAACAGATGGTTTGCACTAGCTCCTATTTTTAATATCTCTAGAATGATTTTTGAAAAAGCGCCAATGTGTAACAGCAAAGACACCAGGAATGATTTCAATGTTCGTAACAAGCATGTTAGTAAAAGGAGGTAAAAGATCTCTGTTTCCTTGCTATAAACAATGAACAAACCCAAAATATTTTCTATAAAAAATACACACTGTTTAAGAGCCAAGATCATAAATCCCATGTTTTCCCCATAAAATACTGCTTCCAAACACAGTTTAGGGGAGGAAAATATATTTAATAATTCGCAGTCAACTGAGTCCTGTGCCCTAGCGTTTAAATAAATCATAATTTAGAAAATGGTGTCTCAGACAAAGGCAAGATGACGGTGTCTGAGTTTTTAAAAAAAATCTCCATAAATCTTTTTGCAAAGAATACAGAAAGGAATGGAAAATAAATGGACACTGTGTTGGTTTCCTATTGCTGCTGTACCACAAACTGCAGACTTAAACCAGATTTATTGTCTTACAGTTCTGGAAGTTAAGAGGTCCAAAATAATCCTGCGGGACTAAAACCAAAGCGGTGGTAGGGCTGGGAGGCTCCCAGGGAGGACTTTTTCCTTTCAACTTCTTTAAAGCAGTATACCTTTTGTCAGAACACATCTCGATTCTTTCATTTAGGGTTGATTTTTATTGTTCATGGTTCCTTTTCAATATGGATATTCAAATAGTCCACTGATGACAATGTCATCCGTTGAAGATGAAATACATGGCAATAGAATGCAATGGCACTATAAATCATTGAAATGGCACTGTGAAACAAATTGGATTAGTAAATAGCAATCATAATAAAGCCTCTACAAACAGCCAAACAAAGAAAAGTCAAAGTTGACCCTTTGCTCTGGTTTGAATGTGTCCTTCCAATTTTATGCCTTGGAAAACTTAATCTTCAAAAACATGTGAATGGTATTCAAAGGTGGGACCTTCTGGCCTCGCGAATGGATTAACTCATTCATGGATTGACCTTATACAAGTGAGCTCTCTCTGGCCTGCTGGCTTTATCTGGCCATGTTATGTTGAGCACCACTTGGTGAGGGAGCAAGGTGGCCCTCACCAAATAACCACCAAATACCGAGCAGATGCCAGCACCATGAGACAACCTTCTTATATGATAAGATCTGGTGACACTCAGGTGGCTTAAGCCCCCAAAACCCCTGAAGGCCAGATGTCCTCTGGTGAAAGACCTTGGCTTTGACCTCTATCCCACATGCACAAACGTCACATGCATCTGAAACATATATCTGACATTCTTCTAGAGCATAAACCTATTTTGTTACTACAATGGCCACAGAACTTAATCAAGACAAGAGCTTCCCAACTTAAGGAAACTCAACCCCCTGAGCGTGGCCGGAGAAAAACTAATGAGGCTGGTTGGCACAGTTTGGATACAGGTGCTGCTGGAGAGACTCCCATCTCTAGGTGAGCCTGGAGGCCGTGGCACGTGTCCTTCTATCTTACCCTTCAGCAGGCTACGGCAGATGGTGGCAACAGGCTTTCTCTCCATCCCAGCTTTTCATTCGCTTGTCAAGTTCGAGTCTTTTTCACCCTTGTCCTCAAGCAACCAAGAGCAGGAAAGTGGCCAGCTCTTGATGGTAACTTCATGACTCCTTCAACTGAAGAGGGATGGGTTGGAGGTGCCTGTGGTAAACACCTCATGTGTGGTAGGGTGTTCTAGTCTGTGCTGCTATCACACGGTAAATGAATGCGCCTCAATAAGCAACAGGAACGTATTTCTCCTAGTTCTGGAAGCTGGAGAACCCAAGATCAAGGCACCAGAAGATCCAATATCTACTGGGGGCTGCTGTCTGCCTCCAATATGGTACTCTTTCTGCCATGGCTCACATGGACAAAGGCAGAGAGAAAAGGAGTTATACTAGTACCCTCCAGCCATTTTACCAGGGCACTAACCACTTTGTGAGGGTGGAGACTTCATGACCTATTTATCTCCTAATGGTATCACCTCTGAATATCACCATGTAGGTTTTAACTTCCAATGTATGAATACTGGAGGGACACATATGTGCAAAGCTCAGCAAGAGGTAGCCATAAGCCCTATATTGAGCCTTGTATATCCCCAGCACTATTTTATTTTTGAGTCAGGATCTTGATAAGTTACCTGGGCTGGGCTTGAACTTGTGATCCTCCTTGTCAGCTGGGATTACAGGTGTGCTCAACATGCCCAGCGTGGGTGGGTGAAGGATGATAGTTATGTATGCCTTTGTCAGTGTGCAAATTGTCACTGGTTTTCTTCAGAGTGTAACAGAATATTTAAATCCAACAATTGGGGTGGAATTATTACCTACTTCCATATGTATTATGGTTGAAATAGATTTTGCAGATTTACTGGGAACATAACTTCCATTCATTATTTATATCCAAAAGGATGAAGATTACAAACTGATTTCAAAGACTCTAGACAGCCTGGCTGTAAGCGAGGTTTGGTTAACTTGTGTGTGTGCTTGTGTGTGTGTGTGTGTGTGTGTGTGTGTGTGTGAGAGAGAGAGAGAGAGAGAGAGAGAGAGAGAGAGAGAGAGGGAGATCCTATTTGTTAAGGTTCTCCATGATCTGGAGGTCAGAGGGCTCATAATTCATCAAATGTGCTGAAGGGCCTTTAGGAGTTATTTGAATAATCTGGACTTTTTGTCTCCATAACAACCTCATGAACATCAGCCAAGTAACAGTAGCAACAATCATTCAACTTGCTGACATAGCATTCTCTGCAGCAGAAAGAGAGTGATGTTGGGAGGACCATGAAAGTACTGGAATGTTTGCACTCCTTCAAGTGTGGATCAGAACCAACACATCATGGTTAGGATAATCACGTCCAAAGGCACTTTATGGAGGATCCTGATGAGCAGACAGACACCCAAACAACCATACTGACTGCTGTCAAAACTAAACTAACCCTACTCCCTGCTGGGTGTTGACCGAATCCAATTTCTGAAACTTCAAGGCTAAGGATGAAACCCTGGACCTCTAGAGCTCACTAAAGTGAGGTATACCCTTTGAGGCCTTTGGTGACCAGCCAGCTGGCCATGCTTAGTGATACTTGGATCTCAAAATGTCACTGTGATGAACCCAATTCAGGCCTGCTCCTCACTGCCTCTGATCTGTTACCAGCTGCACGCTTATTTCAATGATGACAAACCACAGGCTCAAAGGTACCTCACTCTTTTCATATGTAGTGCTTCAGACGTGACTCTATCTGGAGACAGTGTCCTTGAAGAGGCAACTGAGTTAAAATGAGGTCATTAGGGTGTGCAATGCTCCAGCAAGATTGGGGTCTTTATGAGAAGAGGAAATTTGGATACAGATATGCACAGAGCAAGAATATCATTCAGATGTGAATGCTGAATCATCCACATATCCCAGGACCCGGAATTCCCAAAAAGGCCTTTGCAATGACTTTCTGGGGTTGCTTTGACAAAGTGCCACATACCAGGTGACTTAAATAACAGAAATAAATATATTTATGTATTTATTTTCTTGCAGTTTGGGGCACTGCAAGCTCAAGACCAAGGTGGAATGAGGATGGCTTTCTCTGAGGTCTCGCTCCTTAGCTCCAAGCAGCTATCTTCATGATTAAATGACATTCCTGCTCCAATGTATACCAGTGTCCAAATTTCCTCTTCTCAAAAGACACCCATCATATTGGCTTGTGCACACCCTAGTGACCTCGTTTTAACTTGTTTTTGTCTTTTCAAAGCTGCTATCTCCAAATACAGACAAATCCTGAGGGACTGGGAATTGGTATTTCAACATACTAGTGTTTTGGAGCATACAATTCAGCTCCTATACACACACACATATATGTGTGCACAGTTATATATTCATTTCAAGAAACTAGTAGCCATTGTATGTAATGGTTTGGCAACTTTATTTTCTATTTGCTATAATGAAAGGAATTAACAAGGCTCATCCACATCCTCTCATCTGAGTGGAGAATATTTTGTAATGTCCTTCATTATTTCGCTGAATGGAACACCCAGATCCTGATAAGATTTCTTCTTATCATCCAGTTAATTCAATGCAGATTATTCATACTGAGGTTTTAGAAAAGTCATCAAAGTTTTCTTAAATGTTTTCCAAAGTGCCCAAACTTGGGGAACAGGAAATGCTGCTGGTGGGGTGGCTCCAGCTGACATCACTTCAGCCCTAGTGCCACAGGTCTGGAATCTTTTTGGCTGGGGGATGGTTTCCTTTCCAGGAGAGGGCTGTGCCTGTCTGTGGTGGGGTGTCCCAGTCAGGGTGGGGGCTCTCTGCCTTTCCCGGATCCCAGCTGATCACAGTCTAGGATACTGGCTGCAGACTTCTGGCTGCATGTCCCTCTGTTCTTTGTGTCCTCAGACTTGAAGGGATGTCATCATACAAATCCAGGGCTCATCACCTCTGTCGGGCCAGCTCCTGGACAGACACTCCCTAAACGACCACCAGGCCCCTATGCAAAGCTGAGAAGACACTTGAACCTAGATTTACAGGAACCAAGGATGCAAAATGAAGACCGACCTTTGCTCTAGTTACCTAAATACCTGACTGTCCCAGAAGAAAACCAAATCATGCTCTTAGTGAACAGCAGGGATGGGCCTGTCATGCTGCCCATTCCTCCTCCCCCTGGTGGCTTGGGCTACGTCATGACTGCTTTCTCCTCCTCCCTTTTCTCCTCTTCCTCCTTTATTCTTCTGTCATGGAGCAGGCTCTGAGGAGGTTCCCCAAAGTGAAGATGGGAAAACTGAACTCACCCTACTCTTAGGTAGATTGTTGACTCACTTGACTTTCATCACAGAAAAGGAATCTCCAAGATGTGTCAGGAAGAGGCATAAAGAAGCTTATGCAGCAGAACCAGAAGGTACACAAGCATTCAGAGAGGATGGGGTGTGGGCCCTAACAGATGTGGCTCTCAGCCTGGAGCTGCCCTGTTCCTGGGTTTTAGAAATCTGTGGGATTTCTAAAGCAGGGGTTTAATTTACAGGTGAAAGTGCTGGGCCATTTTCCTGTGAAAGGCCCACTTTACAGGAGAAAGAGGGCTAGGGAATCCTCATCCCCAGGCGGAAAGGTAATGGCCCATTCTAGAGGTGACAAGCACAGAACCCTCATTTACAGGCTTATTAGGTCTCTAAGCCTATCAAGATTTTTTTGTTTGAGTGAAGTCCCCTGGCTGAAAAAAAGGCATTCTAATCTACAGTAACTAGTCTGTTACAATTACAATTTTAAAATCATGATTTTTAGGGTTTCATTTTCACCTATCTTTACCTCATTTCCTCCTCTCCTCCTCTTCTTCCCCTTTCTCTCCCTTGTCCTCTTCTTCCTCCTCCCCCTTTCCTTCCTCTGCTTTTTTTCCCCCTGGGTACCAGGTTCAAACTCAGGACGCTGTGGTTGCAAGGCAGGCCTGGTGCCACTGAGCTCAAGCCCCGCCCCCCCGCTTTTAAACTGAAGAATCTGTAAACTGTATCCTGAAAAATCCAGCTTCCTCCTCCTCCTCCTCCTCTTCCACCTTCATCTCCTCTCTCTTCTTTTTTTTAAATGCCCCAAGAACTTTCATCTTCTTTAATGGTCATGGTCAAGGGAAAGAAAATCAAAAGAAGGTTTTGCGACACATGAGTTTTATTCAGACTTCGAGGACTAAAATCACATTTTTTTGGAATGCAGTCACACTCAATGGTTTACTAGTTGCCTGTGGATGTTTTCCCAGTAGGAGGCTGTGCAGAATATTTGTGACAGAAACCTTTTCGTTGCAGAGCCTGAAATAGCCTGAAATACCTACTCTCTGACCGATTAGAGAGAAGGTTTGCCATCTCTGCTCAAGGCCTCCCCTCCTTCTCTCCATTTGAGGACTTGGGTAAATTGAGCCAATGGGGTAGCCATCTTGTCTTTGGATGTGCCAGGCTACCTGGTGTAATCCCCTTGCTCCCCGGGAGAGCCTGCCTTTAGCATTCCCTGGATCATCTCAGGTTCGCCGGTAACAAACAGCAGGCTCTGGGAGCCCAGAAAAATGAGCTCATTATTTCTACTTTCCCTCCCTGCTTTAGAAATCGTTGTCAGCATTTGGAGAAGGGATGGCTGTAGTTCACTGGGTTGGGGGCCACAAGAACACACAAGGAAGGTGTAGGAATATTATTTCAAAAATATCCTCTTGAGCACAAATACAAGTCACCTCAGTGAAAGCCTGGAGGAAATGAAAGGATGTGGGCAATGAGAAGAGAGGGGAGGTAAGAAAGGCTGGAGGATTCCAATGAGAATTCCAAGGATGGGGAGGATGCTGGAAACTGAAGACAGCAAGGAAGGAAATAGTTTTTTAAAAGCCTCAAAACTCGGAAGTTTGGGCTGTTACTCCATGAACTTGGTGTGTGAAGATAAGGAGGCACCGGAAATGAGGGAGACACACTGCCCTTGAAAGTCAAGCCAACGAACTCCTCACAGGATCTGAAGCCAGCTCACCAGTGTTTCAGGCATTCAAGGCAAACCCTGTGAGGCTGAAGGGCTTAAGGTAGCATGGATCCCAGCCACGGAGCTCAGATTTCATTTCCTTGGGGCACCCATGGACCAGAGAGAAACCAACCAGAGGAGTTCTAGTTAGTTACGTGCTATGTTTGCCCACACCAACAGAGAAGAGGACCATAAGCAGGACAGTAAGTGCACAGCTGGGGAAAAGCTGGGGCCCTGCACACACCTTGTTCCCTGTACATTTTCCACTTGTGATTTATATTCCGCACTTTCCAAGTCAGATGCTCAGTAAGTCCTTGTAACATTCTTGCTTACTCTAGCCAAATAACACCGGCTAAATAATAAGTACTCAGTGAGCATTAAAAGGAGCAGCCTGAAATATCCAATTCCTCCCAAGATATCTCAAAAGAATGCAAAATGAGCCCATAAATTGACACTATTACCAAGGTGGCCAGATAAAATATGAAAGCACAGCATATATAGCTTGGCTTAATTTAGGGACTTTTTATTTTGAAGCCATATTTCATGCCTTCGCATGACTTCCTGATAGAAATCAATGTGAATTCTTGTATGTTTGAACTCTGAGAGAGAAAAATAATTAAATTTAAGAAAACATCATTTCTTCTAATTCCATATTTAAGGAAACATTTTGAGTCCTCTAACTGAACGTGAAGATTATCCAAACCAAGTCCTAACATGTAAATGATGCAGTTTGAACAATGAGGCACAGCAGCAGCATAGCATGCATGCTTGGGGTTCAATGCCCCATCTTTGGAGAAAGGAACCCAAAGAGGATGACACCTTTAGAGTGTATGAAATTTTTAATTCTATCTCATTCTTAAATATTTAATACAAGTGGTGGAGCATTCCACAATGTACAAAACAGCAAGCCAAGTAATATCCGCTGGAGCCCAAGATAAGAGGGTAGAAAGAATGGAAAGCCCAGTTTGACCTCAGAGAGATGTGGGGTTCTTTATCACTGGGCACTGGTTCCTGTCATATGAGACTTATAGGTTGGCCCTGCGGATGCCCACTGTGTAACTAAAAGCAGGTTAAACCTTGGCATCTCTGCTGTCATTTTCTACCTGTCTCCTTTGTTACCTTAAAACTCTGGGTTAGACCCCTGCTCGGCACTGCATACCTGCAAGTTAATCACTTAGGGAGCATCCATCTAAACATTAATAATACGAGGTTTATCCACCCTAAAATTACCTAATCTATCTCATTCCTCTTCCAGACTGAGGATCCAAGATAAAGTAAGGCATTTTCAGGATCTGCA
This sequence comes from Heterocephalus glaber, assembly GCF_000247695.1. The sequence goes on along the minus strand of NW_004624834.1, from coordinate 5,566,880 downwards.
GGGACATTTACCTGCCAGCGTTTCCATCTTGCTCCGTATGCCCTGCAGCTGCACCTACAAGAGTCCAGTCACTGCCCCAAACCTACAGGTAGGGACCTGGGATTCCAGGGAAAGCAGACCCTTGAAGACATACCCCTTCACGACAAGGTCATCCCCCAAGCAGGAGCCAGCATCTCATGGGAACTGAGATGCTGTCTTAGAAACCTTCTCCAGAGCCTCCTCACAGATCCAATCTTGAGATGCAGATTAACCAGACCGTGGCTTGGCCAGGATCTCCTGCTCAGCTAACAATCCTCCTACCCCTGCCTTTGTCCGCCTTTTCCCATAAGAACAGATCTTGAACCTCTCTATCCGTCCTTCCCATCACAGCCACGCTGATAAAAGCTCCCCTCCTGCCTCCAGCACTGCTCATCTCCTTGACCGGCATTGTGGGGTGAGCGGCCACATCAGTCTGCTGGGACGCGCGCGGGGCCAGGGCTTTGACCGACAAACTCTGATAACAAGAATGCTACTCCATCCTTTAATAAGGTCCCCAGACTTCCATCTCATTTAAGGTGAATTATACCCTTTACATGCTTTCTTGAGCTTTTCGTCTATCCTTTCTAGTTATACTGCTGTTAGTATTTCAAGTGTTAATAAAGAGAGCCACACAAAGTTATATACAAAGCATCACTGAAACACATTTTTCCAATATTTTTATTTCCATGAATTTTACATCTGAACCATTAGGTATATTTTATCAGCGTGGCTCTTTAGTCATCTCCATCAAAACCATTCTCTAATATTTGTTATCTGTGTTTCTCCTTCATTTCACTTGTGTCACAAACATTTTAATTCACGAGACCAAGGGAAGCTCTCTTGTGCTATTCTAGCTGGATCTTACTGATTTATAGATAATGCAACTTCATTTCATTTAACACAGGTCTTCTTTGATTGGGGCAGTTGTCATCAGCAAAACTTCAAATCCAGGTGCTCTTAAAACTGGCTTGACAAGTAATTTCAGTCTTGCATGGACGAATGACCCATTTTCTCTCGAATCTAATCTACTCAAGATTAAGCAGTGTTCTTCCTCTGGCAGTTCAACTAATGATGGAATTATTAATTCGTTCATTTATCCCCTTTAGGAAATTAATTACATCCCTTTTAACTTTGTTCCTGCTCTCTTTTAATTTGTCATATTTCTAGAAATTTTACCATTCCTTGAAAAATCAAAGAATTTTGAATCCAAAAATATCGTAGGAACTGTAGAGCACATGTCCTCTAGATCCTGAAATATTCTCCACAAAAACCTTTTGGATTCATATGTCAAGCTGTCAGTTGAAAAGTTCAAGTAAAAATACAGCTAAAATGACATTAACACATCACATATATCCTCTTGTCATATTTGCATTTAGGTCATTCCTCTACACTAACCACAGAAGTTATCTACATTCCAGACAAGCTGGTGAGAGGGAGATTAAAGCATCAGTATAGTTGTTAAAGTGGAACCCTAAAATGTATCAGTTAGCTGTGGAATTATGGAGCTGTTCAATGAATCTTCTTAGTTTCCACTGAACCTGAGATATTTCTTAAATTATATTTGGAACAGATTAGATTAGATTTTGATGTGTCATTAGTATGAGCAGGGAGTTATTCTTCAATTAATACAAAATGCTACATTGTTATCATTAGCATGCTATTATTACCTTGTTTAGCTTAACCTCTATGAAAAGGGACCGACCATAAGACATTTATCCTTTGGCTTTTCTGAGAGTAGTGTATTATATTGTTCAAATTTCACTCTCCTATCTTCATTCGGAAACCATTTTATGTGGGCAGACTTTTCAGTTTATATTAACTATCTCTAATATTATTTTTCTACCTGTAAGGTAAAGGGAGAGAAGTATAAGAAGAAGGGAATAGATTTTATTTTATGTGTCTCCTATGTCCCTAACCCTCTTGGGTACTGTACCCCTAACTATCTTTTATTAGCTCACATTTATGGTTTAACACTGAAGAGTTACCAAAAGTAAAACACATAAATTCTGCACAACTAAATGTGATTCCTGAGTGAAATACACTTTATTTTTGAAAGCTGGCAGCTCACTTTTGTTCCAACAATGGACTCCAGTTATGGTTTGTAGGGTTCACGTTTTCTGGCTGATTGACAAGTTTAGAGATTAGCTGAGTGACAAATCTGAAAACACACCAAGAGTTGGCCTCTGCCAATGAATTCCTGTAAGGCAAACATCACAGCCTCAAGCTTAATTCTGACAACATAGGCTTACGGAAAACTTCTGCCAAAACTAGAGTCAAACAGATTGATAGCACTGCATAGAAATGCAAGGGAATCATATCCAGGACATACACATTCTAAGACAGCCCAGGATGCTTGGCAATGGCTTACGCTGTGTTTGGGACAAAGTGTTTAATTTTAATATGATGTGCATAAGCTTCTGGCCAGTAGAATGGGTATGATATTAGAGTAATCCAGCCCTCTCCCAAGATTCGGAGTTCTTCTACATTCCTAACATCTCCAAGCATGCATCAGTCACAAGACATGTTTTCCCCAGCCATCTTTTACAGTGAATCCTTAGAAAATGTTGAATGGATTGGGAACTATATTTTCATCCAGGTAAGATTTCTTCTTCATTTTTCCTGTAAGCTTTTTGGTGGACAATCCATCTCTTCACTGATTTACGGTTTTCCTGTAACTCAGCCTTCCTTTCCACATAGGATTCTCTCTGCCATATGTTTTATTCATCATCTATGGTCTGTGGTAGGATAAACAATGCTCAGGTATCAATACTGCCGGCCTTTAAAATGAGTACACGTGACAGAATGTAGGAGCAAAGTTGACCCAGAGAGAGGCAAAGAGAAACCACGGCTCCATTCCTCTGTGCCCATCTCCCCAGTCCCTGGTTAAAGGAAGAAAGCGGTGGAGATGGTAGGAGCAGCGTTAGTGGTCCCTGTCCTTTCTCCCTAGGTCTCAGGACATCCCGGTCATCCTCCAGAAGAGAGATGGGTATCACCGAACATGATTTCTAAGTCAGGAAATCTCAACTCCAAATGGCTCACACGAGGAGGGGCATTATTATTCCACATACTGGGACAGGCTGTAGGAACCATGGCAGCCCAACATGCTTGCTTTGTGGCATAGAGAAACTACAGCAGTTCTCTACACCATGTGCCGACGGGCTCTCCGTAGGGGAAGGGGGACTACTCCTCTTTAGCAGGTCTTTCCAGAAACACCTGCTTTAGTTCTCACTCTGAGCTATTCTTCCGAAGGTCCTCCAGGGTCACCAGGATAGAGGGTGAACCTAAACACAGTTTCCTTCCGGCACTCCCCACCAGGTTGTCCTCAGGGCAATAATACCCACTTCGGGGACTTGGTTCTACTAAAGTGTCTCAGTCCCTTCCTCCTCAACCTCTCCCAGCCCACCCTACCCTGCAGGCCATGCCCAGGTGTCTACATGTTGCAACTGTTGACTCATGTGAAGCCTCCTGTCTTCTCTCCAGTACTGCTGAGTCCCCAGATGCATCAGCTGATGCACAAATTAATTCAAGGTGGGTGGACAGAGCAAAGAATTACCTGGCTTTGAAAAGCATTTTTAATTCTCATGTTGAGGCTCATCAGAATTTCTGTTATATAATGTCTTCCTGATAGTCTATATACCAGAGATAGTTTTTCAATACTGCTTAGCATTTGCCTTTCTAAGATGGAATTCCTTCCTCAATAGCATTTCCTAAATTGCAAAAGAGGCAGCAAATACTCAATGACTCCTTAGGAAATACCTCCGAAAGTTGGCTAAGACAAGCAAATTGAATTGTGATTTGAGTGCGGTGTCTTCTTATTCAAGGACAAATTTGATCATTTTTCAAGAGTTCTAATCTCCATTATCCATTAAAACTACGAAAGACTTAAACATTACTGTCTTGCTATCAAATGGCTTGTTACAGGAAAAGAAATTACATTTGGTTTTACTATTCAAGGAATTTGAATTACTATTCAAGGAGTACTTAATTGATTATGAAGAAAGCTTTAAAGGAAAAATGTATATATATTGCTATTTAAGGCAAGGATTGTAGACTTTCATGAGGCCTGTAAATTTGCTTTGAGTGCTGCAGCTAACTGCATTCCTCCACACCCATTTTCACAGCAGCCCAACAGAAGGGTTTGTCTTAGCAATTTCTCTTTATGGATGACTTGGCTAAAGGTCCGACATGAACACTAATTTGCTGGGGATGACAGAGTTAAAGGATAGACCCGGAACACAAATCCAAGACTTCCAATTCTAAATCATAAGCCATCTCACATGGCATGACTAGACTAATTTAAAAAGAATTTCTCTAGGGCCGGGAATTTACCTAAATGGTTCTGTCACTTGCCTCGCCAGTGCAAGGACCCGAGTTTGATCCCTGGTACCAAAAAAAATAAAAGACCTTCTCTTGGAGAAAATATTTTCTCTCTCGCTGTTGATATTGTTGTATCACATTTAAGCTCATAAAATGTTTATTGGAACTAACCATATGAATGATAGCTGGTTTGCTTACATTTTAATGATCAAAGCGCAACGATTTGATGTAATGATTTTGTACTTGATTATATTACAATGTACTTTATAAGCAGTTATCGAGTTCTCCACCCTCACCACCTACTGGGACTTTATGAACTTAGGCTGGGATGCACATACACGTAACGCCGAAGGGTGCAGGTCGAGGGGGTGTCAGGAGAGGGCTGCAGCGTTGGTACTTCAAGATCCACCACCCCTACACACTGACCCAGGGGACTGGAGGACACACTGCTTTCTGCATGTGTCTCGGATCAGGCTGTATTTTATTAAGAGTTTCCTTTGAAATTGTATCTCAAAGGCATGGACAAGGTCCAAGGGCAAAATACTGAAATGGAGGGGCTTCTTTTAAATTCTGTCCTAGCACCATGCTGGATGCTAGCCATGATGATCTGTCGTAATGAAACAGAATTATAATCAGTGACTCAAAAATTCGTGCATAGGGCTGGGGATTTAGCTCAGTGCTTCCACCACCTGCCTCGCAAGCTCAAGATCCTGAGTACGATCCCGATCCCCAGTACCAAAAAACAAACAAACAAACAAAAATTCATGCCCACCTATGCTGAAAATGATGGAGGTCCTTTTCCTGTATTTCTTTCTCCCTCCGAGAAGCCGTCTGTGACTCCTGAGTGCTGCTCCTGAATCCTCACGCACAATGTGTCTTACTATCACACTGAAGCACTCTGAGCTCTTCCTGTCAACATTCCCCAGTTCTCTCTCGCAAACGCTTTCCAACAGCACATCTCTCTTGGCTGGTGGCGTCTTATAAAGCCAACTCTCACCGGTGGGTAGGACGACCTGCATGTGACTTCTGAATCTTGGGTAAGACACCAAAGGACTTTGTGAAAAGCCAGAAAGTAAAGATGTCCTTAGCCAAGTCATTATTAGGACACTGTATCCTGATCTTTTCTGATTCGCAGAGAGCACAAGGAGAGGGGGCAGTGATGACACCTGTATGGACAACAGGTGTGCAGAGTATGAGCCATCTTTCTTGAATGAAGTGAGGACCTGAGTGAGACCTGGCCCGCTTTACTCCCAATTCTCTTCTCCTCCCTCCAACATCGGACACTGAGTCCACGCTAGCCTCAAAGCCTCATCGAGGTGAATGCTCTCAGCTTCAGCCACCGTCAGTGTGCCACTGGGCTTCAGTTTTCTCAGTACTGTCCTCCTCCATCCCCGGACAGCTCTCATCAAATGCCGTCATGTGTTCCTCCCTCTGGGAGCTCCCAGATCTTTACTGTCTTCCTTTCCACCTCTACCCTTTTGCTTCAGGTGCTCTTAACAGCTCCTGGCCCAAACCACCTGCTAATTAGTCAGCTATGCTGCTTTCATTTCCATCTCCACAGGATCCTTGATCTGTACTTCAATCAAATGACCCTGTTTAAGGTTCAGCCCTTGCAGTACCCAGCTTTCTCATCCATGTGACATGCATACCCACTGCTCACAAGGGCAGTTCAAATGCTTTGTCCCAGGGGTCTGCTCCATTCAGGTCCTCAGACCAAGGAGCGCTTCCTCAATGGTACACAACCCCGCTTTTACGATGCACTGCAATAATTACCTCCGAGAGGAAGGGCCAGCTTATCCCAGGCAAAATAAAAACTTACACGTGGATCTCGGTAATTACTTCAATGTTACTTATTTTCTGTTTCCTTATCTGTATTTTGCAATGTGGGTTTTTTTTTCTCATGGAATAAGCATATGCTGATAACAAAACACGTCAGAAACTGCTGAGCTGAGCTCTCAGCTTACTTACAATGTTGAGCTCTGCCTTAATTTCTTCTGTCAAGCCCAGTTTGTTGTTGGAAAGAAGACATAAACACAAATACCAGGCTGAGTGGCTCGGGCAACAACCCATTTCTACTGGTACTTCTCTTCATGGGACAGGTACACTCAGCTTCTATATTTTCCTGCCTAAAATCAGATGGACATCCCCAACTGTCGATGGCAATTTCCACCCACTGAAGGTACCAAAGCTTCTCATCACACACTGATCCATGCCCTAAACTTATACTCTGATCCATCACAGAACCAGCTAAATGCTTGGCTGCAATGATGGAGACATTTCTAGACTTCTGCCCTTCAGTTCCCCCTCATATCAGCATGGAGGCTACTGGTGACCACAGCAGGTAAGCTGGAGTGTGAAGGCAGTATCATCCTAGGTACAAATACACATATACACACTCGAGTGTAGATATGGATGTGTGCATATGCATGTGCATGTGTGTTATACATGTGCCTGCATGTAAATGTGCATCCAGATGTGACTCTGAGTGTACACACACACATATGTGCACATGTACGTGCATGAGGACACGTATGTATGTACACAAGATATGCATGTGAGTGTGAGTATACTTATGTGCATTTGTATCTGTGCATGTGTGCACTTGTATGTGGCTACATACGTGAGGATGTGTGTATATATGCACATTTTTTGTTTTGGTACCAGGGATCGAACTCAGGACCTTGCGCTTGAAAGGCAGGCATGGTGCCACTGAGCCAAATCCCCAACCGTATATGCACATATTCTCTGTGTACGTGTATACGAGTGAGTATGTGTGCATGTATGAGTGTATATGCATATATTCCCCAACTTCTTGCTGGAAAGCAAACAGTTTTTCAAAGCTGGTTACTGACTGTCCTTCCAGAAGGGTTAGGAAGGAGACAAAGTCTGACAGCAGGGAAAACCTGTCTTCAGTGAACTGGTAAAATTCACAGCCACTGCTCCTTGCAGCTAAATATTTGCAAAAGCAATACTCAACATGCTCCTATTTACACAGGATCTCTGCACATGAAAGGCTTTATTTTTCCAACTGAACATCTTCGTAAGTTTACAAATTTTGTTTTCAAAACAAATGTCGTCAAGGACCTTAACTCAGGAAACCAACACAGGAGGGGGCAGGTCACATCAAACATATAAGAAAATCTTTTCAAGGAGAGAAATAAAAGTAGATTATGCCATGCATGATTGCTTTCTTAGGGTTTGTGGAAGCACTTTGGAAAAAGCATTGGAAGAAAATGCTGAAGTGTGAACTGGACTGCAAGTGTCAGGCATGCCACAGAGCTCCCCTGTGTGGGCACACTTGGGGTGCAACCCGCAGACTTAGGTACACACCTCTGAAGATCCAGCTCAGTGTGACATGGATTGTGGCTTATGAAGTGTCATCACAAAACAATGAGGTGGGCTGGGGATTTAGCTCAGTGGTTCTGCCTCCTGCCTCGCAAGCTCAAGGGCCTGAGTTCGATGCCCGGTACCAAAAAAAAAAAAAAAAAATGAGGTGTGCGTGAAAATACATAGGACATGTGTGTCACAGAAATTGAGCAAAGGGAGAAAAGCCATGTGCAGGAAAAGGTTGGAAACATCTGGCAAAGCTGCATTCTCCAATAAAAAACAGAACTATAAATAAGTGAAAAATGACTTAGAAAGCAGCAGCAAGGTAAAATAATAGAAACAAGGCCCCACAGAAAACAGGATTTTCCAAGAGAGACTTCATTATCTTGAAGGAAATTACACAGATTCTTTATTTTATTTATTTATATTTTTGTCATACAGAAGTGACTTGTCACCACATTTAGAACAAACTACTCAGTCACAGGCACTGGGTCTGGGAGAACAGAGGTGGGCAGCCACGCACTCAGATGAGGGATGTTTATCTGTGTGAGGTCAGAGGAGGGAAACATGGCTCTACAGCCTGGACGCTTCTGTACTAATGAGTCTTCTAATAGTCAGTTCCTGGTTTTTCATTTAACTTCAGATCAATCTCAAAGTCATAATCAAACATTCCAGATGGGCTGTGCCGGTTTTTATTCTTTCTTTTTTTATGGCTGCTATGATGACTCCCTGAGGAAGTGGAAGAAGCAGCCTTCTGAGGTTTCACGCCCTGAACAGATCCATCCAGATCCTCAGGGTCCTCCTGGCTGGGCTCATTTTCCTGATTGTGGAAGTCCGGAGAAGTATCCCTTTCCGTCCCACTTCCTGGCTCCCACTTCCTCTTTTCAATGAGCTGGTCCTGAACTCCTGCCAATGCACTTACTGCAGCTGCCGATGTGACTGAAGATTTACTGAAGAGCCGCTCAGCTTCCTTAAACTTCCAGTTCCTTCGGTCATTTTTGCTATTGGAATCTTTTGGTTGGTCAGATACCGATCCCAGCCACGAATAATATTGCCGTACATCTGAGTGTCTTCTAGGTAGCTTCCTTCAAAAGCACAGACCTGTCTCTCCAAGTTTGCCGGTGTCTCTGCCAGCTCCTGCTTCATGAGCTTGGCCAGCTCCCGCTGGGTGTCGGGGATCTGCGGCAGGGGAGAGTCGGGGGCCTGGGCCCGACTTGTTGTGCATCGCCACGCTGGGCCCGAGCAGCAGCAGCAGGGAGATACTTTACTTTAGGCAGAAGAACATTCCATGTGTTTTCTCAGGGCCAAAATAAAAGAACCGTATTAAAAGGAAAGAACAGGAAATGATGGGCCCATGTCAAAAAAACTTTTCTCTGCGAGGACTTGTTATTATCATGAAGTATCAGTACTGTCAAGGGTGACAAGATCAGGTTCTACAATAAATTATATGGGCTCAAGAGACCCGCCCAGAGCCCGAGGAACAAACAGGTGCCACACTACCACAAGACACGGGCACGCCTTTCAGGAAGCTGTCTACCTACAAACACTGAGTGGTTTTTTTTGTCTGTTTTGTTTTCTTTAAGCAAAGCCCCAGTCTGCTCACTGAGTTGCTCTCTGCAATACGTGTATCCAAAGCATTCACGGGCTGGGGCTCTCCCAGCCCAGGTGGCAACCCTGGCTGATGGCTCTGAGTCCCACACAGGAGAAAGAAGCCAGATCTGCCCACCTTACAAGCTCCCAAGAGGAAGCAATGAATCACTCCATGGAAAGCTGCAGGAATCCTGTCTCAGATGTAGGGCTGGCCCACGGAGGGTATCTGCCTAGCATGTTATCTTCCCATTTTCCTTTCTAGGACAAAGAAGTGTACTCAAACAGAAATTTCTAAAGTTCTCTACTGTAGGTCCACCTTAATGAGCTGGGAAAAACCTGCTAGCCAGGTAAGAACAAGTCACTAGAAGGCATTATTTAAAATAACAAGTGGCAGAGGAAGGAAAGGAGAGGAAGGAGGAGGAGGAGGAGAAAAAGAGTATGAAGGTAAGAGGAAGGAGGAGGAGAGGAGGGAGAGGTGAACATGAGGAGAAGCAAGGGAGGAGCAAGAAGAAGGAGGAAGAGGAAAGAGGGGAAGAGGACAGGGCACAGGGGAGGAAGAGAGTAACTCCTTCCTAAGGAAAGTCTGCCACAGCACACCTACAAAAAAGGACTAGCTCTCCTGCTAAATTTGGGCAAAGGCCATTAACAGGTTTATAAGACACTGAAACCCTGTAAACATCGGAAGGATTCCTTAAAAAAAGAAACAATAAATAACTCAATGAATGAAACAAAAATTACTGGTGCTGACATCTGGTTCATCAAGGAAAATGACTTCCTTTCCTTCAAAAGTTAGGTCCAGGCTGAATAAATGGCCACCCCTTGGAGTCTGAGTGAGGTTGGAAGGGTTTTCAGTAACTGTTCCAGACCAGAGACATCCAAGGCACACTGAACTCATTAGGATGCAAAGAAAGATGAGAGAATCCCAAGTCTTGGCGGCATTGGTGTACGTAAACAGGACGGGCACAAATACTGCGTTTATGCAAATGCCTAGGAAGGAACCGACAGATGAGGGTCACAGCAGAGGAGCCAGAAGACGACAAGCAGGAACGACCATCTACTTCCGCCTTCCCTAGGAAGAACGTATTATGGAGATCAGCCTGGACAAAGGAGACTAGCTGGTCCAAGGATCAGTAGGGAAATCCCAGGGCAAACAAACAACAGAAGGAAGGCAGGAGGCCACGCTCAAGGAGAAAAACAGCTAGTGCAGAGGCAGCAAGCCACAAGAGACTGACTCTTGAGAAGAGAGAATACGGGTTGATTCAGCACTTAGCCCAGGCAGGGCAGCAGCTGAAGAGACGGCGATGGAGTCAGGGAGGGGAATACACAAAGGAGCTCTGTTATGAGTATTTACCAATGGCTCCTCTCCTCCTCTCTCCCCCTGCTCTTGTTCTTCCCTTTCCTCCCTTCCTACTCCCCTCATTCCTATCCCCTCCTCCTCCATCACTGTCCTTATTTTCCACCCTCTGTGCCTCCTATTTCCATTTCTAATTTGAAGATCTAAGATCAACATTTAATAAGAGAGAGAGAACAAAAGGAAGAGGGAAGAAAGGAGAAAGAGAGAGAGAGCATACAATGACAGAGATCTGGCACTCCGTCTCCTAGGATGGAGTGCATAGTTACTAGAACTTACTGATAAGTATCACAGGGCACATCACCATCACTGACAAGGATGACAGCCAGCAGGGAGAGAGGAAGGGGCGTTTCTGTTCCCAAAGCTTCTCCACCTCTCTGCATACAGGAGGTCAAGTATAAGAAGGCCATACAGTCATGGGAGTAAAATAACGGCACAGGATCATAAGCATGCCTAACAACCACCCATCCCCAAGGATGCCCAATGCAAAGACAGGGGTCAAGATAAACAAGGACAGAAAAGTAGGGCAGGTGGAATCTGGTGCTGCTAGAGAAGAAAAATCCGACGAGCAAGAGATTTGATCATTAAACACCAGAAGCCACCCTAGAAGTGATGAGAGGTTGAATGGGATCTACTTTGAGAGTGAAGAGGATGTAGTGGAAGGAGGGTCTTAGAGGCAATGACCACGTGGTAGGGGGAAACTAAGTATCACACTCAAGTCAGAGTTGTGAGAGGCAGGTAGCATGAAAGGTTCATTCATACACCTGGAGGGAACATTCATCAATACAACAAGTTCCAAAAACTCCAAGAGATCTTGGCGACAAAAAGAACAACGAAATTTGGTCCCATCTTTAAGCAAGTCATGCTGTAACAAAGATCCACACCTCAAAGAGACCAGAGCTCAGTATGTGAAGTGGTATCACAGAGCTTCATGCAAGGAAGCTTGCAAGGAGACAGCACAGAAAGTGCCTCATGGCGACGGGGACTGTCACTCAGGTGACAGAAGCCAAAGAGGAATCAGAAAAATGGGCAGCAATTGTCGTCACCAAGACTGACCACACCTCATTAGACTTGCGCCAGTGAGGAAAGCAAAGCTCTCAGCTGACAGGCGTCTGGGTGTCTAGGGCATGGGCTTCCGGATCACAGGCTCTTTGACCTTGGTCAGTTGTACCACTAACTGCCTCAGCGTGGGCATGTTATTAAAGTCTGGTAAACTTCATTTTCATGATCTCAAAATGGAGATCAAATGACTGCTCGGGTCTGACCCAGGCTATTGGATGGAGCAGGATACATGACAAGAGGATGTCTGGTTGCTCGGTGGAATGGGTACCTTCTGAAACTCTAATCAATACTTCTGTAAAATCTGGTTACTGGAGGACAACATAACCCCAAATCCTGCCTCATAGAGCACACTTAACGAAATCCACACTAAAACTAATAAAACTCTTCATGTTTGGACAAAACAAAAAAGGAAACTCAGGTTTCAGGAGATTCTTAAGCCTTCAGTTCGGGGGAGAAGTGCCTACAAAGTAACTGTCTTATACTATACAGACAAGGTCAGGCCTTAGGATGTAAGGGGACCCATAAAATGATCATTAAGGGCTTTGCTCCAGAATTTCTGCAAAGGGATTCTGCAGTAAACCCAGATAGCCACAAAAGGGCATTCTTAACTTTAAAACAGAGCATTAAATTGCCTTTAAATGCAATCAGTTATGGCCCCAATCTCCTAAAATCATTAGTCATGTTCCATTAAAATGCAATTATCAGTTTTAGCTGGTGGAGATTCCTTGTAGCTTCATAAAAATATCTAGACATGCACAAGAGGCGAGGAGCTGCATTGACAGTTACAAAAATGTTCTTGGCTTAGGACTCTGGGCTTCAGGACACTTGAGAGCAGGTGCACCTCGTCCGCAGACAAGGGCAGCAGTGAAATCAGCAGCACCGAAGACCAGAGCTGCCACCACCTGCAGGGAGGAGGAGAAGGAAGGAGATCTTGCATGCTCTGACTCAGACAGGCTGTGCTGGTTTCCTGACAGACTGGACAAGGACAAACCAGCAGCTCCAGAGAGACGCATGATATGGCAGTGCATCTCATGAACCTCCTTCTGAAATCTTCAACTAAGCCTGCCAGGCAGACTACACAATAGAGAGCAAGCAGGTCTACGGAGATCCAAGTCACGGCTGTTTGGCTTTATAATGGTGCCAAAGCACTGTGCATTTCATGGAGACAAAATGCATTTTGTATCCACATTTTCTAGATACAAGAAGCCCAATCCCTGCTACAATCTGAAAATAGACATTGCATTCTGGTGTATTCATACGAGATTCGCTATGAAATCGTTTTAAAAAACAGACTCTAACTTCTCCACTGCAGAAAGGGTAGTGATATCAACAGAGCAGCAGCAGGCAGCTCTAACGGGAACACTTTCAGAAATTAATTTACTATGCTGATTTCCTTATCACTGTGAAATCTGGAATTGATTTTGTCATGGCTATACAAAGTAGATTTCCTCCAAAGTGTAATTCAATTGCTTGTGCAAAAGCCAAAATGTATGTTATTTTTTTTGCCATCTGAGAGGTATCTGTCTTGAAAATGAAAACTGAATAATGACAGTCACCTCCTCCTACTAGGATATGACATTTTTATATTTAAAAATGAAGCATAAAAAGTAGACTAGAAATAATGGGGTGGACAATATTCAGATGAATATATTAGGCAATTATTCTATCACAGCAGGTTATATATAATATACTGTTAAAAATAATACTAATGTCCAAGGTGATTACAATTTAATGTTACTTCTGTTTTGTTTTGTTTTATTTTTAGAAAAATAGAAGAAGCCTACTCACTTTTATCCAAGTCATACGAGATAGTACTGTTATCAGTACATTGTGAAGCATGTCATTCACAAGATTTTCTTTAAAAAGGCTGGTGGACTGCATTAAGTCTCCATTGCCATTCCTCAGGCAGAAAGAAAAATAAGGAATATCTGAAGAAAAGGGAAGGGTTGCCCCACTACCCCTCCTTCCCAAGTCTAGAGCCACCTTTTATTTCTTTGCACCTCTAATTAGGTCATTTTCAAACCATGCACCGCACCTGTTAGTAGACCTTCTGAAACTCTAATCAATACTTCTGTAAAATCTGGTTTCTGGAGAACAACATAACCCCAAATCGTTACTAGCTAAAAATGAAACACAAAGAAGACAAAAATGGTGGTGCTTCAGGCATTACAGAGTGGTGTGCATGATACGATCCCAGGAGCCAGAGCCTGCCTGGCAGGTCTCTGCTTCAGGTGCTGGTTTGCCATTCAGAAAGGAAGAGTTCCTCTCATCTGTACACTGGCAAGAGCACGGAGCAGAACACCTCAGTGATGTATGAACGGTAACAAGATTAAAGGGACTGATTTATCCTTGGAGAAAATCCCTGAAGTAGTCTGTAAACATTACAAATTGTGAAGGTGTAGAAGCTGGTGAGGTTATAAAACTTCCCCACTCCCACAATACTGGCGTAACTTTATCAATCTGCATGGCATGCCGGTGTATACACGACAGTGCTTTTGATTAATAAGCAAACTCGGTGCCTCAGGGCCATCGGGCGTTTTATGGATGGGCAAAACTGAACTCAGCCAGGTGCTTTATACTCTTTGGAACACACACATGGAAATCAGTAACTGCTGGAGATCACAAAAAGAATCTTTCTGTGCAGGAGTTCAAGTCTATATTCCATTTGGGGGTCTTGTTTTGTGAACTCAAAATGAACTCTGATGGACATGACTATTTCAGCATTCTCAACAGAGTCATTAAAACATATTGACTGATTTGAGCAAAAGCAGATTTTGAGATGCCCTTGCTGTCTCCTTCAAGTAAGTATCGTAAGGAGCCAATCCTCTCAAAACATTCAGTGAGCTGTCCTGTGTAGTCCACAGGAAGTAACACTTGACTACGTGGTTTCAGCCCAAATAGCAAAGCTCACCGATTAGGAGTGAAGGGTCTCGGGACACAGCTTCCTTGGGAGACGCAAGCTGCTTTCCATCTTTGGACAATTATTAATTCAATTATTAATTTTGTTTATCCGGCATGTGTTCATTTCTTTGCTAAGTACAGAAAATGCAAATATAAGCTTGACCTAGTTTCTGCTCTCAAGTCTAGTGACAGAGCAAGACTTGCAAACAAATAATTACAGCACAATGTGCTGTAGATCATGATAAAGGAACGTGCATGGTGCACTAAGAATACAGAACAGAGGCATTCAACAATACCTGGATGGATCAGGAAAAGCTTGGAATGGTACTGCATGTCTCTTCTTGGCGTCTCATTTCCTCAGTGTCTGGGAAAATTATTGACTTTTATGTTTTCAAGTAGGTAATTATAAAGCTATAAATTTCCTGGACCCTGAATCCCAACGATAGGAAATACACTCCCTTTTTTCAAGAGTCTACTGCTGATTAAGAAGCTCTTTCTTTGGCTGTGACATAGTTCTCATCATTACCCATAGTGTGACCATTGGATTTCTGAGAATAAGCAGAGTTTCAGTACAGTCTGCTCGGGCCTTTAAAAATAAGACTTCAACACAGAATCTCCGATATATCAAACTCAAAGGCTGACATTCACTCATGATCATCTATGAGCAAGACTGGCAAACCCTCTAGTCCCCTGTAAGGCACTGAGTTGGGTTTTCAGGATACACAATCCCTGGATTCCAGTGGCAGGAAAGGTCTTCATGACTGCCTGGTAATAAGAACTTTTACAGTCCTTGGTTTCATTCTGAGGGATTTCAACTGCAACATCTCTGAAGGCAACCCTTGGTCTCTTGGGACCTGTACTTCTGATTGGGTCACCGTGGAACAGTACGTCCATGTTAGTGAGCTTTCTGCTACTACAATAAACACTAGCGATCATCAGTCAATAAAGAGAAAAGGTTATTTTGGCTCACAGTTTGAGAGGATCCAGTCCCTGGCCAGTTGCCTCTAATGTTTTTAGGCCCATGATTAGCATATCATGGTAGAAGCACTCAGTAGAGCACAGCTGAGAATCTCACAATCAGTAAGTGAAAGAAAGAGAAAGGGACTGGAGTCTTATTCTGCCCATCAAGGGCACAGTGACAATGACCCAAAGACACCCAACTAAGCCTTGCCTCTTGAAGGTTCTACTGCCTACCAATAGTCCCACCCGGTGGACCACAGCTTTAACACATGGGCCCTTTGGGGAACATTTAAGATGCAAACTACAGCAATGACCAATGGTGAAAAGAAATTCTTGCTATTATTCTAGAAATACGTCCACATCCATAGGTTTCCATGTGTACTAAATTCAGACTTCCTGTGTAGGCTTCAAAGGCCACAGTAATGGCTGGAACACATCTTCACTTTCTAGGCCATGTGTGTTTGTGGTTATGCTGTCCTAGATGTCAAACACAAAATCAACATCAGGTGGGCTGGGGATGTCATTGAATGTCAGAGCACTTGCCTAGCATTCACAAAGCTCTGGGATCAATCACCAGCACTGCAAAAGAAGAGCAAAAAGGAAAAATGACACTGCAAAATTCACTGCCAAGAAGGCTGCATCACCACATATTAGAGAAACCACAGGTCAAATCTCTTGGTCAATTATTTCGGTGAGAGGTTCCATTAAATGCCCTCATTAGGAATGTCACATCCAATAGGATCCACACTGCCAAACATGATGTTCAAAAAACTAGTGCTGAAATTGTTGATAAAGCTGTTGATTTTTTTCCAGTTAAATCTTCTACATAACAATTAGCTACATCTATTGGGCAGGTCCTTACAGCATTGTTAATGATGTACAAATGTCCTCATCCATAAATCAGGGTGCATAGGAGACCTCATGTTGCAATACTTAGGTGACACAGAAACATAGCATATTTCTATCCTGAGAAGTGTTCATGATGACAGAAAATCAAGGAATTCTCTCAGCTTAAGAACGTCTAGAGGAACACAGTATACCCATGTGACGTTCAAAATGAAACCAGAGTGAGCTGTGAAGGCCCAGGTCAGACAGTATATTCTATTCTTTTTTTTTTTTTCCTAAGGGAAACAGGCTCTCTAAGCCTCAGTTCTTTATCAGCAGGGGGACTATGAAATCTACCTTCCCAACTGTACCACCTGAGTGCCACAGTTTAAAAGGGAATGGATCTGATGGAATATGAGTGTGAACTGGAACTGCCCCAGGTAAACATATAGCCATCCTAAACATCAGAAAGAGGTCTGTTGGTCCAATTCAGTCATTTTTGCTCTCTGAAAACATACCAGATTCATGTTGGGAGAATGCACACATACGTCCACAGCCACAAGCATGAACATACACAAGCACACACATATATGTCTAGGCCCAACCTCAGGCCAATTAAAAAAGATTTCCAAAAATGGGTTAGATCTTTGGTTTTAACAATTTCTAAATGATATCAATATCCAGCTGGTGGAGAACCACTGAATGGGGTAATCAACAAGACCTTTCCAGCTGTCAAATGGGCGGTGGGGGGGGCACAGTTCCAGAGAACGAAGTTACAGCATTTGTTATGTCAAAGTTGTTTAACCATCTACTGCTATTGCTAAAGCTTGGATCTGAAGAGCCTCTCAGAAACCCAGTTGTTAAAGGCTTAGTCCTAAGTGTGGAGCTACAGGGAGGTGGGAGAATTTGTAGGGGACACTGGGGGCCCCTTCCTTTTTCTCTCTTTCACTTCCTCACATGCAGTGAGCAGCTCTGCTCTGCCACATGCTGTGGCTGCCACAATGCACCCCCACAGACCCAAAACCAACAAGGCCAACCGATCGCGGGCTGAAACTTCTCCAACTGTGAGCCAAAGTAAACCTTTCTCTTTATAAGTTGATTACTCAAAAACCAGACTAACACAACTATCATATCTAGAACACAAAATATGAAATACCAGTATGCTAACAACCATTCATTCATGAGGAGTTTACAGTTGGAAAACACTTTCTCATCATCATTCTTGTCAAAAAATGATTCTCACACTATCCCTGCGAGAAGGTCAAGTTGGCTATAAATATCAGAGTTTTACAGGTGAGCCAATATTGCTCAGAAAGATTAAATCGAGAGTTAGAAATGGCACCATGTTAAGGTTTGGATCTGGAATGTTCCTCAAAGGTTCACACACGCAGGGCTTGGTCTCCAGTCCAGCAGTGCTCAAATGTGGGTTTTTTCAGAAGTGAATAGATCAGGAGGGTTCTAACTTCACCAGTGGGTTAATCCATGGGTGGCTCACAATTCGACTGCATTACTGGGAGGTGATGGTAAATTAGGGGGTGGAGCCTGGGCCATCGGGGTGAGCTCTGGGGACTATATCTTGTTCCTAGCACTTTTCCTTTTCCCCTCTCCCCTTCTCCCTCTCTCCCATCTGCTGTCAAGTGAGACATCTTGCTCCACTACACACTCTCCACCTTGATGTTCTCTCTCACCATGAGCCCAGAGGCAAAGGAGCCAAGTAAGCTGAAGACCATATGCCAAAATAAGCCTTCCCTCCTTTTGAGTTGTTTCCCTTGGGTGTTGTGTCACCATGATGGAAAGCTAACACACATAAAGAGCAAAGGGAATAAGGAAGCCCATGTCTGCATTCTAAATGTAGGAGGTATGAGCAGGTGCACGGTCCTCATACTCTACCGGTTTGAACTTCGCCGCTATCATTAATTAACTGAATAAATGAAGACAAGTAATTTAACTCCTCTAATAGTATCTTCAAAATTAGAATAATATTAACACTCGATTTGCAGTGTTGTATTTCATAAGCTCTTGACTGAAAGGTCTTATGTTGTACATGCTCAATAAAGATTCACAATTACTACTCTTAGTACTACTATTACTCCTTCTCCATCTTTTCTCCCTTCATTTACTCCTATAATTACTACTACTCCCACTAGAACTAGTAATAATAATCTCAGTTTGGAATGACCTGAATGGCTGATTCCCCTCAACATTCTTTCTACCAAGGGTATGGTAATAGGAGGTGGGGGCTTTATGAGGAGATGCATTCATGAGAATAGAGGTTTATGAATAGGATTAGTGTCCTTATAAAAGAGACCCTAGAGAGCTCCCTGCCCTTTGGCTATGTGAGAACCCAGCAAGAAGACACCATCTATGAACCAGGAAATGAGTCTCACTAGACACTAAAGCTGCAGTTCCATGATCTTGGACTTTTGACCTCTAGAACTATGAGAAAAAAAAAATTTCTGTTGCTTGTAAGTCACTCAGTTTTTTGTTATAGCAGCTCAAATGCACTAAGATGCTTTTAAAGGCAGAATAAATGGCCCTTCCAATAAACAAGCTTTTTTTTTTTTACAAGGAAATCCTTTGAGCTAATCTTTACCTTCCACACTATCAAATAGAATAAATCAAACAAGAATAGTCTTCAAATAGCAGAATTCCCCAGGCCCAACACCAAGAAATGTGGTAGTGCTAAATTCTATTGATCCTCATAGGATCAGACTCTAGCAAGATGATAAAATGGTTTTCAATAACCAGAATGACTGGAGGTCATGGAGACGTGCTGCTCAAAGTTCCCATCAAGAAAGAAAATGTTGATTGGCTTGCTTTAATCAGTTTTCTATTACTATAGCAAACACCTGAGATAGGCCAAGTTATAAAGAGCAAAGGTTTACTTTGCTTCAGTTTTACAAGTTCCTATCTACAATTGGTTTGGCCCTGGTGTTTTGGGGTCTGGTGGGGCAGCATATCATGATAGTCATGTGTGGTGTAGCAAAACTGCTCAACTCACTGCCAGGAAGTAAAAGAGAGGAGGAGAAAAGAGCTGAGGCTGTCCCTTCGGAGGCACACCTCCAATGACCTAAACACCTCCCCTTTTAAGGCACACCTCCAATGACCTGAACACCTCCCCCTCCACCCCACCTCTGACAGGTTCTACTTCCTTCAAACAGTGCCACTCTGGGCCCAAGCCTTTAGCACATGAGCTGCAAGGAAACAACCCAAGTTCAAGCTAGAACATAGCTGCCAGGAATGAATTTAGCTAGCAGCCTCCAGTGGCAGGACCTCGGGATCTGTGGCTGTGTTTAAATGGAAGGCACACTCTTGTTGAGGACACTCGTGTGCAGGACAGTGAACAGTTCTGGGGTCTGCCATTTTCTGCTGTATGTGCCTCTATGGTGCTGTGTGAGCTCCTTGTGCTGAGCTTCCCGTGGACAGGCTAGGGCTTTCTCCAAGGTGTGATGCAATCTGTGGCTGCCCTTCACTCCACACCCTGCCAGGGTGTCTCTGGGCACCAGGCATCCTGGGCCAAGGTAATATCCCAAAACACCCAGCCCATGGTAAACAACCTGGACGTTGTTTAGAGAGTGCTGATCTCTATTTATTTAAGAAACAACAACAACATATCTAAGGAAATAATTTGCTCCAAAATTCTATTCTCTCATAATTTTCTAATAGTTTATTTATTTGGAGTCTTCTATGCAGTTATATAACAGGACTGGCTTGCTAGTCTACCATTTTTATCAGAATGCCTGCAACTAAAGGCTTATGAAAACAGCGACAATAGATCCCACTCTCTTCTTATCATCTTTGTTTTGTAACTTAAATTTGTTATGCCACATTAGCTCAAAGATATGAATATTTTAATAATGCCAGAGCTATAAGTTCCATGAAAAATAATTTAGAATTTTAAAACATATTTAGTTCCAAGGAATTGGATTTTTTGAAGGTATATCCATCATCCTCTAGAGGGGGAAAAAAGTGTTCTCATGCTTGCCATTCATATTAAACATTTAATTTCATCCTCATTGTAGTAATACTTATTTTTGATATACTTAACATATTAGAAATAATCAGAAAACTTCATGATAAAAAGAAAACTTAAAAATACTAGTTTGATCAATTAGTAATCTGAATATCCTTAATGTTATCTTTGTTATAGTTTAGGGTAATAACCAAGACAAGGATCAAGCCATTCTTACTTCATGACAAATAGTGTCATGCTCCTTACATGCATTCACTCATTTAACCTCACAGATGTTCTATAATTTAGAAGCAATCACTATCCACAATGTATAGATTAAGGAACTGAGACACTGAGAGGTTAAGTAACTTTCCTAAGGGCACACGGCATAGAAGGTAGCACTTGGATTTGAAGTTCCATTCTGCACGAACCAGAGAAAACAAATGCCTATCTTAAACCATGTCAATTAAACTTGTAGTCTTTCTGTGTGTATACACACAAAAGTATCAATACACATGCTAACTGAACGCTTCTAAACTATTATCTACCTAAATAATGAACTGTTTGATTGAAACAGTTGTATCTAAATGCACACAGCCCTAATCAAAGTATTTGTTTTGAATATTCAAGGTATGCTCTGGCTGCCAATCTCCATACTGGCAGCCTGCCCTCTCTTATTCAAATGAGCCTCTTATTGCTGAAGGGTGCCCGGAAGCAAAATAATCAATTAGCAAGCTGTACTGATTAGTCTCAGCCCTCAGAACTCTATGGTTTTAGAGTAGAATTAGAATTTTCCAGTGGCCCATAAATCATTTTGTCAGCACTCTTGTAGACAGCTATCCATAAGCATTTATTGAACATCTACTGCATGCCTGCCCCTTCTGCAAATGCCGGAGCTGTGAAAAGGTCAATATGACTCTTCAACTCATTCCAAACTAGGCTAGAGAGAAAGAATCCAAACTACACAAAATGTTTGCCATTTGCCTCTAGGTAGGATATTCAACAAAATACCTTAGACTATTGAAAGCAATTCTAAAAGACATCTCACCTTTTTCTAGGACTATGATATAGTCTAGATGAATGTGCCTTCACAATTCTACCTTACTCCAAAAATTCCTTTGGACAATATTCAACTTAGGAATCATGTGTTTTTATAAGTGATGTGACCCCAGGCAGTGGGTTGGGTGGGTTCTCATACTTCCAATACCATCTTCTACTTAATAAGGCTTAACCTCTTAATTTGCAACATCTGGCTATCATCCTTTTCACTTACTATAATACACCCTACCAATGTTGTTCAGCATTATATCCACAGTACCCATGATGAGGCCAACACATGGAGCACTCTCTATCAGTGTTGCTGAATAAGTAGAATCAGAGGCACATTCATACATTATGGAGACACTTCATAAGTTCTTAACCTCTGTTGTACAAAATCACTTGCTTAAAAGTATACGTATGTTCTGATAGGTGTGCCAGAAAATATGTTACTTTGTAGACATCCTTGTCATTCATGTACTTAATATTTCTAGTATTGAAACACTGTGTCCCAGGCACATCAGAATTTATAAATGTATTAAGATCACAATTCCAACAGTGTGTTTGTTAACAAATTGTGGCTGGGCAGACGGCATTTTGGTGACAGAAAATCCTAGGAAATATTCAATGTCTAATATAATCTTTGGCCCATTTCATACACAATTATTATTTGTTAAAATGATACAAATCTGGGTTAAAGATGCCTAGAAGCAAAACATGCTTGGGTGCATTTAATATTATGTCACTGCCTGTTCAACCACTTCAACTCTGGGTGGTTCTTTCATTTGATTTTTGTCTTGTATTAGTGACTTTCTATTCATTCATTTATAGTAAAATTTGAGGTAGAAATTTCTACACAGTAAGTTATACAGTACACTTACCTGTATGCAAACAGTCATATCATCTGTATAGTTTTACATGGGGACTCAGTATTATTTTATTTGTATTTTTAAAATTTTCTATGATGAACACATTTCTTTGGGATGTAGAACAATATTTTATTTATTGAAAAACTTAAATTCTGCCAGACAAGGCGGCACACATCTCCAACCCCAGCACTCTGGAAGATGTGGCAGGAGGATCATGAGTTTGAGAACTCAACCTGAACTATATAGTCTCAAAACAGTCAACCAAACAAAAAATATAAATTCTGTCTTAGTTACTTTCTTATTGCTGAGACACAATACCTGACACCCATAACTTCAGACAGGAAAGGTTTATTTTGGCACACAGTTTGCAGAGGTTTCAGTCTATGGTCAGCTGGCTCCAAAGCAGAACAGCATGGCAGAGGGGCATGGCTGAGGAAAGCTGCTCATGGCAGGGCAGGCAGGAATTAGAGAGAGGGATCAAGGGAGGAGGAGGGCAATAGACCAGGCCTCAGCCCCAGTGGTCCACCTCCTCAGACCAGGCTTCACCTCCCAACATCACATTTTGGTATAAACTCATCAGTGGACTCATCATGATCCAGTCACCTCACAAAAGCCCCACCTATGAGCACATGAGGTTTCGGGAGGGCGTCTAGACAGAAACCACAACACATTCCAACAAAATAGAAAGAATTTGTTCACTTGTCTTGTGAAATAATTTTCCCCCTTGAATGTGCGTGTGTGTATGTATTCACACACAGATACAAATTCAAAGTCTTATTTCCCTGTTCCACAGGCTATATAAGCATTAACTAATTTTGAGATCTAATGAATAGATGTTTATGCTAGTTAAATGCACAATAATTTAAACTAACTAATGAGCATTAGTGAGTTAGAGTCATTATTAAAATTTAATTTTCTCCACTATAAAAAAGTACACCAAGTAGATTTAATAAAGAAATGGCTACCTGGTAATCCAGTTATCATCTTAAATTTTAAAAAAATTAAAAAGTATAAACAAGTAGCTATATACCATAACCATTTGATTTTTCTTCTGCAGAGAATCAAGTGCATGTACAGTATTTTTGAAATTGATAAGTATTCCAGAGTCAAAGTAAAGTATATGAGACAAAAGGGAGGAAAAAGACCAACATGAAGCCGAGTTACTCTTCTTTAGATGTTTCAACACTTAATTTGTATTGAGATTTCAGTCATGATTTGTGTGCAGCCCTTCTAATATAGCACAGGAAGAAATTTGATCTGAAAGTCTTCTGACTTCTCCCGGTTATAGTCCGGTAATGGTTAAATCCAGGCAGGAGAAAGCCAGCTGCTGTCTCCTTGGAGTAAGGCCATATCACAGCCGGGAACTACTTCAACTCTTTCAAGCCAGGGAATTTTGGCTCCCCATCTGCGACTAGTGTTGTACAATTCTTACCAGCCAGCAGGGGGCAGGCTGGTAACAGTTATAGAAAACCACAGACATCATGAAGACCCTGAGAAATCCATTTCTGCACACAGGTCAGATGAATCTGTCATCAATTTCTATGGAATTATGCATGTAATCTTGGAGGACACATTACCACTATTCTGAAAGTCACTCATTAACGAAGGGCAAACATTTCTGAGATTCTGCCACCCTAACTGCAACTATCATCATAATTGAGTTTCTTGAAAAAAAATCAGGAAAGATCAGAAATTTTCGTAACTCTTCAAGAGCAAGCACTGAATAACCAGGGGGAAGGCAGGGCCATAAAGATAATGATAATAGTTTCTCAACAGAGTACATAATGAAGCCAGCTTGTGTTTATTATCTGCTAGTAGAGCAAGTGCAGAGGGCTCCCCTCAGCTCTGATGTGAAGCTACGCTTCTTTGCTGGCTCTGCTCTGATTGTCCAGACCGTCTGGGGAAAGGGCCTGTGTATTATAGAGTTTAGCTTCTTTACCGACCTTGGAGTATTTATCATGGCCTCTAAAGTGTCTGATGTCATAAGACAGGCAAAAATGCCAGCACAAAGTGTGTCCTCCACAACTGCTCTGTGGTGACGATCATCCACCTTTTGTGTACCGTGTGGTGCTCAGCACCTGTACCAGTCCAGTTTCCAAAAAAAAAGGAATAGGTACAAATCTCTAATGATGAGGGTATACCTAAAATGTACCAATAAAATTAATTTTTAAAAATATGGAATATGCAAAGAAAAACTGTGTATCTATAAATGAAGATAAAAAGCTATCCATTTATATAGATACAAGTTTAGCTATCTCTATCTATATGTAAATATAAAATAAAATACAAATATAAATTGCATTTATTTACTAGATATAATTTATGTATTTGTCTTAGTTACTTTCACATTGTTGAGACACAAGACCCAACACCTACACCTTAAAGGAGCAGTTTATTTTACCTCACAATTTCAGTCCGTGGTCAGCTAGCTCCAAGGCAGAAACAGCATGGCAGAGGGGTATGGTGGGAGGGCCTAGGTGGAAGACAGCTGCTCATCCTATGGCACCCAGGAAGCAAAAAGTGAAATGAGGAGCCAGGAGGAAGCTGTACTCTTCCAGCTCCAGGACCCCATGACCTGCCTCTTCCCCAGCAGCCTCCACCTCCTCACAGCACATTCAGCTATGAACTCATCAGTATTAACCCACTGATGAGTATACCACATACGCGAGCTCCATCAACGAATCAATCTGATGAGTACTGTACCCCATGATCCAACCACCTTCCATCATCCCCACTGCTGAACACATGGGGCTTTTCAGGGACACTGTAGGTCTAAACCATGATGGAATTACGTGTGGCTTCTCTGTTAGGAATCATTTACTTACACTCAGGACATTGAATTAAGAGAGCACAGGGGGAAGGCTCAGCAGTGCTGGTTGCTCCGTGAGCTTCCAAGCCCTCGCCTCCCACCGCTCACCACCCATCCCTGTTCAATGAAGGACATCTGCTCCATCATCATCTATCCCCCAGAAATAGGGGCTGGGAGAAAGAAGACGAAGCTACACTGACTGTGGGGTGTGCCTGGACTGAGGCCATATAAACTGCAGAGGTGAGGGCTGGCACAGTTGCTCACAATATGCACCTCGAGAAGCAGAGATTCCCCTCAGACAACAGGCAGTGAAAGAAGCTACGGTGAGAATCCACATGACCCTAGACAGCCAAGGAACAGCAGGATTTCGGGGGCCCTTCCACTCCCCCCATGCCAACTCCTAGGCTCCTCTCCTCCCCTGTGTACTCTTTGTCTTTTAAAAATTCTTTTAAATTGACAAAAACTAAATGTATTTATCAGGTGCATCAGGATGTTCTGAAATATGTACACCTTGTCCAATATCTAAATTGAGCTAATTAAGACACATCAAATGTTTATCAATTTTTATGGTGACAACTCTTAAAATCTACTCTTATTAAGTATACTCTAATAATTTTTTTAATCCACACATAAGAACTTTTGCATTTTTTTCTCTTGGCAATCAAAGCAGTCTTAAGTACGTCGATGAATCACAGAAATACAGACTTTCAGAAAGTGGTTAATGAAAAAAAAAAAGAAAGAAAGTGATTAATGGCTTTTTGGGGTTTTTTTCCCCCTCATTTTGTAAGTAATATTCAGTAATCAAGGCAGCCCCATTTCAAGCAGAGCCAGAAGTCTTTCTCTGCATTTTCTGTGAGGTAGTATCCATGACGATGACAGAGTTCCTGGGCAGGGTGACTTCACAGGCATGTAACTTGCACAACAGAAAAGAGTCCTGGGCTCAGAAGGACTCTGTATAGGTCTGGGGGTGTAGTTCAATGGCGGGGAGCTCTTCTAGCACTTGTGGGGTCTGGAGTTCCATGCCCACAACTGCAATTAATAAACAGATAAGCAAACAGATTCCATACAGCTGCTCTGCGGGCACCATCGTGAAATCTGTTAACGTGTGTCTTACAGATGTACTACACAAGACATTAACATATCCTCACGAGCAGAGGAGAATTTTTCTCCATTCCCAGATCGCCAGGCTGGAGCTTACTGTAGCTCAGCTTCTCTATCTGGGCTCATCATTCCCCCAAGCCTGCACTATGGCCCTGGTCCCCAGCTGCCCAACTGCAGAACTTCTCTAAAAATAGCGATTCTCAGCCCTGGCTACACATCAGATCCATCTGGAAGGTTTTCTTTTCCTTCCCTAATAATAACATTGATGTTTATGCTCCTTTCTAGACTAATGAAAAGCAGCAAAACTGAGAAGCATTTGGGCCCCTAGGCTTTCTGTCACTGTGACAAAATACCTAAGATAGCTTATAAAAAGAAAAGGTTTATTTTGGCTCACCGTTTTAGAGGTTCCAGTTCATGATGGATTGGCTCCACTGCTTTGGGCCTGTGGCCAGGCAACACATTACGGGGGTGGCACACGGGGGAAAGGGGCAAAATCACTTGCTTCAAGGCAAGGAAGTAAAAGAGAAAGAGAAGAAGGGACCAGGGGCCCACAGTCACCTTCCAGGGGATGCCTTAGTGATCTAAGGTGCTCCCACTAGCCCCCAACTCTGAAAGGATATCCCACTTCTCAACAGCACCGAAATGGGGACCAAGCCATCAATGCATAGACATTTGGGGGACACTTAAGGTCCAACTCCAGCAGCAGCAGCAACTCCAGGACTAGAGTCTCCCTGCTTTCCAAGCCAAGTCTGAGAAAACCAGCATACCTTTACCATCCACTTATGCCAACAAGACCCTCCCACGACACAGCCGTCAGTGGAGAAAGTAGCACACTGCTCTTCTACTTCAGCGTCCCTCACTGAGTCTCCCATTTCTCAGCCATGCCAGAGGGTAGAATGTCCCTTTCCCCTTCACTTAGCCAAGAACTGGCTTGGTTGTATCCTCGAGCCCCTCTGTCCATCGATAAGTAACCTAAATTCATGGTTCTCACACCACCCTGTGAGCTGATGTGGAGGTCACAGGTGGAGAGGCTGCATGAAAGCTACAGGCCTAAATGATGCCACCTATTTGGAGCAATGGAAGAGGCCTTAAGCTTAACTCTTCAGAGCTACATATTGAAGAGCTTGTTTCAGGAAAGTGTACAGGCATAAGACCCTGGCAAGAGGTCACTGCAGAGCACCATTTCTCACTGCATGTACGTGTCTTTATGAAAAACAGTGGCTTTGGGAAAACTACTTTTCACCTCAGTACTAGGAAGGCAGCATGGAAAAGTGGTTAAGAAAGGGGTCCTGGCTCTGCTACCCATCAACAAGGCAATCCAGAGAAAGTTATCTAGTTAGAGTTTTTGAGGCTCATTTAGCCATCTTTAAAATGGGAATGCCAGCATATGTATGTCTCAGGGTTCACAGGAATGAACTGATAATTGGAGTGCAGTGAAAAGAAGCAACACACAAGTATATGTTATATAAATAAACACAAACATAAAGGTGACATTACTTTTTTACTCTAGCAACATAAAATATAAAGCAAATAAAAGGTGTATATGGAAAGGTTCTGTACTGCAAAAGGCATCACAATAATTTGCCATTCTACTATAGAACATAAAAAAGAAAATAAAGAAGCTTGAGTCAGGGAAAACAGGTAGATCATGAAAATGACCCATGATTACAACACAGTAGTACCTCAGCTCACGAACGCTTCTGCAAGTGAACAATTGGGTTTGCAAACAGAAGTGTTCACCAAAATTTTGCTTCCACTGGTGAACTCTGCATCGGGTGATGAACATGACCACAGCAATCTTCCCCAGAATCGTGGAACGAATCAAGTTTGTGAAAGAAGGCATCAACAGCTGACGAAAATAGAGTCTGGGAAGATGTTAAAATCAGGGCCACTGAACCAATGTGCTTGTCTAGACTGCTAAAAGGTACCACCCTTTCAACAATGAAGAAAAATGTTATTTTAGTTTCTTTCCTAACATGAGTAACACAAACTTTACCTTCGGTCTACATTCACAGGACAGTGAAATGAAGCCAAGTTCCCTTTTAAGAGTTATCCTATGAATGTTGCAAATTCTACATAATCTGAATTTTTTCTACGATAACACTACAAAAGTGTGATCATCATGCCTTGGCAGTGCAAGGCTCCAAGTTCAATCCCCGGTACCAAAAAAAAAACAACCAGTATGACCATCAGGGCATCAAGCCAAATAATTTAGACTGTATATAAATGAACACAGAGGAAAATTAAATTTCAGCATGACACCTTTTTGAGGAACTCAGAACCTAAGGTATATTTATGATACGACTGGCTTTTAGAGTTGCTTTTTCAGTGAGATGTGAATATTTACGTGGCTATTCAAAGTTAAGTTTCTGAATATGACACTTCTAAAGCATGCTAAGAATGCAATCATACTCTCTCAAGTTGTATGTGAGGTGGTTTTCCAAAAAAAACATCATGCTTAAAATGACATAAATAGCTCTCTCTCACTTCCATCTTGGAATTTAGAAATGCAAAAGTAGTGTTAGGCAAGTATACTTGGAGACCAGCCTCCCTGTGTAATGACTGCTGTTGGAATGACATAAAACTTGCCATATCTTTCATTTACATATAGTGAATTCTATGTTTTCACTACTTTAAATTTATCTGCCTACAGAAATCTAGGACAGTTCATCAGAACTTGGGATTTTGTTTATACAAAGATGAAATTAGTCTATACAATTCAACAAATCATCCCATAGCACTATCATATTCTAGTATCCCCTTACTTCACTGCAAGTTTTTTAAGAATTCAAGTCATAATTAGAAATCTGGAAATTACAGTAATCTTTTACATGTCAGCCTGGGTCTTTTCAAAATTTCACTGTGATTTCCATTCAGAAGTCTCACCTGCTTTTATCTGTTCTTTTTGTAGTTTTCCAAATAGGTGGTGGATTTATATATTTTGGGCTAAGTTATTTTATGTTTGAAATTAAGTGAAGAAGTAAGGAATGCTTTTGAAAGTTTGTGTCAACAATATATTTATTTATGGTTTTAAAACAAAATGAAGTACACAAGTGGACATCCATTAAATACTAAGTACATTCTTTTTCAAAATGCCTTCTCCATCTATAGCCATACTACCATGCATCTTGGTTACTTTGCTCTCCTTGATGAGACAAAATACCCAACACCTAAAGTTAAAGGGGAAAGGGTTTATTTAGCTCATAGTTTGTGGAGATTTCAGGCCATAATCGGCTGGCTCCAAGGCAGAGTGGCACAGGGCAGTGGGACGTCAGAGCAGAGAAACAGTTCACGGTGGCCACACATGGTAGCAAAAGCAACGAGGGAACTTTAGTCTTTGTGCTCCTTTTATCATATCCAGACTACTAGGATTAGGGTGGTGCCAAACCAATCAGTGCACTGATTTAGTAATCACACTCCCTTAATCCTAGCATCACACATTGTAGATCCAGCCACCTCTGAAACAGCCACCTATGACCACGTGAGGCTTTGGGAGGACATCTAGACCCAAACCATAGCACCCTGAACATGCCCGATCTCATCAAAATGCCTTCTGATGGGATGCTTTGAAAAAGAGGTGATGGGGGAACTCTGGGATAACCTCCTCTTCTGTAACAAGCTTTTGCTAGAAAAACATTATCATTCTTGTCACTGCTATCAAAAGCAAACGTCTAACCTAGCATCTACTTCTTTGGCTCAATATGTAAGATAAGATCCTTGGTAAGGTTCTAAACACCACAGCTTCCTGTAGGAACATCCACATCCATTTACACTGACTTGATGGGCAAGACTCTTAACCCACCTTGGGCACCCAAAGTAGCCTATACAATTTCAAAGAAGCTCAACAACACCATTGATAATTCAATGCTGGATGACATTCCTACCAAAGAATATGTACCATTCATCTGAACATATTTAATATTGGAACTAACTTCTGCACCCAACATCATAGTTGCAATCCTATTTGCTTGGAGGAATATGTACTTATTGACTATGCAAAATACAGTTCTACACATCTAAAGTAACTTGTCATATTTGATGGAGAAATTACAGCTGCACTATTCGCTTTCACTTGACGCAGTATATATCCATCTTTCACTGTAGTAGAGGAGTTCATTCACATGTCAGACCTCTTCCTGAGGAGCCTTCCCTAGGCAATCCCTTGTGGATCTAGCAATACTTCTACCAGCCTCATGGTGATAGGCTACCGGCAGAATGACACCAAGTGGAGAAAATATAGAGGGAGCAGTAAAATGAGTGGCCTCGCAGCATTCACTGGGCACTTGAGCCAGCCATTTCTGCAATTACAAGAACTGGCCTATTTTATTTTGCTATGAAAGATACCTGAAACATCAACTTTAGAGATTCCCAGCTATCACGCACATTTACTAGGCTTTAGCTAACTTCTAGGTGGAAAAAACAAGCAGTACAAGACACAGTTACTGCTCCAAATGAGTGCTGAACCTAGACAGTGGTGGCAAACACATCTCCTAACTGAAATAAAAGGTGGCAGATGGTATAAGCACAGTCATAAAGATCAGCATATGCTTAAGGCAGATAGAAGGTGGATAAATGCATTCCAAAAGCAGAGTCTGATTTAGGGCTTCAAGAATAAGTAGGGTTGGGCCGGGGATTTAGCTCAGTGGTTTCACCGCCTGCTGCGCAAGCTCAAGGACCCGAGTTCGATCCCTGGTACCAAAAAAAAAAAAAAAGAATAAGTAGGGTTTAATGAAACATAAAACCATGAAAGGACACTCGAACAAGAAGACAATGAAGTAAAAGCAGAGTTGATGTTCCAGAGTTTTTCACTCATACATCTTCTCATGCCTATGACAGTCCTTTTCATATATTCGACACTCAATGAAGTTTATTTAATAAAGTGAGCAAAAAAGCATGAAGAATAACGAAGACTAATGATTAGATTCATGATTTATTTGGGCTTAAGACCTTGGTCAGTAACAAGATCCCCTTTCAACATTGTGCCTAATGGAAATTATGTTCCTCTTACAAGGACCTGCTTTATGACATAGCTTCCAGGAAAAGGAATAATCAAAAAGAGTTACTGTGGTAATTGATCAAAGGAGAAGGCTAGCTGTAATTAATTTCTAGACTTGCTTTCTTTTTAGGACACGAACAAGTTCTCCACATGTTCTAAGTAAATAAATTCGCACATCACATCTATTAAGGTCTCATCATTTTTCATGAAATTATAAATGTCCAAATATGAACATTAATTACAAATTCTGACCAGAGAAAGAAATAGGGTCCTAAGACTCGTGGTAGACAAATGCTTGTCACACGAGAAGAGACATACTATTCCACTGATTCATTTTTGAAAGACCATAAGAAAGGCTTTGAACTGGGGAGACCAGCACTATGTCTTTTTTAAATTTTTATTTGCATTAGTACAGCTTTGTAGGCTACAATAATCACATTCATTGTTGGGGGTCGGCGCATGTAGATATCTTCAGTCTTTTTCCATCCTCCTTCCCCTCCCTGCCTCCTTCCTCTATCTCTTGGTCACCTTCCCATTTGCAAAGGATCTATCCTTACGATTCCTATTATCTTTTATTGATTCATACTTTGGGCTTCTCATAGATGAGAAAACGTGATATTTGAGCTTGTGTGCATGGTTTATTCCACTTAACATTATGAGAGCTGCACTTTTAATCCTTACCTATACGTGGAGGGGAGGAAATTATTTAAATTCGAAATTATCATCTATCATACATTTTAACTTTTCATCTTATTGTAATGGCTACATAAGAAAAGTGTGGGAAGGATTGGTGATATGTATAGTAACCATTGTAATAGTTTGGTCCCAACAAATAGGCACAGATACCCAAGAACGCAAGGCCTTTTCCAAACAAAATAAAGTTGTCTCAGTACCAAAGTCCAACACGGAGACCTCTAGGACCACCGAGGAAACCAAGGTAGGCGAATGCTCAAGTTTCTTATACAATGGCATAGCACTTGTATATAACCTATGAACACATCCTCCTATATATTTTAAATGAGTTCTAGATGACTTACAATACCGAATGCAATTTAAATGCTACCTAAATAGTTGTTATACTGTATTGGTTTGGAAATAATGACAAAAAAGTTCATACATGCTCAATACAATCTAAGTTTTTAAAAAATATTTTCAATCTACGGTTGGTTGAATCCTTGCATGCGGGACACACAAATACAAAGAGTCAACTGTGTTGACTGAACCATTTTATTGCACTGTGGCACCCACAGGTGATCTGGAATCAATCTCTCACTGACACCAAGAGACAACTATAGACCAAAATCCTTATTTTCTGTCTTTGAAATGAGATGATTAAATAACTGAATATTTTATTTAGGATTTTTCTCTTGTAAGAACACAAGTGATGATTAGATCCTGTACACTGAGTTAACACAGAGTATTCTGGCACATTTGATGAAGCAGAAGGCACTAAAGCTGTCCATCTGTTTCCCATCTAACATTACTTATTTGACATTGGTATTATTTCCCCAATAACCCTCTCCACAGGGAAAGAACTATTTAAAAGACAGAAAGGACTCTTATGCCTGTACAAGTGGTGGACCAGGAGCAGCCCTGTGAACAGTGTAGTGGCTTCAAACTAAGCATGCAGGGTAGGGAACACAGATTTTCCCTGATCGGAATTCTAAAAATATTTACAGTTCTGTAACATATTCTGTACCTCTCCTCCACATCCCTGGCTACTAAGGATTTGAACTTATTGCCTATACAATACATTGTTTTAACTATGAAATTTTGAAAGCTTAACTGCTCCATCTTATCTAAAACATTCATTGTAAGAACTTTAACTAAGGAATTCTAATATACCAATAGAAACAAAACAAAACAAATCCTTTCCATGTTAGCTTTTCAGCTCAACATGTAATATTTTATATGTATCCTCAAACTCAAGAGCTGCCATGACACCTGGACCTGCTACTCTTTCTCTCCTCCTCATTCCCAGCTCTGATTTCCGCTGTGTTGTCTTTTATTTTTTCAAGGTGGCTCCCTCCATGCGGAGGCACTCACTAATGACCAGTTGCACTTGTGTGGCTCATGGTGGCAGGGGACTTGGCCTCTCTTGCTCTTCCTGTGACTTTAGGTGTAGGATTCTACCACATGATTGCACAAGTTCCTTCCTCTGAATTGCATGGTGGGCCCAAGCCAAGATATTGCTTAAACTAGGCACAGAGGGTAAAGGGAACATGAGTTGATACCTCAGTATCCCCATGGAAAGGCCAGTGCCGTATGCTCCAACAATGTGGCCACATTCCTTTGAAATTAAAGGGCTGCATCCAACCTTTCCACTTCATTAGGATCTGTGCATAAGATTTTAAGAAGGAGGTGACACAAAGAGTTAATAAACAGGAGGAAGGGTACAGGTAGTACAGAGGGAATGATACCATACCTGGCAGAGGTATTAATGTATATTAAGATCTAAAGACTGGAAATTAAATTACACTACATGGAAAGTCAAGCGGAAGGAGAGATTAGACTCAAAGATTTTGAGATAAGGTCCTGTCCATGGGGCAGAGGTGTGGGCAAGCATCCCTGACATATACTTTCTATTTCCCTACAGAATACAGCAGGCCTCCTCTGCCACAGGGAATATACTCTAAAACTTCAGTGGATGGCTGACGCCATGAACAGTACTGCACAGGACAGTGGTACCACGCTTCACAAATGCTTTTTTTTGCGAATAATCTGGTTTGCAAACAAAAGCGTCTGGCAGAATTTTGGTTTTGCTTGCAAACACTACACTGAGTGACAAACATGACCATGGTCATCTTTCCTGAACAAACACAAACAGGCCATCTTTTCCAAACCTGTGAAACAAATTAAATTCGTGAACCAAAGGAACACTATACCATGATTTTTCCTAGGTGCCCTGGAGCGTGGCTACATAGAATCACAGAGTTACCTGTCCTTCCATGGTTTATCCTCTGGCATCCATTATTAAGTAAAATAGGGGACCCCTGAACACAAGAACTGCAAAACCCCAGTCCATCTGATGACTGAGATGGCTACTAAGTAACTGCAGATGGGAAGTGGAGACAGAATGGATACTCTGGACAAAGAGATGATACAGTTGCTGAGTGGGAGAAAGCAGAACATCACAAGATTTCATCATTCTAGGCCATGAAGCAGGGAATCTGAGACTTACGAATTGTTCATTAGAAGTTTTCGCTTAATATATTCAAACCATGGTTAACCTTGGGCAACTCTGGAAAGTGAAACCACGGACAAGAAGGGAACTGTTATATAGGCTAACAGAGGAAGGAACCTAATAAATATGTGGAAGGGAACCTGAAACACGAAACAGACCCATTAGGTTGGACACTCTGTTTACAGGCTGGGTACTGTTATAGTTCCTCCCAGAGCTAACCGTTCTCCACTGTCTAGCTCAGTGTGTACATCCAACAGACCTATGTGTGCCTTACAGCAGCACATGATAACACTCCTGTGATTCCTCATTACACGGCTGTCAGCTCACTGGACTCTGCATCCCTGATAAGGGCTCAAATCCCGTCAACCACGTAAGCTCTGTACAAGCACAACAGATGCTTAATAATTATATGATAATTAGCTAAGCAAATAAAGCAGTTCAAGACTAAATGACGAAGGAAAATAAGAAAGCAAAAATAGGCAAGTTAATTATATGAGAAATGTTTTTAAAGGGCAATTACATTACGAGATACTCAGATCACGATGGTAATTGACTGAACTCCAACTTCCAAAGCAAATATTTATTGATTAAATGCTATGCGCCAACCCCCCAGCACTGGCACTGAGAAGACAAAGACAAATGTGAATGAGTATGATATTCTTCCTTATGTGAGGAAGTAGAATTTTTTAACTAGTTACATGGAAATATGATTTGGGATAGAACAGAGAAAGGAGGAAGCTAGTTTCAAATTTTAAGAGTTAAATTATGACGCATTGGATGTTCCAATGTGACTTACACTTGGCAGAGGACTCACTAAGGCAAGCAGGTGTGATAAAAAGTGATGCCTCCACTAACGCTTGAAGCAAAGGATCCAACAGTTTTTGTGTCTGCCAAGCTGTACAGTGATCAAGTTTTCATTTTGCTGAACCAACCTGCTGACCATGTGCAAAGGTAGGAGTTAACTTGCTCGGCCAACACGATCCCAGGTTCCAATCCTGTGGCTTTAATCTCTCCTCAAACTTTTGATGCCATTCATTAAACCGGACTACCTCCTTAGTCCATTCGGGTTGTTGTAACAGACTACTACAGACTGAGTGTCTAATAAACAACAGAAATGCATTTCTTGTTTAGGAGGCAGGAAGACCTAGCAGAGGTCTCTTCCAGTTTGCAGCTGTATCCTTACACAGGAGAAAGAGAGCTCTTCGGGAGTCCCTCTTCTAAAAGCCCCTATCAGATTCATGAAGGATTCACCCTCATGACTTACCTTTCACCCAAGGCCTCCCCTCACAACACTGTCACACTGGATGTTAAGATTTCAACATAAGAATTTTAGAGGCACATGAACATTCAGAGCACAGAATATTCCAGGAATTAGACCTGTGTTTCACAAGCTATAACGTGCATAGCAATACTAAGGGCTAGGGTTAAAGCGGAGATCCTCCTTCAGGAGGTATGAAATTTATCTTTTCTTGTAAGCTTTCTGGAGGTTGCTGTTCTTATCACTCACAAGAGGGCAACAGAAAGCTAAAAGACCAAAGTTTGTCTTTTGTATAGTTCTTGAGAGGCCGGGGATTTAGCTCAGTGGTTCTGCCACCTGCCTCACAAGCGAAAGGACCCAAGTTCGATTCCTGGTAACAAAAAACCTTTCATGTATAGTTCTTGATACTTGCTTTGTATTCCCTTCACTAAATTCTGGTGAAACCAAAAAAGTATATGTAATCATGGTATGCTCAGGAATTAAAAGTATATTAAGGAAAGGCTGTTTTGGCAGATTATTTACATGAATTAAAAACAAATGTTTTTAAACGATTATACCAAGGATTCTTCCTTACAGAGGATGTTGTGGGCCACAGGTGACGCTCAGAAGGAGAACGGGAAAGCCAAACCAGAAGGAATTTGGAAAGCTCAGTCTCTCCTTTGTTTTGCTTAAGGCAGAGGTTATCTCCCAGATGCTATTCGGTAGCTTCAGTGAGTTGAAGGCTCTGTGCTTCAATCAGGGGACTTGGAGGACCTTCAATCACAAAGTCTGAGGTAACTCCAGCATCGGTTATTAGGGTCAAACATGGGAGATACTGTTTGGGAAAAAGAACTGTCAGACTCCTTTAATTCTGCAATGGGATGTCAGCCTGAAGCGGCTTCTCAAGTCTTAAAATTAACCACACAGCCAATGATGACGTTCAGGGGAGCCCGAAGTATCTGTCGGGGCCCTCAAGGTGGCGTGCGCTTTACAATTTAATGACTAGTAGGGTATCATTCTATTTTGGAGATGAGCTACGCAGGAAGCAAAGCGGCTGCGCAACCTGCCCAAGGTCACAGAGCCTAGTCTACTGTAACGTGCGAGTTGCCCAAATTCATACTATGGCATTTCCAAAGACTCTTAGGGAAGAACAAAACAAAACAAAACAAAAAGGTGGGTCTCCAAATCCTGCAGTTTGCCGCCCCAATCTGGCCCCTGGACCCCGCCTCAAAGAGCGGCCGCACTTTCCCCAAGGGCGCGAGGGCGAAGGGAGAGAAGAACCACTTCCGGGATACAGACCTGCGAGCCGCAAGCACTTCCGGAGCAGGGCAGATGAGGGTCATTAAAGGTCGGCTGGTTTTCAGGTGATAGGCTACCTGCACTTCGCGCTAAAAGGCTTTCAGGGACTAAAGCGCAGCTCTAGTTTTCGAAACAGCCCGGCTCTTGGCGAAACAGTCTTTGCCATTGCCCGCGCTCGGAAGCATCGCGGTCGAGAGACCAAGAGGACGCCGCCATGTTGAGCTCCGTATTTAAACTGAAGAGGCGGAGCCGGGGAAACCGCGGCGGCGGCGGCGCGATGACGTCACAACCCCGCTGAGTGGCAGCCTTGTGCTGCCTTCAGGGTAGAGTCGGGGGTGGGGAGGGTCTGTCAACACGTAAGTGGCTCAGGCTGGCCTCGGTAGGACGATGGGCGGGCGGGCAGGCGGGCAGGCGGGCAGGCCAGGGTGGGCTGCTAGGTGGTGGGGACCTAGGAGGCTGCAGCCCTAGTCCCGCCTATCCAAGGCCGCTGTTCAGGGCGGGCGGCCGCCTCCTGACCCCCTGGAAAATATCCCCACAAATCCCTCTCCCTGCCCTCCTGCACAAATGGAATATAGACCTTACCCGCATGGTCTGCCGCTGCTGAGCCCCGTCCGCGCAGGCACGGGGCCTTAGCAACAAGCAGTCCCTAAATTGTCTTGAGACCCTTGCATTCGTCTCAGTTTAGTGTCCCTGACTGAGGGCCCTTGAGTCCCAAGCAGATCCTCAGGACCTCAGAGTAGGCAGCTTTTGGCGCCAGGATTTAACCCATGTGGCTATGCCACGCCCCCTCGGACTATAGAAAACTAATACACTTTATATTTTGATGTGTTGCAACTACAGAATGGTGAGAAGGGCATTTCTTAAAACCTGCAGTTGCTTTCACCAGTCGTGATTTTTGTTTGTCTTGAGGTACCTAACAATGCAACGCACTGCATTGTGGAGTAGCAGCTTATTGCGTTATGGATTAATTGTAGGTGTCAGTGTTTTTAAAAAATAAAAATACAATAGCGATGGCGGGGGGGGGGGGGGACAGGGACCTGTATTTGAAACTTACCGATGTCTTCGGACGAGCAGATCTGTTGTTCATTAGGAATCTGCTGTGGTTTCGAGTAGTTTTTCTCCTCTACCACAGTAGTAACCACTTCCTGCAGAAAGTTCCAAAAGATCAAGAAATAATACCAACTGGAATTCATAAATGTTTCTCGCCCGTAATTAAATGTTAGATCGCATAGTCTATGTACTTAACAGATACGGAATGTTCTTATATTACTTTTTAGTGAATAAGGCCATATTAGGGGGTCAAGATGAGGAAGAAAGAGAAAATGTTTCTTTGAAACATTCTTGGATTTTATTGGAATCAGGTGAAACGGCTGTGCTTGAGGTCGAGCATCACATGTTAAAAGAAGGTCCATAAGAATGGCGACCAGTACAAGATTGCACAGTATGTGGAATAAGCATTAGCGATTTACAGCGTTTTTGTTTTTTGTAGACTTGCCAATTCCGCAGCGAGAATGAAGAACATCAACTTGTCCTTTGCAGCCTGCGGATTTCTGGGCATTTACCACTTGGGGGCAGCAGCTGCATTTTGTAGGCACGGCAAGAATCTCCTGAAAGATGTCAAGGCTTTTGCTGGGGCTTCTGCAGGGTCCCTGGTTGCTTCTGTCCTGCTAACAGCGCCAGAAAAAATA
The DNA here is from genome assembly GCF_000247695.1 of Heterocephalus glaber. The sequence continues at coordinate 5,528,356 of NW_004624834.1, read as the reverse complement.
CAGGTAATTAAGTAGTAGCTAGGCTGTGTTCTTCATCAGGAAATTAAGAAGGAATGGCAAAAATGAGTGTCGACTTTACGAACTGCTGGGAGATGGGGCTTTGTCTGGGAAACAAAAAAGGTAACACCTTGCTTTCAAAATTAACTTTTTGGAGATCTGGGCTCTGAGGGTTTGGAAAAGATTATTTGGGATGACAGACAGTCAAGCAAATAAAATGCCGTATCTTACTCTTGAGTTTTTATTTAGCCTTAAGAGTCCAGCCCTGTTTCTTTTAAGTGAAGGATAGTCCATCCTTCTGTGATCATGAGAAGAACTGAGACCCTGTTTTCAAGGCCTTGAGCTCAGTCCTAATTTGCAAGCAGCATACAAAGGAAACTGGGCACACGGTGTCACTTAAGTGGAATGATATGGGAACTTAATTTGTTTTTAATTCTCACAGAGAGAAGCAGCTCTGAATTCCAGGCAGTTTAACCAAAAGTGATAGAAATAGCCTTCAGCAGGTATTTTTTTCAATGTGATCTCTGTTTTTATTTTTTTTATTTTTTTTTTGGTACCGGGGATCGAACTCTGGTCCTTGCGCTTGTGCAGCAGGCAGCAAAACCACTGAGCTAAATCCTCAGCCCTGATCTCTGTTTTTAAAATGCATTTTCTGCTGTCTGGAGAGTGATCCAGCGTTCATGGGCTGTGAGAGCTAGTTTCTATGGGTGGAGAAAATATTTGTTAATTACTTACACAGTCTGGTGGCTTTGAACAGTAATAAAATATGGGTTTTACACATTCGTGCTCAAGGAAGAATTTCAGTACTGCAGAATTTTCAACATCGAAATCTCGCTCATAGATCTGTGAGCTGCTTGTGGAAGGGAAATAAGATTGAAGGCCAATTTTTCAGAAATCCACTAATCCTTTTTTTTCTTTAGATGACTAACAGGGAACTTTTTAAAAAGTGATTAAAAACTACCAATTACGTAGGGTATGAACCTTAAATCAAGAAAAATATAAATAAAGTGTGAAGACTACTCTCAAGCTAGCAGAATACGCTCTAGTGAATTACAAACTGGCTCCCTTCCTACAACTTCCTTTTGTTTGAAGGGGATAGGAGTAGGAGATGATTTTCTCCTCTTAAGGCAGTCTTTTCTGCTTGAGATGTGGAGTTGAGTAGACTTGGTTTCCAATCCTCAGCAAATCTGAAAATGTACAAAGAGTGATTTACATAAAAAGAGATTTGGAAATACTGTAATAATAGGAATCTGGTGATATTAAGACATTGTATGACTTGTCTGAATCTGAGACTTCATGTCATGTTTTCGAGTCAGAGTGCCTGTTTTTTTTTGTTTTGTTTTGTTTTGTTTCCTTAAATTGGATCTCATTCCTATTGTCTAATTTTGTTGGAAGGAAGTAAAGAGTAAATGTATTGGCTCCTCACATTGGAAGGTGGAAAATGATTCTCTTTATTGACTGACGATACCCTCATTTCTCCTGTTTTCAAAAGATTTTTTTTTTTAACAAAAATAACCTTTTTGATGTACAGTTGTTTTATTATGAGGAAAATAACTCCAAACCTGGTATATGTCAGATGTGCTGAGTTCGCAGTCTCACGACATTAAAGAATAAAGTCACAAACCACAGGAGGATGTTAGGAGAGTTTTATTGGAAATAAGGAGAAGAACAGCTCCTGGATTTCCAGGAGGGGTCCCAAGTGGGTTGCCACTGAGGCTGTTTGTCAGGGAGTGATTTATACAGCAAAATCACAGTGTGGGAACAACATGGGTCAAACTACAAGCCACCTATAGAATTCCAAGTATAGCTGCTTAGCTAATATTGATTCAATAGGGAAACGAGTCATACAGCAAGAGTATATGGAAAGAACAAAGACATTCTTGGAAAAGGAGGGTTCCGGATGTTCTGATCACCCACCCATGCCTCTGATGCCTCTCTGCGCTCCCTGGACCAAGTGGTGCTGAGTCAGTATAAAGTCAAGTTGCTGCTTCTCTCTAGGGAGGAGTGCAGGCCTGGCTGTCTTTGGAGTGGCCTCCCACCACAATATTTGTCTGTCTCGTCTTCTATACTGACTTTCTCAAGGGCCCAAATCTTCTCTAACTGCATATTTATTCTGTGTAACTTAGCTGTTCATAATAATTTTATTTCTTCTCTTTAGCATTTGGAATAATCCATTTGTGGGACTTTTTTTTTCTTTTCTGGTAACTTCAGCCTACCAAATGCATGTTAGGTCAGTTCTCACTGATGGTGTTAGTTCCTCTAGCTCTTACTGTTGTGACAAATATATGAGTAATTAATCTTGTTCAGCGCTCCTGCATGTATAATTAAGAGGAGCACCTGATGCTGGGTGTATTTTAGGTGGCAGGCAAATGTAGGCATTGATATGTAAAAGCTTAATGCAAAACTTTCCCCACCCCTCACAGCCTGCAATCAAAGCCTGCTCTTAAGGGGAGCTGGGAGCTCATGGGGAGAAAGTCCGTTCCTTAGTAAGTTTACAGTCTGGCAGGTATACATGGTGTGCATGTATGTGACTAAAATTAATACTAGAAAATAGGCTGAGTGGGCGGCCCAGCTTAGAAGAAAGAACACAGACACGTTTGAGAGAGGCTGCCCCCATTTCTCTCCTAGATGGCTGGACCTACAATTTATCTACTTCACATTACTTAGGGATTTTCCCCAAATGCAAATCTGATTACCTCATTCCCCTCAAAGCCCTTGTAGACTTTTCAGCAAGCTTCACAAGGTCCCATGTGACTTCATCCTTCTCATGACCTGCTGAGAAGACCCACATTGGCTCTCTGCCCCTCTCAGAGCTGCTTTTGCTGTTGTGTTTATTGTTGTCTCCCTGTATCTGTATCTCCATCCTCTGTCCAACTCCAGTTTGCCTTTAAGGTCCCAGTTTAGATGTCAAACTGGAGAGAGACTTTGGCAACCCTTCCTGTGGAGTCTGAGGCCCATTGTATTCATTCGCCTTCGCTGCTGTAAAACATGGCCCTCAATGTGCTGCCTTCAAAGCACAGGAATGTATCGTCTTATAATCCTGAGTCTGTAAGTCTGATACACATTTTCTGGGCACGCATCAAAGTGTCAGGAGGGCCACTCTCGCTCCTTCTGGGGCCTCCATGTTTTCCTTCTCTGGTTTCTAATGGCTGCTCACATTCCTGGGCTGCTAGCCCCTGCCTCTGATTTTAAAGCTAGAAGTGTGGCCTCTTCAGATTTCTTCAACTCTGACCCTCCTGCCTCCCTCTTTCCCTTATGTGTTCATCGGCTTCACATTACAAAACCAAAATACCAGAGGTAGCTAACTCATAAAGAGAAAAATATTTATTTCGTCTCATGATTTCGGAGTTTCCAGTCTAAGGTCAGGTCAGGTAAAACTGTTGAGCCTCTGATGGGAATGGTGCATGGCAGTGTTAGGAGCACATAGTAGAGAACACTCTTCACCTTGTGGCCAGGAAGCAAAAAAAAGAAAAAAAAAAAGAAAAGAAGAGGAAGGGCCAGGGTCCCACAGTCCCCTTTGAAAGCATACCCCCTGTGAATAGGGACCTCCCACAAGTACAACCTACTGAAAGTCCATAGTACCTCCCATTAGCACCACCCTGTAAACCAAGCCTTTAGCAGCGTGAAACATCCAAACTCTTGTACCATAATGGGCCTTTATGATAACTGGACCACTAATGGTCCTAGATAACCAGGATCATTCATTTTAGTCCTAATATGTCAACTTCATTGGGTTGAGAAACAGGTAGCAGATTAGTAAAGCATGTTCCTGGTTGTGGTGGGGAGACATGAATGTGTGGCCCTGGTACCATATATCATGCCTCCTCCATTCTTCACTGGCACTCTTCTCCTGCTTTGCTTCCTGCTGCTATGAACTGAGCAGCTTTGCTTCCCCATGTCCTTCTGCCATAATGTTCCTGCTTTGGAGCCAGCAGACCATGGACTGAACTCCTCAGAACTGTAAGCCAAATGTAATCTGTTCTCCTTTCAGTTGTGGGTTGCAGCAATGGGAAAGCTCACCAATACATTCTCCTTCTGAAAGTTGTTAACTTAAATGAATCTGTGAAATCCCTTGGAGAGCAACATATCCATAGGTTGAAACACAGAACATGGAAGCTTTTTTTTTTTTTGGTACCAGGGATTGAACTAGGGTCCTTGTGCGTGCGCAGAACGCAGCAAGACCACTGAGCTAAATCACCAGCCCAGAACATGGAAGCTTTAAGGAGAGATAAGAGACCTTAACTTTGCCCCTCAGAAACGGTCTTATAGTACTCTATAATCTGTTCTTGGAGGCACTCCTGAATCTCATGAATCGGGGCGCACATATATATATATATATATATATATATATATATATAAATAATTTTTTTTTTTTTACTGAATCTTGGAGTATAGATCAGTAGTAGGGTATTTGCCTAGCATGTACAATGTCCTGTTATTGTAGACAGGTAAGTTAACTAGATATCTTGTAGGCAGGTAGACAGGGCCTCCCTTAAGGAGCCAGGCCTCCAGGAGGCAACACAGCAAGGAGCCAACAGGGAGAACAATCGAGGCACATTAATTGGTTAGCATTACAAAAAAGAAGACTCACTACTTCCTCTAGAGATAGAGAGCAGTGATTGGTATTCTCAATGGGAAATTCCTTGTATGAGACTTGTTTTCCCATTTGCTCCCCATTTAATCAGTGTCACCTGGGTGACTGTACTTGTAATCTTACTGGTTGGCCATGGTTTTGTCCCACCTCATGCCCACCATGTAAATTTCCATTGGGCCTTCTAGTTTTGTCCCACTTTGTACCTGCCTCACCACATGGCTTTGCTGTATAAAACACCTTTGAAAAGTGGGGTGAGTGGGCACCCACTTTCCAGTCCCCCTTCTGTCTCTCTCAGGCAGAAGCTTTCTTTCTCCCAATAAAGTTTTCCTACTCTTAACCTCCGTTGTTCCTAGAATTCATTCTTCAATTTCAGAGAACATGAAGTTGCGTTTCAGATATCTAGTAGGTTTGGGAGTTACATCTCTTCCCCTATATCACTGTGTTTCCCCAGCAGTGAAAAAAGTCTACCAGATCTCAATGACCAGCCCTGTGCCTGGTGCCAAGTAGTTTGCTGAATCAAATAATAACAAATCAGCCTTAAGGAAATGAGAAGATATCTTCTTCTGAGCCGAGTTTAAGTGACCTTGGCCCAGAAACGTGGATTCCAATGACCCTGAGTATCAGTGTTACCCCATGGAAGAGGTCATATGAACCTTTACAGCCACAGAACAATGAGACCATGAATCAATACATTTACCAATTACACTGATGGGGCATTAGGTAGCCCCATCACAGCAAAGCAGGGATAGCTTGTCCGGGTTTCAGATGTTGCTCACAGCTTTCTTAGCTTTAGGGTTGGCAGAAGCCAGAGACATGTGAAACTTATGGAGAGATTCCGAGAGGCTTGCTTAGAGTCAGGAAAATGTTGGGTCAGATACAAAGCTGAAGCCAAATAACTATTAAAGGGCAGAGGATGGCCCAAGTTCATTTTGGTTCTCATCCTACCATATCCACAGTTGTGCTGTTCTAGTCAGCTAAAGCCAAGCATGCTCTAAGATCTTTTATATCCATGTGCCTTCTTCGGACAACTTCATTTCCATGAAAGACAGACCTGGGTTCACTCCCTGGCTCCGGCAGTAATGTCTGATGAGCTACTCAGACATTTGATCGCTCAAAGCCTCAGATTTCTTCTCCGTGAAGTGGGAAGAAGGGTTATTCCCAGCTTGCAGGGTGAAGTGACTCTGAAATGACAGAACACTTCCATACATCCCAGCCATGACTGCACGACAGGGCTTATGACAGATTTCCAGAGCCTCTCTGGTCCGATCCCACAATGTGGCAACCCCAAGGCATCCCTGTCCCTTCCTCTTTCTGCTTTTGGTACCGTCACTCCTCACCAGAGCTCTCAACAGTCCTTCTGAGGCCACTGAGCGGGGGGAAGAGGAACTTAATTGTGTATGCACTCTGCAGAAGAATGTGCTAAATTAGAATTCAAATTGAGCCTTCAAGGACTTTTCATGTGTGGGCTAAGGCCATTTGAGTTGGTTTAAAAGGAAAGAAAGAAAGAATAAAAAAGATTGGAATTGTTGGAAGATATAATTTGTCTAGTGACCAAACACAGGCGAGCAGAGCACGTGCCCTGTGGAATCTAGGCAGAGGTTTCAAACTGGAATGCATTTGTTTTGATAGCACAAAGGATCAGTGATGAATTTTCTTTTTGCAGGAATGTAACCAGTTTACCTACAAGCTTGCTGCAGAAACCAGAAGGCAGACTCTTGGGGCAGTGACTCCCGGTTATGACTTCATGGCCCGACTGAGGTATCTGTTGATATAGTGCCCTTGCCCCCGAAGTATATGAAGACAGAATGTTGACACCTCTCCCTACAAACTGTGGCAAGCTCAGCACTCAGTCTTCTAAAATATTTACAAGGCCTTCAATAATTAAAGGTGAATAATGTGGCTCTCTTGTTCTTTAGGAGCGGAATGGAGTTGATTCTTCCTTCCAATGCCCATGTGCTGGCCCAGAATCGACTGCACGTATCCATCACCAACACCAAGACCAGAGAAAATTATTTGGTCTCAAATTTTTCCTCCAGGGAAGACCTCATTAAGGTAACAACACCGCATTTCCTGTTAGAGAAAAATCAACGAGCCCCCGTTTGTATACTTCATACAAATAATGAGGCTCTCTGAATTCTTTTGATCCTGGGTCTCATATCAGGCTGGATAGATAATAAAAGCTCAGTGAATTACTTGTTTGATGGATGTCTTCACCACTGTCCTCCTCAGGCCTGTTTTTCTCCTGATATTCAGGCCTCACACATGTTATGTGAAGCAACTTGGGAATGCAGGTCAGGAGCAGGAATGCATCCTTAAATTTATGTAGCTAATATTTTGCAGTCTAGGTAAGACTTTGATAGGTCCTTTCTCATTCCATCCTTCACTGGCCCTTCTGTAAATCAGGTAGGACAGGTGTTATTATGGCCCTTTTTTATCTTGAACAAAGAAGAAATGGGTAGAAAGATTTTATAGGATGTACACACATAGCCAACATTATCCCGCGTGCCAGTAGGGACCAATTCTGGCATCCAGGTCTCTTAGCTTTTCAATCTAGTGTTCTGTTTCATTTCTTCCATTTTGCTTTGAGTTCTCTCTGTCCAAACACATTTGAAAGTCGGTTGGCTTGAAAATTCCTTATCTCTGGGAAATACTTCAGCTGACTGACTTCCAAGTAGTGGTGCACTTGCTACAGTAACGCACTGACTATTTGTAAATTAGAAAGACTGTGCTTTCCTTAGAAAAGCTGGGGAGTCATGGAGAGATTCCACTAAGATGGAGAAAGTATGTCTCCATACGGCCCAAGGTAATGAGTTGAAGGAGAGCAAATGGTGACGGTTCCACCTGAATTAAATGACAAACACATTGATTTTTTTCCATATCTTCTAGGTGCTATAATCGGAAATCCTTAATAAAATGTTGAATTGACAAGTAAAATTACTCTGCAGCTTAATGGGTTAGAATATTTATATTCGGTGCACCTATTATACCAGACTCTCATGTATGTGTTAATAGTCTTTCTACCTTACAAAAATATATTTCTCTATCATGTGATCATAAAGCTTATTATAATATTATGTAGACTTAGTGTAAAAGGAAGATCTGGTCAAGCCATGTCCAAACTATCATTGGCTGCCAGTGTCCAATACAGATTTGGGTTGCACTGGTACCTCTTCTGGTTTAGCTGAGGAGAGATGTGTGCTCTTGTGCCCTGATGCAAGAGGGTGCTGATTCCCCAGCTGTCCCTTTTCTATCTTTTATCTTATTATTTTCATTGGCACTTAGTAATTGTACATGATGTGATATTTGATACATGTGTTCAACATGTAATGACCAAGTCTGGGCGCAGTTATCTATCACTTTCAACCTTCATCATTTTTGTTTGTGTTTGGAATATTTAAATCCCTTCTTTTAGCTATTTCAAAATAGAAAATATTTTTAACTGTACTCACCCTCCTATGCTATTGAACATTAAAACGTAGTATTCTCATCTAGTTACCTATTATTTTTATTTGTGCCGGGGATCAAACTCAACACTTTGCACTTGCAAGGCAGGCATGGTGCCACTGAGCTAAATCCCCAGCCCCAGTTATATTTCAGTTCCCAATCCCTGTCCTCTTTCTGTTCACCTCACACCCTTCCCAACCTCTGGTAACCACTGTTCTACTCTCTGCTCCTATGGGTTCAGTGTTTTTAGCTTCCGCAATGAGTAAGACCTTGTCATACTTGTCTTTGTATACCTGGCTTATTTCATGAATGGTAATTGTCTTCCATTTCCATCTATGTTCCCCCAAATGACAAGATTCCATCTTTATACAGATGAATAGTATTCCACTGTGCATATATGTTCCACACATTCATCGGTTGATGGACACCTTGGTTGATCCCACCTCTTGGCTGTTGTAAACAGTGCTGCAATGTGGGAATGTTGACATCTCTTGGATATGCTAGTTTCATTTCCTTTGGATGTATACCCAGGAGTGGGCTGGCTGGGTCATATGGTTGTCCTCTTGTCATTGAGCCCCTGGCTACTCCATCTATAGTGCCAGAGCTCTTAGATCTTCATCTCTGATCCATCTTAATTTATTTACTGCTGTTTTGCATAGTACATATTCTACTGCTTTGTTCATTTAGTTCCTTCGGTAGAAGGTGAACACCAAGATAGCCAGTGATTACTCCATTTTCCCTACAAACACATCCTCAACACCTGGGCACACTGCCAGCCACCATGTAGATACTCTATGAAAAAGTGTGAAACAAATGAATATAAATAAACAAAGTAGGGTGACATCTATGTCCGGGTTCTAATTTAAAGCAAAAGCAAGAGCAAAGAGGCTGGATACTATGTATTCAAAGACCTGGGCAAAATAACATAGCTGGTGAGCAGCCCAACCGGGAGGACAGTGGCTATCTCCAGTGTGCTGCTCTGGCCATGGCTCAGGGTGGATACAAGGTCATCTTTTCCATCCCTGTTGGGAGTGAGACTGTGATAAGCACAATCACAGCCCCCAATTCTCTCTCCATACCCTAACCACCAGAACCTGTGAAGGTGGAACCTTATACTGCAAAGGGATTTAGTGGCTGTGATGAAGGTAAAGCTCTTGAGATGATGAGTCTAGATGATCCCAGAGGGTCCAAACTAAGTGCATGAACCCTGAACAGTGGAGTCCTTCCCTGGATTTGATGTGCCATGCCTTATTCTGAGATCTGAGACCCATGTTCAAGGAGATGGGCTAATTGCAGCTCCCCTCTGACAGCCAGCAGGGAAAAGGGCCTCCATCCTGCAAATACATGGAATAGGCTTTCTCTGACACTTGGATTAGGAAGGAAATGTTTCTCCCCTCGAGCTCCAGGAAGAAATGCAGCCCCTCTGACACTCTGATGTGTACCTGCTAATGCACTCATCCCAGAATCCTGACCCGTAGACTGCATGGTCATAAATATGTCTCCTTTGAAGCTCTTAAATTGGTATTAATTTGTTACAGCAGTAGCAAACTATTACTATGAGTAAACAGGACTTTTTCTCCTTCCTGTGTTTTGGATAATAGCTACTCAGAGAATTGGTGTAATTATTTGAGTTCACTGAACAGAAGAGAAATAGCTGATGCCAGTATATAACACCTTGCAAGGAGAGTACTGAATAATTAACATGTATCCTAGGTTGTCCGAGGAATGTTTAGTAGTGTGCCTTAACCTTTTCTACATCTGAAACAAAGGAAAGAAAAATAGTTCCTTGAAAGCAGATGGTGACCCTAAAAATGTATGCAGTAGGTGGCTAGAATACACAGGAAGCATTTAGTTTAAAAAAGTAAGGGAGGGTGAAGACAGGAAGTAGGAGAATAAACAAACCAGGATTGAAGGGGAAAAAATTAAGCCCCTGGCTGGGTTATGACTTTTGCAAGTTTAAATCCAGTGGGAGATGGTTGTCTTGGGTGATTCTACCAAACCATGCAACGAATAAGACTCTAGTCTGCAAGACTCCACAGGAGGACAGAATGGCAACTCTGTTTGTTACCCGTCCACACACTCAGCTGGCTTAGTCTCACGTACACAAACCAACCTTTTGTAGTTTTTACTCTCAAGGCCTTTGAGAGAGGTTTCTGAGCTTTCAAAAATACATATTTACAATTGTGAGCCCTCATTTTTTTAAGTTCCCAGTAGCTTCTCACGGAAGAGCAAGGGCTAAGTTTCAGTGGGACCATATAAGGATGGTGTTTCATTCCTTTCTGGTCATGGAGGTGAGGAGGAGAAAACCCTCCCTTTCCCTTAGGTATATTAGTCAGCTTTCTTGTTGCCAGACAAAATCCCCAACACTTACAGCTTAAAGAAGGAGAGGGTTTAATTTGGCTTATGATTTCAGAGACTTCAGTCCATGGTCAGCTAGCTGGCTCCAAGGTAAGAGCATCATGACAGAAGGATGTGGTGGGGGAAAGCTGCTCACTTCATGGTGATGAGAAAGCAGAACAGGAGAACTGTGTCAGAGAGGAGGGGGCCAGGGCCCAGATGTAGACCCCAAGGTCACGTGCCCACGATCCCTTCAAACACAGCCAGAAGTGTGGTTTACTAATCTGCTCTAGGTGGCTCCTAAGCACTAAGCTCAAGTTGACAGTTAAGCTTCACAACATCACAGCAAGAGACTGGAGATTCTGAGGTGCTAAAGCCACAGGTGGAAGCAGCCTGGCATGGGTCACTCCAATTATCCAAGTAGGTTTGTGTCTGTGAACACATAACCTTGAGGTAAGGCCACATTGCAATATGTGGAAATCTACAAGAGAGAGAGGGACAGAGAGAGAGAGACTCAAATTAGGGTAAAAGAACATGAGAGTTTTAAATAGTGGTGATTTTAACCTTTAAGTCGTGCTCCATGTTACAATTTATATCTGTTTTTATCATGAACTTGTTTATTCTCTTTCATACCAGTTGAATTTCTTTTAAAATGCCTGGCTCTTCATTGTCCACCAGCTGCCTGCTACTCCTTCTTACAGACAGTGTGCCTATGTACCTGAACATACAAGTAGAAATCTGGAATCCTAAGAGTGTATGTGTGTGTGCCTGTGTGTGTGTGTGTGTATGTGTCCTGTGTACATTGAGGCCTTTTCTGAATTCTCCCTGAGATTGTGCTATCTTGGATCATTGCTGCATAATGTTTCTTTTAGTCAGTGATGTACTGACTATACAATGGTGATCCCATAAGATTATATAACATAGTGACACTGAGGCCCCTTGGATTGACTAAGTGCATTCTGTGTGTCCACACAACAGAGACGTATTTCCAAGGACATATGCCCCATGATACACAATGCATGACTAATTATTTTTGAGCCTCACTTTTCTGTCTGTGAAATGGAGTGACTAGCTCGGTAATACAATCTACCGTTAGCTCTTTCAGTTATTGTGGAAAGCATATAAATAAAGCATGGGAAAATGTGCTTTAAATGAGGAAGCCCTATGTGCGTGTTGATGAAAGCCAATAATGATGATAAATAATGATCAAAAAACATAACAATATATACCTACTACTGCTTACCACCTCTGAATACATCTGCCATGGACTTTTAATACCATGTTAAATCAGAACTTTCTCCTCTGGCCAAAGAAGACTCACATTCTCTCATTGATTTTTTTTTAACCCCTTATCATCCTCATTTTTCATGATCTAGGTCCTGAACTGCATCTGTAATATTTTAAGATTGGAATTGCTACTGAGCTTTTGCTACCTTTGTACATTTGATTTTACAGCTTTTCGCTATTGGCTACATTTATTTTTAATTTGGTTCTGTGTGGTGATTCACACCTAAATTTTATTAAGTTTGCAGTTAGAGATGTGAACAATTATTTCTCCTTCATTAGCTGCAATATTTCTGATTGTTTTCTGAGATCTCTTGTTGACCAGTTATGTGGTCCTAAGTTTCCTTTTATATTTGGGCTTTTCATAATGTTCTCAGTCTTATGTCTGTGATGATTTCACTCACTTTTTCACCCATTATAAGAAACACAAATGGTCTCCAGGCACTCTTTGGTCCCTAGTTGACTGGGAACCTCTGAAACATTATCAGAAACTTCTACAGTAGGATGCAGTCTCCAGCCCAGTGTACAGTGCAAGCTGGAGGAAAAAAAAATTAAAGACAGAACTAAGAGAGACAGAAAGCAGGGCACCAGGATGACCAGTGCCATTGAAACCAACAAAGGCACTGGCCAGTCCAAGCCATTGATTTTTACTGGTAATCAGCTGGGGTAAAATCAAGTTACATGCAAGTACAGAACTATGTGCAAGGATGAGAAGTTGTGTGGTTTCTGTGGAAATTAAGCAAGGCTTATAAAGGACAAGACAGAGCATTCTCCAATTAGGAACAGAATAGACAAAAAATATGTGATTGCAATTAGAACATTGTCCTTCTAGTTAGAAGGTTTTAGATGTGGGAATGGAATTTGGGTGTGAATTACTCTGACCTCCAGATGTAGGCTTTGGCTGGGCTCACTTCTATAAACAAGCCAATTTTGGGATTAACTCTTCACAGCCTGCACTGCTTACAGCCTGCTTTGGGGCATAATCAATACTAGAGTCTCCTGCACTAGTTTATTTTAGCCAACTATTCCCCTCCTCTTTAATAGTGAACAAGCCAATGTAGACCGATACAAGGGCTACCCCTGCCAAACTATCTTGATGTGACCTATACAGAAGAGATCCTTTTATACAGTTCAACCAGGGATCATTAAAGCCCTGTCTTACCATATACACATGTCTCTCCTTTGTGTTCATCAATCTACAGCATATACTTTGGATGCTGTACCTGTGTTAATTTTCTCCCCCTGGAACAAAATAGCCAAGAAAATGAATTTAAAGGAGGAAAAGTTCATTTGGCTCAGTGTTTCAGAGGTTTCAGTCAATGGTTTTACTTGGCTTTGTTGCTTCTGGGCCTACGGTGAGGCAGAACATTAACTGTAGGGAGCATGTGTTGAAGCAAAGCTCACCTTATGATGGATAGGAGGCAGAGAGAGAGTTAGGGAGAGGGAGGGGGGGCCAAAAAGCAGATCAGTCCCAAGGTCATGCCCCCATGATCAGTTGGCCTGCTTTAATTGGCCTCCCACCTCCTAAGTTTTCAACACTCCTCAATAATGCCAAATTATGCCAAATTATAATCAGTGTATATTGATCAGCTTTTGTCATTGGAAACAAATTATGTGACACCCACAAGTCAGAGAAGGAAAGGCTTGTTTTGGCTCATGGTTTTGGAGGTTTGGGTCCATGGTCAGCTGGCTCCAAGGCAGAAACAGCACAGCCGAAGGAGTTGGCGGAAGAAAGCTGTTCCCCTCATGGTAGCTGGAAGCAAAGAGTCAGGGAAAAGCCAGAGTGAGAGATACACCCTTTAGTGTCACACTCACCTTCTCCAGATAGGTCCCCCATCTAACAGCAGACCAAGCTATGACTATTAGTGGATTAATCCACTGATGAACATGTCATCCCCATGGTCCAGTCACCTTCCAAAACCCTCACCTCTGAACACATGAGACTTTGGCGGACATTTGAGATCTAATCCATAACACAGTGAATTAATCAGCTGATGGACTTAAAGCTCTCCTGATCCAGTCACTTCCAGAATCCCATCAGCTTACAACCAGACTTTTAATACATAAGTTTTGAGGGACATTTCAAATCCAGGCCATCATAACACCAGAAAAAAAATTTCTTTCAGGAACTCACATTCACTGATTCTTCATGTTTATAGGTCATCTGTCATCCACAGAGTAACACCAAGTTGAGATCATTTTCTGAAAGTGGGGATGCTAGCTTGGGGATGGAGAAAAATAATGGAGGATCCAGTCCATACTTACATGACCATTATGGGTAGACCGTGGGACTATTGACCAGTCTCAACCTCTTGGTGCCTTAGTTTCTTCGTCTGTGAGATGGAATCTCCCCTGTCCTACCTCCCTCACACATTATTATGAGGGTCAAAAGAAGTGTGCAGAAGCGCTTCATTAGCTCTCAAGTACTTCCAAGGTAGACACAGTGACCTTTGGGTGCCCTCTACTCTCCTGATTCCCATCTCTTTCCACCCTTCATCTCTAACCTGACTCCTGGATGAGTCCTGACTGTCTGCACATATCTGTTGTGCATATCAACTCATTCCTTTCATGCTCCAGATTTTATTCTTGGATATTTTGAAAACATTTTATTAATACTTTGCAGCATGTGATGATTACATTCATCATGGAGAGTTGGTACATATGCATAACACATCTTAATTCTTCTTACGTTCCATTCCCTTCTCCTCCCACCTTCCTCCCTCCATCTCTTGGTCAAGCACATTTTAATATTAGCCTTCAGAAAAACACAATTAGAGAGAGAAATTCTTGGTTTACAAGATAGGCATATGCCAGCCCTACCACTGAGTAGGAATGAATTTTAATCATTTAAACATGGCCTGGTGGGAGAGGCATTTCCTGCCTCCCTGAGTTGGTACAAATCATGGACTGCTCCACATTTAAAGTATATGCACACGTGTGTTCTGAAGCAGTCTTTTGACATACATGAATGCTCCTCTAGATGGACATCAAGGGAGATTTTCAGTTGTGATGGTGTCATGGCTCTTTAGGGATGGACCACCCCATCTAATGGTGCGAAGTCCTGAATTTCTTTGCACATAATGAGAGTACTTTTCTGCAAGATCTTCTCACATTAACTTTGTGAAGTTGAAATAAAGACTGAATTTAAGATTGGCCATTATCCTGGCAAGACCAGAGGAAGATAAATTTGAATCTATCTTTGCATTTCAGCAACACCAGCAGGTTCTGTATAAGCAGCCAGATTCTCATTACGCTCCACAGTAAACTTGCGACATAAATGAACCTTGTTGAGGATTTATTCTCTGAGGAAGCTTGGCCACATAATTTTCTAAACACCCCTTTTCTATAAAATGCGAAATGAAAATGCCAGTCAGAACGTGTGTTGAATATGCACTTGGCAATGCTTTATGCTGCTGCTGTGGGGAGTCACTAACTGTGGTTTTTATTGTTGTATACTTAGTGAGAATAAACAAAAACCAAACCAATGGTTTCACATACATATGATGTTTAAAGGGCTGTACCCAGTGATAGGCTAAGAAAGACAGGTCCTTGTTTTCTTCCTCAGCGTACTCAGCCTCAGCCGCTGGCAATATTGACGTTCAGGACCTTGTAGATGACAAATGCTTGCATTGCACACTACGCAGTATATCAATTGCTGAAGCCACACGTTTTGCAAAACGGGATTTACTCACAAGGTGGCCTAGTCTCAGATCTGCCTCCTAAAGGTTAGGGTTTGGGATATTTATGTGATAAAGAAGTAGGTGACTTAAAGCTTTAGTGAAGAGGTTTGGGGGTGAAATCATTAGTGCTCTGGGGATGCATGATTAATCTTCAAGGTATGTGTGCTCAGGGAATAGTGGTGTGTGATCGGGCTGTGGGTTTTTCAGCCCCCTGATGTGAGAGGGTCACCCATTGGACCCTTGTGCCAGCTGGATATTTCCCATCAGTGTGTCATCTGCAGATAAACTAGATAAAAGCAGCCTCCAAGCTCCCGAAAAAACCCTTAGGCACCTGCCACCACCTCATGTCCAGCATATCAACAGTGTTATCTACACTGAAGCAAATTTGAGTGTGTTGCTCAGTGAGGTGAGCTAAGCTTGGTGATAAGAACAAGTAACTAAAAGCAAGTGAAGCTAGAGAATTTATTCCGGTCTTCCCTTGGTTCCAGTCTGATTCTTTGTTGTCTGGGCTATCCTGGGCTTTGTTGGTGTTTAGCATCACCCTGGCCTCTACCCAGTAAATGCCAGTAGCACACACTGCTCCTCCCTGGAGTGATGGCAAACACATTGTTCCGCGTGATACCCCCCTGGTTGACAAGCAGTCTATAGCTGTAAGGAGGTTTATTGGCTAGGGCAATTTCACCAGAAATACTGTGAGGTCACGTACACTGGAAGCACATATTTGGGCCTAGTATTTCATAAGTGGCCTTATCATGTCGATCTGTGGCCCTCTCCTTCGACATTCCCATTACCTTGCAGTCAGAGAACAGTAAACTGACTATGAGTCAGAAAAGCTGCTTACTCCTTAACTATCTAAAGCTAATTTTCCCACTAAACTTAGTTTGATGTGCAGATCATCAGTCCATATAAAGGGACAGTAAGCCATGACAAGAACAAATACATCGATTTGGAGGAGTGACAGGTATTTTCCAGTTTGCTGCACTTTTCATACCATTCAGGAAGATTCTTACTGTTATTATCTCCAGGAAAGTAATTGAATAGCTTTCTTTTAATCCAAATGCCTCAAAATAGTTCCAAGCAGTAAATTGTGAACTTCATATTATACTTTGATGTGTTAGAGGGAGTAATAATTCTGGTTCTAAAGGTAGTGATGATTTTGTAGGGCACATATATCTCTGCCGCATAATGAAATAAATCTGGTCCTTTATAGACCTACAGGTCTTCGAAGTGCTGTAATCATTTCATGATGCAGTACCTTAACCTTAATATGCACACCCTCCACAAACTGTTCTGCTGACTGCCGAAGTGCAACCTTGCCTTTGCAAGATAACTTCACTGAACAGCTACATAGTGCTTGCAAAAACATATCTAGAGCCTGCGACTGCACTTATTTTTTTAAAGGAGTAGCCAGTTGATGAAAAGGCCAAATTTAGTGAGTGTGAATGCTGTTACTTAAACTGAGAACACCACCCTTCCTCTAAATAATGCCAACTGCGTTATTTAAATTTTAAATTTTAAATCATTGCCACCAGTGGGCCAACAGGGTTAGGATTGAAGGTGCTTGTCTCCCCTATTTGTTAAATGACCTTCAGCTAATCACCTAGGGTGGCCCTTGCTCCTGCTTTGCCTCTTTGTGGACTAAGTGTGATAGATGTAGTGTCACACACTTTTCTCTTCACCCATTAAAGCTGAGTTTTTGAGATGAATGTCTTAGTACAAGCATGTTGGAGTTGACTCTCGGTAGAAGGTTGACTAATCTTGTGTGAGGTTGATATTGTACATTGCAGTGAATAAATAAACCAATACTTAAATCAGTTAAAAGGGATACTTTACTCTGGGAATCTGTGCTGCAAATTAGTGTGCATTCCATGTTTCCTTAAGTAGGTTAAGTGAGATAGACTTCTTTGTTCTTTTTTTTCACCATTTTTACCCACATCTAACTTGTGTATATTGACCCTGGTTTCCAAAACCCACAAATTAAAGGAGGAAAGGTTTATTTTAGCTCACAGTTTGTAGAGGTTTCAGTCCATAGTTGGCTGGCTCCAAGGCAGAGGGGCATGGCAGAGGGTTATGGCGGAGAAGAAACAGTCCATGGCGTGGCAGGCAGGATGTACCAGCAGTAAGCCTCCCTTTCCCTCTTTGTTCTGTTCAGGCTATGAACCTGTTGGGTGGTTCCACTCACACCCAGGGTGGTCTTCTGCTTCAGTAGACCCATCCAGTGCCACCCAGAACTATGCTGATCAAGTGGACTGACCCAGTTACCGTATAGCATACCCTTAATCCCAGTGTCACACACCCTAGCTCCAGTCACCTCTGAAAAGCCCCACCTATGAGCACATGAGGCTTTGGAGGGACATCTAGATACAAGCCATAGCACTAGTAAAAATCCATATGAACATACATTTTGTGTGAAAATTAAACCAAGTCCAGGAAGGACTGCAGCAACTATGGGTTTAGACACCCTTGGGATTCCGTTGGGCCAGCACCCTGGGCAAATCCACGTGTGTCTTGCTAGGAAGTGTGAGGGGACAGGTTGAGGGCTGTCTTTTCCCACTAAAGAGACGGGAGAGATGCCACCAGGCAAGTGGTGAGTATCAGCCCTGTGATGGGTCCAGGGCTCCACCAGAAAAGCCGACAACCCTTTCTGTTCCTGCATTTGTTTTGGTCATGAAGCCAGGAGGTGTGTTCATTGTATTCTTCACTTCATGGGGAAGCTTATGCCTAGTCCCGAGTACATAGTACAGAAATAACAGTGGCAGGAGTGGTTTCCTGCATCAGGAGCAATGCGGAGATTTTCCTATAAAAATCGTGTCACCCTGCTGCGTCTGGAATTTAGTGGCAGTTCCAAATAAATAGGCTTTCGAGAGCTGACCTAAAAATCATACCTATAATCTTATTTCTTTGGGGAAAAATGCCTTCTGAGTTTTAAATAATTCTAAACAGATGATTTATAGATCTGTGCTTGGGCCGTAATCCACTTCTGAATTATATATGACGGTTTAAAAAAACTTCGTGAAATCTTGGACAGTAAACAGCCAGAGTCTTTCACTTATCTGTTGAAAGATTAGAACTTAAATGCTGAGTGTCTAAAGCTTTCTGTTTTCAAATAGAACACTTGCTAGTGATTTGGAAACTATGCTGCAAAATGCAACATTTACATTTGAGAAAAGCTATCAGAACTCAGCTTCTTCTGTCGGAAGGAGCAGTAATACCCTAAACGACAATCATTTTGAAGTTTTAAATGGAAGGTAAAGTATGATTGGTGTCCCTACTTGTCGCAGTCACGTTTTGTATCCTGACCACGTGACTAGAACATAAAATGTGCTTCTCCCTTTGCAGTAATCTGCCAATCAACATTTGGGAAGACCTCTCTGAGATGTGGGGCTAACCTCCCCTGTGACAATCACAGAGGTTTGTTCCTGGGAAATAAAAATGCAACTTTGAAGCATTTTTTTGGTAATGCACTAGTAATACAATATTATAAGTAATTTATCTACAACTGCAACCTGTACATACTGAGGAATTTAGATTTACCTTAAATTTAATTTCCTGTACACTTAACTTTAACTTCCTGTAGACTCGCTTATCTACAATCACAGTGCTGCATCTTACTTAAGTGAGGGTGACTGATCCAGAGAGTATGGACCTGTGCCTATACTTTAGATTCTTTTTACATATTGAAAATGTTATCTTTTATTATGAAAGTGTGTGCAGTCGTGCACTTGAAATACGTGCGACTTGTGCGTTTAATAGGGCTTTTATAGTGAGTGATGTATCAGACTGACTATCTGAATGTTAGTGCTTCTATTCAGGAGCTGCTGTTTTCTCTGACCCCCCCCCCCCAGGTCCTCCTTGCTAGCAGCTTCGTGCCCATTTACGCCGGAGTGAGGCCAGTGAAATACCAAGGGCAGGTAAAGCCATTATAACTAAGAATCTTCCTTCGAAAGATCTAGTTTTGCTTTTTGGTACTGAGGATCGAACTTGGGACCTTGCGCTTATGAGGCAGGGGCAGTGCCACTGCCCTAAATCCCCGGCCCTCGAAAGTTCTAATTTTGGAATTATTCTAGTCAGGTCCATTTATATGTATTATATGTGCCAATAACTTTTTCTTCGGTAAGCGGAAAGAATGTCAAGAACAGGGCCTGCAGTACCTCACCGCCAGATCTTATCAATGAGAATGATTGACTGGACACTCTTATTTCCGTCACTTTAAAAAACTTTAAAATTTAATTTATACTAAATACTTTAAATGCTTTTAGAAAGTACTTGCAGTAGTACCACTTACAGTGGCACCTTGCCGTTGGCTGTTGATTGGCTCTGGGGGCTGCAGTGAATCCCACTGACTTGGGATTGCCTTGTCTGAGCAGCGTCGCCAGTCAGGAAAGCGGACACGGTAAGTGCCAAACACATGAAACGGGGACAAAATGTTTGCACCAAAATGCATGAAGTGCCATGTTCGGTGAGTTGTAGCGCCAAGATCTGACTGTAATTTTCCAAGGTGGTATAATAGTCTCGTTTTTCATCCTGCATCCTATTTGCTGCTGCTCCTGTGAATGCCAGAAGCAGAACTCCAAGCCGTGGCTTTCTGAACCATCCCTCATCCCACCCTGGGCGGCTCCTTTTGTTTTCATTTTGTAATCCAGTACCATTCCCATGTCATGCTTACCAGAGATAGGCATGTCCTAATCAAATCTAGACTAAAGAGATAGAGAATTCACAGTAAAATGGAGTGTCTCTACAGAACATACAGGAGATGTGTATTTATCCTCAGATTCAGTCGCTATTTAATACGTATTTATAATCAAATACAGTATATGACTAGCACATCCCAGAGACATGCATTTTATAATCAAATTTATCTTTTAACATGTGTTTATAAATAAATACACTATCCATTTAGCACATACCCAAGCTATGCATTTTATAAACAAATATAGAAGGGATTTAGCCCACATCCAAAAGCAAATATGCTATCCATTTGGCACATACCAGAGATCCACATTTTATAACCAAATATAGTATCTGTCTAGCACATGCCAGGGTTCTGGATTTTATAATCAAACATATGTATTTTATAATCAAATATATTATCTATTTAAGATATACCACCTATATATTTTATAATCCAACATACCATCTATTTAACACACATTTATAATCAAATACATTATTGTTTAACACATACCAGAGATACGCATGCATCCCATAATTATAACCTATATACTTAACATATACCAGAAACATATATTTTATAATCAACTAGATATAACACATGCCAGCAGTATGCATTTTATAAGCAAATATGTCATCTATTTAACACACATTTATAACCAAATACAGTACTTGCTTAGCACATACCAGAGTATGCCTTTTATAATCAAATACAATATTTAACATATACTAGACATGTATTTTTGTCTTGAAATATAGTATCTGTTTAACATACACCAGAGATCAGGCATATACACTGATACCTGGGTTCATGAATGCTTCTGGTGGCAAAATTTTGGTTTTGTGTGCAAACTCTGCATCGGGCAATGAACACGACTGCAGCCATCTTTCCCCCATGAACACAAACGTGACTGTCTTTTCCAGAATCATGGAACGAAGTAAGTTCGTGAACCGAGGTACCACTGAATTTGAAAGTGAACCCCTGCTGTTTATTTTATTTGCATAACAGGCATTTATTTATGTATTCATAAATAAGTATGTGCAAAGTGTGGAAAGGTCATCTTGATGCACGTACTCATTCATTCTGAGGGCCCGCAGAGCCCCATTCTGTGGGCGCCATCAGGAACTGGTGGTCTCCCCACAAAGGAAGGAACCAACTCTCAAAGCTAATAAATATTCTACTTCCACAAAAAGTATTATATCTTTTGCAATTTAAATATTTATGTGCACTGTATCACGCTTCAACTATGTAGTTATTTTAAAGTATCATTTCCCCTCTTGCTATATGAATAAAGGTCAACATTTACTTGTATGTATAAAATTTTAATAGAGCTAAAGTTGCTGTGAATATCTACTTTGCATTATGAGCTTTAATTTTATAATGATCAGAAATGTAAAGTGACTTTTACTTCACAGTTTTGTTTTATAGTATGCTTCAGCCATTACAAAAATGTCAAGAGTAGTTAAAAAAAAAGAAATCCTGAGGCATTTTCTGAGATTTTATATTACCGTGAACAGGAGTGTATTTGTCTGTTTTCTATTGCTATCATAAAACACCTGAGGCTGTGTAGTTTATGAAGAGGTTTGTTTACCTCCCACAGTTTTGGACTCTGAAAGCTGAAGATTAGATGGCCCCATCTGTTTTATCTCTAGTGAGGGCCTCCCTGGCTGTGCCCTGGGGTGACAAATGGCACCATAGTAGGAGCTTGTGCCAGAAGAGAGATCACGTGGTGAGAAAGGAAGCTAGAGAAACCCAAGCCCAGACTCAACTTTTTATGACTTCCCTGGTAGGAACTGACTGGGTCCCATGAAGCTACCTTCATCCCTCAATGCCATCACCACCTGCATGAGTCTCTGCCCCTTAATGGTGCCCCCAGGTGTCATATCCCAGATGTATGTTTTCTTCCTCTTCTTAGTAATAGATTCTCAACTTCTAGCCAGACCTATGTTCGTGTATCTCAATGGTTAACATTTCTTAGCTTCCCCTGAAGGTAACTGTGGCCATCCATTTAATTGTTGGCCTAAGAGGTATAAACTGAAATACTATTAGACTTGCAAGAAGGGAGGCTGTATGTAGGTCCACAATATGTAAGCTGAATGATTGTGAAAGTTATAGGAAGGGAAACTATGTATCTTTCTGGTTGTGTTTCATCTTTCTTTCCTGTTTCTTGGTACTTAGATGTAATGACTGGCGCTGCAGCAGCCATTGTGAAACATTAGGTCAAAGATCACACTCAGGAAATGACCAAATAGTGAGTTGGAAAAGCCCAGGTGCTGAATATTTTATGGGGTGCTGGTGCGGGGAGGGGATTACTTCACCACTGTAGTCTCTGTATTCTTGCCAAAGGAAAAAGAAGTAAAATTTCTGCTGTTCTTATTGCATGTGGCAGAATCCATTAATATCTACTGTGGAGATTATTACCCTCAACTTTACAGATGTAGAAATCAAGATGCAGAGGCATTATTCTCCTCCACTGAAATCACTTAGCTGGAAGGAGGCATCCTCTCCACAGTGGTCATGAGAGGCTCCATCTCTGTTGTCCCTCGCTCACTCTACTTTGACTCTTTTAGGTCTTTTCCAAAAGCATAGACCTCTTTTCTTTCCAACCCCACACCTGCTTCTTGTGTGTGCAACAGGAAGATGATGGGTGGTTAAAAGGGCCAGATGTGCAGAATCGGAGGTTCCCAGTGGAGTTTTCCATCGTGGGGTTGAATCCTTCGAACATAGAATAACAGCATTGGAGAGAGGGAAAGCACCGCACCAGTCACTTGGTACCTGTGGGTATTACACACATGGTGACCACCTGCTGCACTGAAACTTAGGCCTCCTGATAGCGTTCAGTCTCCTTTGTAGTTGAGTGGAGTCCGGGTGTGTCGTAGGAACCACAGATATCAGGACCCACCCAGCACCAGCACCGTGGGGGGACCTTGCACTGCCCTGTGCCAGAAAACCCCCTTTCCATTTCCCAGCACCCTCCCCGGTTTATGCCTGACTTTCTGCAAGCCTGATCACCTCTCACTGTCTCTTAGGGCTTCAGTACCAAGTCCTTTCTAGATTCTTCTCTCTCCAACTTCAGGGAACTGCGAACCTTGCTTTCCACGCGTGTCTGACGGTGGGTGGAATCTTCTTCCATGATGTAAACTACATAGAAATTGCAGTCGTGCTGAAATCAGCTCTCATTTTCTAGGTTGTAATGTTTTCATGCAGCTCTGGCTGGGGTTGTTCTTGTGAAGCAAGAGGGGCTGATGAAGGAGGAAAAGGAGGAAGGGGAGGGGGAGGAGGAGAAGGAAAAGGGGGAGAAGGAGGAGGAGGAGGAGCTTGGTATTGCTTGTATTTGTGGCCTGCATTTACGAAGGACAGAGAAGGGAGCCATAGCCAAGGGGGGAAACATCCACACTCTTCTCTTATGACTTTCTCTAAATACATAGACATTTTTCTTTCCACATCTGGTATTAAGAGGTGGAAAAGCAAAATGGAGATTATTAAGACAGATGTGTGAATCCGGTATTTCTACTAAAAAATACCTTCTTAGAAGCATCATACTTGAATATGACATACGATTAACTTAAAGCACAAATAACAGTATGAACCCTTTCTAAACTCTACCAGTGGTTTAAAAGTGGTGTGATGTCTTTGAAAATTACTCCATTGTCCTATGTTATTTTTAAAGCTTTTGTAGCTCTCTGTGGCTTTATCATTTAAGACTATACTTAGCACATTACTTATAATAGATACTCATTAATAGTTGAATAAATGAGTAAATGGAAATAAATTGAAGTCTTTCTTTTCAATGAATTATTTTTTCTTTTGTACATATGAAATCCTTCCAGTGATAGAATGCCACAGATATGTGCCTGCTATTAGACCATGTTTTCACAGATTCTTGTCATCAGTTTGGAATGAGAATTTTCAAAGGAGTTTCTAATATACTTTTAAAACATGAGTTTTGGCAAATGACTAAATATCAAAAGAGGATTATCTGCAGAAGTACCACATGCAGATCCAAAGAAAGATTATAGGATTTTGCGTTGTTTTTCTGAGTTTGAATTCAAGTAATATTTTGAGTCTATAGTATTATAAGAACATGTGTTGAAAATTGTCATATTATTATCCCTCCATTGAAACTTTGTGTTATGGATTATTCATTCTTTATTACTTTTGACACATCTGTTGGAAAGTGAATTGTGGAATGCTCCCTGTTACTATGCATTTATATAAAGTTATTACTGTAGCGGAAGGAAGCTCCTATTTCTTCATGACTTAGACATTTCTCATGGAAGCAGAGCTTGATGACTACGTGGTAAAAGCTGGGGTGGGAACCCACTAGACTAGAAAATGTGGATGAGTGGGTACTTACTCGGAAATAGAAACTTCTGTTTTCCAACGATGTTTTAGATGTTTTTTGCCTTGTCTACTTCATTTTTGAAACAGCATGTCTGTCTTCCAGGAAAGGCCTTTTGCAGCCTTTACAGATTGTCAACTGCTAAATCACTCCCGATTTTTTAAAATGTATAACTTTATTATCAAACACACACATACACAAAAATTAAAATTATGCAAAGAGAAACAATACAAGGGAAAAAACTATAATAATATTCAAATATAGTAGAACTCGACCTAACTTAAATATTTTTCCATATAATTTTTAAAAATCTCAAGCATTAACAAGACATCAGAGGATGTGATTTGTTTTAAAAAGATTTTCAAAACCAATATTGAACAAATAGTGGTCTGGAAAAAAAAATTCTAGTTAGCTAGTAGACTCCACATAAGCCAAAATTTTTTTTTAATTTAAATTTCAATACAGTCATATGACACGTGATGGAAATACAACCTGAGACGTATGTTTTTTGGCAGTTTCATCCGTGTGTATCGCAAAGTACCACACAGAGTGCCATCTTCTATGTGCAGACTGAAAAGGTATATGTCAATCATCTGTGATGGCCCCTTGATATGATCCAAATATGCAGTTAAACACGAGATACGTGAGGCTACCACTGGCATAGCAGCACACTGCTTTACAGTAAACTCTTTTTTTTGTGTGTGGTACCAAGGATCGAACTCGGGTCCTTGCGCTTGCGAGGCAAGCGACAGAACCACTGAGCTAAATCCCCGGCCCGGTAAACTCTTATATAAGTAGGATTTTGCTCTAAAGGATGAAAAGCACAGCATGTTAGGATAAGTACCTAAAACAGTAACCACTCTTGCTTTTTGAAGTCATTATTTTTGATCAGCTTTACAAATTCAGTCAACAGTGTACTGAGAACATTATTCAGTACAACTCAATATGACTTTTTTTCTTGATCTCTCTTTTTAAAAAATGTTTCCACTTGTCTCCCTTTCATTCTAAAATCTTATCTGTCTTTTCCCCCCTCCTATTTTTCTTTAACCTAAATGGGAGATTATCAACTATGTCCCGGGAGATGGACTCATATTGTCTGTCTGCCTGTCTGTCTCTCTCTCTCTCTCTTTCTCTCTCTCTGACACTCTCTGCCCATCTGTCTCTTCTCTGCATCTTTCTCTGTCTCTGTCCCTTTCTCTCTCTGTCTCTGTCTTCTCTGTCTGTCTTTGTGTCTGCCTCTCCCCATCCACTCGCTTCTTCTCCATTTTAAGAATAGCTAAGCAACACCATTCTGCTTGATACAACTATTTGTAGCTTATTTCATGAAAGGAAAGAAGACAGATTTGCAAATGTAAAGTTATTTTTAAGCCCATGTATTTGTCCTTATCTAAGTCTCTTCCTCACCCCTCAGGCAGCAGTGCTGATTTCCCTGCCCCACTGGAAATCACTGTATTTTATGATATGTCATAAAAAGTACAAATTGTAGTGAAAAGACCCATTCTACCCCCTATTTCATGTATGCTCTGCATCAGCAGATACTTCATTTTCTGAAATATTTCTGAAAAGCATCCTGCAGTAAATACCTTTGGCATTGTGGTATGTAATCTCCATCTTTCCACCTGCTCAACCATGCATGCTGTTGTAATGGGAAGGAAGCCATTGACAATCTGTGAACAAAAGGACATGGCAGTGTGTTACTAAGACTTTATTTGCTGAAACAGATAGTGGGCTATAGCTTACTAACCCCTGATATAGAGCAAGTAGACCTCCAAGATAATTTCCCTTTGTAAAATGAAGGAACTGAATATACAATTTCCCCTTACTAATAGGGGATTCATTCCAAAGCCCTCAGTAGACACCTGAAACCATGTATATTAACAAACGCTATTTTTATTGCTTTTCCTGTTTGCCCCATCATACCAGAGTTAATCTGCCCTTCTATGTTTTATGCCATCGTGACAGCAGGCTGGTTTTGGGCTCCTGATCCTCCTGCTTCAGCCTCCCAAGTGCTGGGATTATGGGTGTGTACCATTGTACCTGACTCCATTGTTAAGAAAAATAAGGGTTGCTTGAACACAAGCACTGAGATACTGCAAGACTCAGTCTGCTGAGTCATACTGCTAAATGAGATGGCTACTAAGTGACTACCAGGAGGGTAGTATATACCTCATGGATACACTGGACAAAGGGATGTTTTATGTACTGGGCAAAAGGAGTTGGACAGCTCGAGTTTTCAATCACACTGCTCAAAATGGTGTGCAATTTAAAGCTTATGAATATTCTTTTATTTCTAGAGTTCTCCAGTTAATATTTTTATATGTCAGACCTTGGATAAGTGAAACTTCAGAAAAGGAAAACAAGTTTGGATGACCTTCCTACCTTGTGGAGTTTGTTCTTTTTGATGGTTTTCCACAACTGGAGATTGAACCCAGGGCCTTCCCACTGAGCTACAACCCCACCCTAAGCTCAAACTGTTGATCTTCCTAACTCAGCCTCCCAGAGTGCCAGATTTACAGTTTCAGGGGATCTTGTAATGATTCAGCTGATGATATATGGGAAATCCATTATAAACAATTTGTAAAACATTGGTCCCGTGCCTCATTACATTTTCAGTTTTCCACATAAATTACATGACAACCTTGCTTGAATTCAGAAAACCTGTTCTCAATAGATACCCACATTATATCAGCATGTAAAGCAAAAATTAACAGATACTAACAGATGAACAGTCTAGTCTGTTGCTGTACAGCAGGTCCGATTGTATCTATGAGTGATTTCATGAATTTTGGTTTGCAGTTCTGCAACCTTGGAGAAACCCTCATGGTAGACCCTGCCCCAGAACTGGCCACGGATTTCCTTTTCTACTGAACAGTTGTTTATTTATACCTCTTTGAACTCGGCCTGGCATGTACAGCATGCTTACAATAGTGCCAGAGGTTGGATAAACATAGCTAGATGACCAATGGTATCAGGTGGCAGCAACTGTGGGGACTGCAGCGAGTTTGATTTTGAAACACATTTTGCCCTGGAATTTTGCTGTGCTCGCCTTCCCCAGTCCTTGAAGATGTAGCACTGTGTGATAAAACCAATAAAATACACGGCACAATTCTAAAGGAGAAGACCCGCAGTTGTTTTCGTAAGGTTGAGTTTGGAATCATACAGAAGCTCATGGCAGTGGCTACCTCCATGTAGGATGCCACTCATCAGGCAAGAAAATGGGAAAAACTTGCGGGACTATGTGGCAAACAGCTGGAGCATTTATGGACTGAAACATTTAACATGCAGGAGTTTACACCACCAGCAGAACACATGCTATAAAATGCTTCCGGTTGTAATTGGAGGCTGAAGAATATTTGTTGCTCTGATTATTTGCAGAAGTGTTGTAGAGTCAGCATGCCTGAAGGAACGCGTGGCTATTCTGAGTGAAGGGGCTCATGAGAGCATAAATTAGGAGCAATAGGTACCGCGTGGAGAATACCAGAGCCAAGGGGGTTGTGACATGTGGGGGATGCAGAAACCAGTATCATTGCAAGTGTAATCAAGATGCTCACTAAGCTGTGTTTTCCCTAGTCATTTATCCAGTCAGCATAAGCTAACGAGAGAACAGGATTTGGGGAAAGGATTTTCAGTTCCTTAAAACAGCAGTAGTCATTAACCCCACAGTAAATTAGAACACTTTTCAATTTAATGAGCCAGATTCCCCTCTTTTCATTAAGCTGAACAAATCAGATGAGCTCTTACTTAAGACTGGATGGCGTATCTTGAATTCTCCCTGATGAATTTTTACATCATTGTTGACAGGTTCAGTTGAGTACGAAATGAGGTAAATTTGGAAGGTGTCTTTTTTTCTTTTTTCTAGGCACTATCCTATTCCAGAATTTGGTATTCATATTTAAATTAGGGGGGGAAGCAAGCAAGCTGTGGGACAAAATTAGATTCTGTGTGACTTTTTAATTTTGGGGGTAAACTTCCCTTTCATAGCTTGTATTCATATAATCTGCTCTGTCTCTCTCTCTCTCTAGTACATATATGTAAAATAACAGATACATATAAAATATAGGTATTATGCTATACACAGCACATATGTGTATATGCTACATACACGTATACATGTGCACATGCATGTGTTCTTATGCACATATACTTGTATGTACACATACACATATTAGTATGTCTATATAACATCCTTATAATGTTTATTATGTTATTTTTAAAATAATGAAAAGTTGGACCAGGGATTTAGCTCAGTGGTTCCGCCACCTGCCTTGCAAATGGAAGGTGCCAAGTTTGATCCCCAATATCAAAAAAAAATAATAATAATAATGATAAGATGCAAATTGTCTAGGTCAGTTTCATTTAATCAAATCTGCTTAAGCTTTCTCCTCTACCAAAATTTAATTCTCTCATAAGAAATTTTCTACTTATTTTTTTTCAGTTGACTTTCATGCCCTTTGGAGGAGTAGGATCTGGTCAAGACCTTTGTGAATAGTGTATTACCGGTCATGTCATTACCAGTGTTATAAGTAGAAACGAGAAAGAAAAAATTAAAAGAAGAAAATAATAATTAATTGTTTTATCCGAGTTAAGCACATTTTACACTGACCTGTCACACCTTCCTCACTCCACCTTTGTGCAGTTTTATTAAAATAAAATTTAAAGTACTGCAATTTTTAAAAATAGCAATTTTTAACTTCTATGTTAACAGGCTCAAGCAAAACTCTGTTTGCAAACGTCCCTGGTATAGACTCTCTGTGAGAGATTCTCCACCAACACCAGACCTTTCTTTTGTTTGTTTGTTTAACATTTTACCTGAGGCATACTGCTGATGGCTGATAGGACTTGGAGGCTTTGGGCTCCATTTCTGTGCTTGTGTGTACAGCTGTGCCTGATTATATACGCATGGAGGTTCATGGAGGCACTGAGATGCCTTGTGCTTGGAACATTTAACATGAGGAACATTGTGTCTGTCTTTCTTCCTGTCCCCATTTCTCACAGCACAGTTTTAGAGTGAAGTGGCCAAGGGTGCATTCACCTTGATCATCCTGTCCTCCTCTTGCCCCGGGATCTGTTTCCTTTCCTCGTTCTTCCCTTCCCTGCCCCAGCCATCACTGTGCTTTGTGGGTGGGTGGAGAGTGCTGAACCCCTTCTGAGAAAAGCTGGTTCTTTACCCAGCACCTCCCTTTCTCTCTGGCTTTAGAACAAAGCCTGCTTCACATACGTGGGAGCCACTTTGCAAATAGAATTTCTGGTTGTTCTATTAATTTTTGCATTTGCTGTGGGAAATGCCAGTTTCTAATTCTTATGATAAAAATAGGACCTCCCCTGGTGGTGCATGTCTTGTTCCGAATCAACAGTACACTCGACTCCACTTGGCTTGCATAAGAAGTCCTGATCTCATCATACATGGCTTCTTAGACATGCCTCGTACACAGTACAAATTCAGGTCCCTCTTAGGGGAAATAATCTAGCTTTTCAACTTTGGGAGAGCTCTCCTGACTCTGCCCCAGAGTTCTTATTATATTGGTGACTGATTTGTACACAAAGGCTTGTTTTGCTCCCAAAGTAGCTCCCCCGTTGGATGAGCCCTCAGAAATAGCACTTTAGGAGGCCACACTCTGAGGCATAGATCTTGACACAAGGAGGGGAAGTTCTCATGGACAAAGCCACTGTGTCTCTCTTGGCTTGGGACTTGTGTCGTCATCAGCGTGTACTGATGCTGATGAGGCCCTTCTTGTGCACAGAAGTGGGTGGATGGAGGCCTCACCAATAGCCTTCCCATCCTGCCTGTGGGCCGCACCGTGACCATCTCTCCCTTCTGTGGACGGCTGGACATCTCCCCACAAGACAGAGGGCAGCTCGATCTGTACATGAACATCGCCAATCAGGATATAATGGTGAGCAATGGCATTTGGTGACATTTGAAGAGTCCTAATCTACCAAAAGCCCCCGCAGAATTTAACATGCGTCCCACACATTGGAAGTTCATTGATAATTTTATGTACACATTGTGTTTCTCAGTGTCATGTTTTTCAACACTTTGCAACAGACTGTTCTTGGGGACTTAGTCCTTATGGATTGTCAGGATGTACGCTTTTTGCTGCTGATCAACTCTCAATTTCTCTAATGTTTTCTTTTTCCTCTCTTCTTTTTCACATCCCTAAACTCAGTGGGATTTCAGAACAATTCAAGTCATTTGTTTATTTAGAAAGATGGAAATGGTGAAATATATAAACATACTGGAGAAACAACTAGGGACCCAAATGAACAATTGACATAAAAATATTGATTCCTTTTCTGTAATCTAGCGGATGTCAGCATGAGGCAGTGGCTACCCAAGAAATATTTGGCACTGTCCAGCATCATTTTGGGCTGTCACATCTGAGCACAGCTATGGGTATCTTACGGGGTGAGGCCAGGGATATTGTTCAATGTACTGTAGTACCACAACTGCACCCATATAAAAGGTCCTGGCCAGAAATGTCAACAGTATCAAGGCTGAGAAGCCGTCAACTGCTCTATGGGTGGAATTAGCTTTTTAATTGTTTTTCTACTGACTTTTTATGTTATTGCTAATTGTATCCATGATAAGAAAGCTTAGCATATATGAGTAGCTATATATGAATAGCATCTATTTTTACCTGTACTGTAATTTTCTACGGCTTAAACTGTATCCTCCTCTCCCAGTTGTCCCTGGCCAACCTGGTGAGGCTGAACCAAGCCCTCTTCCCACCAAGCAAGAGGAAAATGGAATCCCTGTATCGATGTGGATTTAATGATACCGTGAAATTTTTACAGAAAGAAAACTGGTTTGAATAAAATGCCTAAAAGTGTGTAACACAAGATAGGTTTCAGACAGCTTTAGAGAGAGACTTCTGATTAAATCCTTTCTTTAAAAGTCTGTCAAAACTCTGTGTTGATTCATTATCACCCTTGGCAATATTTGTATTTTTTTTTGGTTTCTTATTACTATATGTTTGCGATATCTAATAATTACATTCATCTTGGGTGGTTGGTACATGTACATATTGGATCTTAGTCATTTTTTCTTCTCTTCCCATTCCCCACCCTCTTCACTCCTGCTATCCCCAGATCCCCTTCCCCCCTCCATAAAGTTTACCTCTGTTTTCTATCATCTCTCTTTTCTTTTGTTATGTAAGGTACTCATATTTTTTGGTTTCTCATACAAGACAAAACATACCATATTTCACCCATGTCTGATTTATTCCACTTAGCATTATGTTTTCAAAGTGTATCCATTTTCCTACAAATGGTTCAAATTTATCCTTCTCTATGCCTGAGTAGTATCCTACCATGTATATTTATATCACCCCATTTTCTTTTTTCATTCATGTGTGATGGATACATATAAACTGCTACCAGGAGTTAGCTGTTATGAGTTGTGATGCTATAAACATGGGTGTGCTTGGATCACTGTAATTGATGTCTTTAACTCTATCCAGAAGAGCTATCCAGAAGAGGTGTAGCTGGGTCCAATGGAGTTGCTGTTTTTAGTTTTTTGAGGAATCTCCACACTCATTTCCATAGTGGTTGTACTAATTTACATTCCCACCAGCCATCTAGAAGTGTATCTGTTTCCCGACAACCTTGCCAGCATTTGTTGTTTCTTAAGTTCTTGATGGTATCTGTTCTTTCGCAAATGAGTCGGAGTTTTAGCGTTTTGCTTTGTATTGTTTTTAATATATGAATTAGTACTTCATTTCAAGAGTTCAGCATTGGATTAGCATTTGGTTATGTCCCTCACAACAATGCACTCAAGTGATGAAGAACCACTTTTAGGGGAAAGTCATCGCCTTTGAAGAATTCAGCAGTCCCTTGGGGTGGAGGTGTTGAAAATGGAGGGCCAACACTTAGGTACCACTGTGGTGGTGTGGTCTTGACATGAAGCAGGATTAAGCCAGGTCCTCCCTACAGCCCCAGAATGGAACAAATCAGGCTCTCAGGGTGAAGCAGGCCTCGGGGTGGGACAGCATGTGTTTGAGAAATAGGCAGCACCCTGAAAGAGCTTCCGTTGGCACTGGATGGACAAAGGCCTGCTCTCCAATGGGACACGTGATCACTCCGTGTACAACATGAGGTGGATATCGAGGCACCGAGGAGATGTTGCAATTAGGTGTTGTCTTCTTTCTCTGTTGGGGCGCACCCTACCTGTCTGTCCATTCCAAACCCCATCTCCCTCCCAGCTGAAGAAAGCAGCAGGTTGCTGATCTGTGTCTTCCTCTCCCATCTTGCCTCTGTCTCTGGTCTCTGTCTCCCTCTTTTCATTCTCTTTCTTTCTTGTCTGTTTCTTTCTTTCTGCAAGGCCATGCCTCTCTGAGTGTTTAGCTCTCTCTGTATACACTAGGTATATCTACTCTAGGAACTTAAATTGGTAAAATACCACTAAACACCTGGAACCGAGTAAACCAAATACCCTAGCAAATAATGACAAAAATCCAAAATACTCGTGGGATGAATAATTTTTAAACCTTAGAGTACAGGTCCCAGGTCTTGCACTTCTTGAATAGTCATCCACCACTTGGAAGACTTGTGGGTGGGTTTCTACTAATTCACCTACACTGCCTTAAATCTTAAATCTGCTTTTATGGGGTTTTGCCAAGCATGAACCCTTAATTACTAGAAGGCACTTAGAAACAAGCCAATTTAATTGCACACCTTTAATTGTCCTGCATTACTCTTTTTACCCTTGCAAGCCATTCTTTAAATCAATTTTAGGGTCCTCAGAAGCCCCAAATACAGAATTTTCAGCACATAAACACCAACTGTTGCCTCTTTGGTAGGGAGTTCTCTAGAAACCCAGCCCAGAGTAACAGTGACCCTCGGGGACATGTAATTTATCTACTCTAGCAAACATATAGTTAAGTCTCAGTATGTTGTTTTCATAAGGGGCACATGGGGCATGGGTCCCCAGTTCATTCTTGTGTCCATTTTCTCTGGATACATTTTCATGTTGCCTAAGATTTTCACCTTACCCCTTCCTTTCATCATTGCGTGTGGATATTCTGTGCTCATATGTCCTTTCTTGATGAAACCCTAGGAAGAAAAAGAATCTTACTCTCTTTGACCTTAGGTTTTTTCTATTATTCCATGCTTGCAGTAATAATGTTGACATTCATTGGGTGGAGTTGATCCGTGTACATAACACATCTTCATTCTTTTTTTTATACCCTCCCCCCCTTCCATTCCTTGATCCCTCTCCCATTTGAGAAAGATCTATCTCCCCACTTCCTATTATCTTTTATTTTGCTTTTTACTTACACTTTGGATTTTTCATGTATGAGAAACCATGTGCTATGTAAATTTGTGTTTCTGATTTATTTCACTTAACATGATCTCGAGGTGCATCCATTTTTCTACAAATGACTCAAGTCTATCCTTCTTCATGGCAGAGTGCTACTCCACTGTGTTTAAATACCATGGTTGCATTTATCTGTTGATGGACATATAGGTCACTTCCAAGATTTAGCGATTATGAATTGTGCTGCTATAAACATAGGTGTGCATGGATCACTATAATCTGATGTCTACCTCTTTCAGGAAGATACCTGAATTCCATCTCACCCCTGAAAGAATGGCCATCACCAAGAAATCACAAATACCAGGATAATAACAAATGCTGGTGATACTGCAGGGAAAAAAAATCCTTCTGTATTGTTGGTGGGAGTGTAGACTGGTACAACCACCATGGAAATCAGTATGGAGATTCACCACAAAACTAAAAGTAGAAATTGCATTTGCACCAGCTAGTCCTCTTCTAGGTATCTTCTTGAAAGAGTCTCTTGGACTTTGAAATTAAATTTTTGTTTTTCTGATGCTGGGGATCGAACCGAGGGCCCTGTGCATGCTGGGCAAATGCTTGAGGATTTTGTAATCCACTACATGTTTTTGACCATTTGGTTGGATGGTCTTTTCTTTAACAAAAAAACAACCATTGTACAATGAATGGATGGATGAGTCTACAGCCCTTTCTCTGGGGACGTGCAATGATGCCATGGTTTTTCCTGGGGGTCTATAGCAAGTTCTTGGGGTGGCAAGGAAAGGGACAGATTCTGTTTCCCTTTGCTGCAGCAGCATGCAGCTCTGACTTGAGCTGCTGGCAGGAAGCAGGCACTTACCACAGGGACTGATCTACTAACAGGACCAGAATTCCACAGCACACCAGACCTGGTATACACAAACTCAGAAGAGACTTTCTGACCCAGATCCCAATGTGTTTGCAGGGTAATTTCTGGCATAAGCTTCTTGGTAAGTCCCCAGTTCCCTGTTGGGACAATTTTCTAATATCTTTAGATGGGTCATTTAGAATTTCGTGTGTCTTCCTTTTCTTCTTTTCAGTAGCGTGCCTTGTAATTATGGAAACCCACTGTTTACACTGACAATTAGGAAAAATAGATTTGGTTTTGAAGTGCGATGATGCTTTGAAGGAGCAAGCAGTCTGTTAAACAAAGGAGGAAAGACTCCTGTGTGTTCTCATTCATAAGCCCACAAAGAAGTATCCACACAGTTCTGAGCATTGAAGTATCACTCCAAACAAGCGGTAGCTGTAAATGTGCACTGTGTCAATCGCCTGTTTGTCCAAAGTTTCTGCTCAGAAAAATAGGTAAATGCAATTATACAAAAGCTCTCTCTCTTTATAAACACTAATCATGGGAAGATCTTAGATCTCATCTAGTACTTTCCCAATTGAGGAGTCAGTAATACACAAGTTTAGTGTTTCAGGACTTTTCGCACCTAAGTCATGTCTTCACAATGGTAAAACCTACTTACAAGTGGAAATAATTGTCTGCATAGCTCAAAATGGAAGGAAAAACAATTATTGCCCTTCAGGAAAAGTGAACTGATGTTTGAACCATTATTATTCATGTACGTCTTGACTTATTGTAATTTCCCCAGCTTTGGACTGACATAAATATGATTTAGTTTTTTCTGTGTTATGGAAAGCACGTTAAATAGCGCTCGTACACACCTTACAATATTATCCCATCCAACTTCATCTTGAAATCAGTGTCAATTTTCCAGAAACATGAAGATAAGCAAACCCATGAAGGCATGTATGATGTCCGTGTAGGCACATGCACACATACTAAAATGCAACAGGTCGTGCTACGTTCCTTTTCATTGTGCAAAAATGAGGAAGCATGTGTTTAGAACACGATTCTACTGTGTCTACAAATGCTCGCTAATGTTTATGTCATCCAGTTCACCTCTGTGGGTAGAATAAGTTGCTCAGTCCCATCCAAATCACATAATATCAACTCTCATTTGCTGGCTTCCCTGGATTTGCTGTGAGACTTTCTGACTGTCGACAGTCTTGTGGCCTTTCAGATGAGTACCCCACTCATGAGCTTTACTTAGATGATTGCTCTTGAGCCATATGGAAAGTCCACAAGGGCATGTTTGTGGGTTCCTTTCCTCTGGGAGCTTATAAGCAGGCTCAGGAGGGGTTTTGGGGTGGACTCCTCTTATTTGTCCCAAAGGGAATAGTGACCATACTGATGTGTTGTTGTCCAGTGCTGGCCAAGCCCAGAGCTGCAGTACAACTCCTCAGCCACTGCTAACCTGGATTTGGGGAGAGACCAGTGGAGGAGATGTTGAAGCAAAGGTCTATTCAGATCCTGACCTTAATTCAGCAAAGGGCAAGCTTTGCCCAAGGAAGGACCTCTGTGCTCACAGACATTGGGAACACTTCCACATTGGATCCTGACAAGGGACATGAAGCTGTGTTATCAACCTCAGTCAGAAGAATCCAACCGTGATTTCTGATCCAAGATGGTGGCTAGCGCCAATCTTCAACAAGGGAAGGGGCCTATTCTGGTCCACCATTTCTGACTGCTCCTAACCTGAGCTGAAGGAATCTTTGCCTCAGACCCATCCAGAGAGATGGATTTGCTGCTGTAGCACGGAGGTAGAGAAGAATGTGCATGCCATCAAGGTAATCCCTTCAGCTGTCCAGTCTACAACCAGCACTTGTGGGACGGAATGTGGTAGACCATGGTAAACCACCTCCGCTATAGCAAGGTCACAGATCCCTCAGCATTGAGTTTCATATCCTTTGAACTCTGATCTCTTGTGCCTGAAAAGAAGACAGTGTGGATGGTGAGGTCCCAGGAGCAGTTTGGAGCCACGCCTTCATCCAGTGCTTCTCTCCGCGGGTGGGCCAAGCGGCCTGAGGCTCCCCGGCTATGTTCCTGTTCCTGCCCATGCCATGGTGAGGTGGTGAGGTCCCAGGAGCAGCTTGGAGCCAGGCCTTCATCTAGTGCTTCTCTCTGCCGGTGGGCCAAATGGCCTGAGGCTCCTCAGCTGTGTTCTGGTTCCTGCCCATGGCAAGGTGAGGTCCCGGGAGTGGCTTGGAGCCACGACTTCATCCAGTGCTCTGCTTAGCCATGCACGTGCCTGCAAGGCCCAATTTCATATCCCCACCCACCGCCTGCCTTCTGGCTCTTCTGCTACCTGGTCTCACACTACAGAGGCACAGGGGATTATACTTCACATAGTTAAATGGGATAGATTAATAACTACCACAACTTGTCATTTTCTAAGCTGCACTTGATGCTATGGTATTGCTGATTGTAACATTTGGCCTAATATGTTGTGATTGATCTAATCCGTTTTCCTTCCTGGTATAAGGAAAATAAAATAGCCTCAGAGTCATTAGAGCCTCAAAACCTAAACACAAGCCATATCTGGGAGACACCTCTGAAAAGCAATCATTCCACAAGGGTTTTAAACAAAAGCAATAAAGATACCTGCATTAAGCAATTTTGAAATATCAACCCAGGAATTAAACCAAGGACAGTACAAAAAAAACAAAAATGAGAAGACATTTAAGCAAGGCACAAACACAGGCTTCCATGCCACAAAAAGGAAATTCTGGGGGAAATGAGGTGGAAAAGTCAGATAATCAACCACCTGGACACCCTGAACTGATAGCATAGGAAGTTACAAAGCAGATACATGAGACTCTAGAAAAATTCAAAGCAGAAATAATCTCCCAGATAAATACAGAGATGGTGAGCAGAGTGAAAGACATGATTAGAGGCTCTAGAGCAGAAACAGACAAGAAAATAGATGAGATCAGAAACATCCTGGAAGCCAGGAATGCCCAGTATAAGAAAGAAATAGAAACCATGATCGCCCAACATAAGAAAGAAATGGAATCCATGAAACAGATTAAAACAGATATTCAGGAGATTAAAAACTCCATTGAAAGCATGCAGAGCAAACTAAGAAAATCTGAAGACAGAATATCAGATAGAGAAGACAGGATCACAGTTAAGGACTGAAAACAGAGATTTCTTAAAGATAGTAAGGGACCATGAGAAATCAATCCAACAGCTGCTAGATGTTGCAAAGAAGAATAACATAAGACTGATAGGAGTTCACGGAAAAACAGGAGAAAGTACAATTGACATTAAAAAAAACTGTTTACAGAAGCAATAGTAGAAAACTTCCCAGACAGAGGTGGAGAATTGGGCACACAGATAAATGAGGCATATAGAACTCCATCCAGCCACGATAAAAAAAAATCTACAACTAGACATATAATAGTCAAGATCCCAGAAACCCAACAGAAGAACAAAATTCTACAGGCAGTTAGAGAAAAGAAACGAGTCATCTACAACGGAAAGCCCATCAGAATCATGGCAGATTTCTCAACACAAACCCTCAAATCAAAGAGAGCCTGGAGTGAAGTATTTCAAGCCCTAAAAGAAAATAACTTCCAACCTAGACTGTTGTATCCAGCAAAATTATCTTTCAAAATCGATGGGGAAATTAGATACTTTCACGACAAGGAAGACCTGAGAAATTTAATGAACACCAAACCAGCACTCCAAACAATTTTATACAATATCCTAGAAAAAGACAATGAAGGTCACAACTCCATGAGGGCCAACAGAGAGAAGACACCATGCAAGGTAAGGCACTCAAGGGAAAGGGGGAAAAATAAGAAAAGAGCCAACAACAATAAAACATCATGGCAAGAATGAGTCCATATCTCTCAATTATAACTATCAATGTTAATGGCCTCAATTCACCAATCAAAAGAAACAGACTGACAGAATGGATTAAGAAGCAAAACCCAGCAATATGCTGTATACAAGAAACACACCTAACTCAAAAGGAAATTCATAGACTGAAAGTAAAAGGATGGAAAACAGTTCTCCACATGACAGGATACCAGAAAAAAGCAGGGGTAGCAGTCTTATTTGCAGACAATGTAGATTTCAAACCAAAACTAGTTAAGAGAGACAAAGATGGTCACTACATCCTTGTAAAGGGAACAATCCAAGAGGAAGAGATGACAATCCTAAATATTTATGCACCAAATACGAATGCCCCCAACTATACAAAACAAATATTAATGGACAAACACAATTGTAGTGGGGGACCTCAACACTCCTCTATCACAAATAGACAGATCATCTAGGAAAAAAATTAACAATGAAATTCTAGAACTGAACCAAGATATTGAACAAATGGACTTAATAGATGTTTACTGAGTGTTCCATCCCACACAATCAGAATACACATTCTTTTCAGCTGCACATGGGTCATTCTCCAAAATAGATCATATGCTAGCTCATAGGGCAAATCTAAGTAAATGTAAAAGAATTCAAGTTATCCCCTGTATATTATCAGACCATAGTGCAATAAAATTGGAGATCAATAATGTAAGAAACCGCATAACACCCACAAACACATAGAAATTGAATAACACCTGCCTGAACAACCAATGGGTCACAGAGGAAATTAAAGAAGAAATTAGGCAGTTTCTACAAGTAAATGATAATGTCAGTACAACATACAGGAATCTGTGGGACACAATGAAAGCAGTTCTACATGGGAAATTCATAGAGTGAATCCCCATATTAGGACAACAGAGAGAACTCAGTTAAATAACCTAATGCAGAACCTCAAGCTCATAGAAAAAGAAGGGCATGACAAACTCAAAGCTCGTACCAGAAAGGAAATTACAAAGATCTGAGCAGAAATCAATGCAATGGAGACCAAGAGAACAATACAAAAAAATCAATGAATTGAAGAGCTCATTTTTTGAAAGAATAAATAAAATCCATAAACCTTTAGCCAACCTTACAAAAACAGGAAAGAAAAGGCTCAAATCCATGCAATTAAGAACAAAAAAGGTGAAGCCACAACAGACCCAGCAGAAATTCAGAGGATCAACAATACCTACTTTGAGAACCTGTACTCTAATAAAATGGAAAACACAGAAGAGATGGGCAGATTCCCAGATATACATGAATTGTTAAAGTTAAATGAAGAAGATATAGAAATTCTAAACACCCCAATTACAATGAGTGAAATTGAAAATGTAATAAAAAATTTACCTACAAAGAAAAGCCCGGGTCCTGATGGGTTCACTGCTGAATTCTACAAGACATTTAAAGAAGAACTATCTCCATTACTCTTTAAACTCATCAAGGAAATTGAATGGGAAGCAAGGCTTCCAAATTCTTTCCTGGAAGCAAGTGTGACTTTGATTCCAAAACCAGGGAAAAAACCCAACCCAAAAAGAGAACTACAGACTAATCTCCCTAATGAACATAGATGCAAAAATCCTCAACAAGATACTGGCAAACAGAATACAGAGGGTCATCAAAAAGGTCATACACTCTGACCAAGTTGGATTTATCCCAGGGATGCAAGGATGGTTCAACATACATAAATCAATAAATGTAATACACTATATTAACAGAGTCAAGGACAAAAACCATATGATCATCTCAATAGATGCAGAAAAGG
>NW_004624834.1:5443558-5471862 GCF_000247695.1 Heterocephalus glaber | reverse complement strand
TTTCCAGATCCCCTTTTGTTGCCAGTTCAGTGGGTCCAGGTGGTTGAGTATCAGAGTGTTCCATCTCATTTCCCTTTGTGGTTGCTGTAGGTGATCTGGAAGTCTGGTTTTGAGACTTATGTACGTGTTTTCTTATTTTGACTGGGGCAGGGAGTTGTTAGTGCCTGCATGGATTACCTCCTCTGAGCTGGGAGAGGTGGGTCAGGGGCCAGGAGCAGCGGTAGGGATGGTGGCCCAAAAGACCTTTCCTGTGTGCTGGGAGCAGTGGGAGGGATGGTGGCCTGGAAGCCCCTTCCTCTGGACCAGAAGCAGTGGGATGGTGGCTCAGAAGCCCCTACCTGTGGGCTGGGAGCAGTGGGAGGGATGGTGGCCCAGAAGCCTCTTCCTCTGGGCCAGGAGTGGCAGACAGAAGGTGGCCCAAAAGCCCTTTCCTCTGGGCTGGGAGCAGCGGGAGGGATGGTGGCTGGGAAGCCCCTTCCTCTGGGCCAGGTGCTGTGGAATGTTGGCTCAGAAGCCCCTACTTCTGGGCCAGGAGCAGCAGGACTCAGTACCATGGTCTAGTGGTCTGGTGTCCTCTGTGTCTCCGTAGTGTGGAACCAGGTGGCTGCCTGTCTGCAGTGGGGTGATTCAGCATCTTCCGCATGACTCGGGGCCTCGGTTGGGTGTGCACAGACCTGCCTGTCTGCAGCGGGCTGATTTGGCGTGTTCCCTGAGACTCTGGACCTCGGTAGGGCGTCACTAGGGACATTTATAGCTAAATCGGTGCACATTGCGGCCATACTCTTAAGTGAAATAAATGGGACAAACATATGTAAATACCAAATAGTTTCTCTTGTGTGAGAAACTCAAAGTGTAAATAAGGATCAAAATGCATAATAGATGTTGTGAAATAGGAAAAGGTCCAAAGGGGAAGGGAAAGTGGGAGGCATAGGGGAAA
Source organism: Heterocephalus glaber (assembly GCF_000247695.1). The sequence goes on along the minus strand of NW_004624834.1, from coordinate 5,470,925 downwards.
GGAAAGAAGGGAAAGGAAAAATATGAGAAAAGGAAAAAATGGAAGCAAAGTCTTGGCAAATGGAGGAGTTGAAGGGAGAGCAGGGGATGGGGAAAAATAAGAAATAAGATATATCACATGAAGTTTTGAGAAGCACTGCTTAGGATGGGGGTTTCTATATTGCTAGGAATACAAACTTATTTCTTTCCAGGAGGGTATGAAATGACATACTATCCGATAGTATTGCTGTATGTTATTGACAATCTTTCCCCAAGAAATTTAATATTAAGGACAGGACACTTGAAAGTTAGATGTGCGGATAGATATCATTGTTGGTTGAGAATAGCAGGAAGAAGAGAGAAGAAAAGTGAAGTGTATTTGACAGGAAATGAAAGAGTGGTAGGTTAAAGAAAAGAAAAGAGAAAGAGAGACCATTTATTGCACAAGTTTCTGGGATAGGCCAGGTCCAAAGCACAGGTGGAAGACTGGAGAACTCTAGAGGTGAGAATGTAGGAAGAGAGGGCATTGGGCAATCCCAAAGATATGCGTGGGTTCAGAAGGAGGGGGAAGCTGTGTTGCTTTTCATCTTGGAATAAAAGGTAAGGCATCTAAGTTGAAAAAGCTTTGTAAAAGCTTGGCTTTGCAGAAGCAGTGTGAGAAGCTAGCTGAGATCATTCATTCTGGGTATTAGTGAAATCCTAAATTATCTCAATGGCTCTTGACCACAGTTACATACCCTGCAAGGGAAGCAGGAAATAAGAATGGTGAGAGTGAGCAATGGACATAGGGGAGGTTGTAGATTGACGGTCACAAAGCACGCTGGTGATGGCAGCTGTGGGTTTGGAGGTCTGTTGGAAATTAGAGAAATGAGGAGTGGGTCCTGGAAAACTATGACTGCAAGATTATTTTTTTTCTGACATGGAACTGCATGAAAATTTCAACACATACAACACTGGTGTCACTGACCAGAGTGGTAAACGCATTAGAGAGAATCGCTTTATTTTTCCCAGTAGTAGAAAATGTAAGTCTCGACTCTACCACTATTTGAGGAAAACTGCTCTGAATAAGTAACAGAATGTTTCAGCAGTAACTTATTTTAATGATTGTTAATTATAATATCTGCCATTCAACTACACATGGCAGAATCTTAAAGAATCACTTTAAGAGTTTCCTTAATAACTGAAGACATTGTAAAATATTTCATATGCTATATTTTTATCATACTCAAATTTTACAAAAATCTTAAGTTTTCAAATTCTCACCAGTGAATTTTAATAATTTAAAAAGAGCCAGTAGCAAATTCTTGCTGGTAAATTCACTCTCTTACTTTCCCCACTGAGATAAATTTTATTTCTTCTCTCCCCCACTTAAATATCACACTGCCCCAATTCTTTTTGAAATCAGCCTATAACCTTGTTTTTCAAAAATAAAACAAAGCCCATGGGAATCCCATCACCAACTCATAATCAGTTTATCAATCTTTCTTATGTCCACTTCCATTTTCCTATTCTTCTCACTTATTAAAACAGAGAGAATGTGTCCACGTCAAAGCCCAAATCTGCGTGTTTGCATTTTATCCCATGCACTCTTATCTTCGGGTCTTCATCTCATCATTTATGCACCCTCTCTCTGCTGCATTGTCAGTCGCTCTCGCTCTTTAACATCCTTTCTATCACTAGCAGACATCAATGTCTGCCTCCTTCTTTCCCTCCCTCCATTTTTCCCTCTATCCCTCTCTCCCTCCCTCCTTCCTTCCTTCCTGTTACTGAGGATTGACCCCGGGACATTTGCCCTGAGCTACATTCCCGGCCCTTTAAATTTTTTCATTTTGAGACAGGGTCTTGCCCTGCCTAAGTTTTCCTGGCTGGGCTCAAACTTGTGATCCTCCTGCTGCCTCAGTCACAGTGAGTGCTGGGATTTCAGGCATGAACCGCTTGCCTTGTTTTATCTTATTCTTTAACCTGCCTAATTATATCACCTGTTTTCCTTTCAGGCAAAATCTCCATTAAGAATTAATTCTACTAGTACCTGATAAAGACTGTTATAGAATGACCTGCTTTGCTTCCTATTACAGTGTTTGTTTTAAAGTAATTATATTCTGTTTTTTATAGGATCTTACCGTATTGTGGTAGGCATTGTATCTTTAGTTCTGTTTCTCATTCACCAACAGGCATGTTTAGAGTTTAATTTCTAGTAGCTATTGGCAATGTCAAGCATATTTTTGTGTCTTCATTTTAATGTTGGCATATTCTTTAATATCCCCAAAGTTTATGTCCATGAACACCACTATTTTTACTTTGATATCTAATTCATTTATATTTACATAGCATTCTCCTAAATATCCATATTTTATTTATATAACTAATGAAGCAAAAGCTTATTAATTTAACAAATTAGATTTCTATAGACATTTAAACATTGGTTACATACCTAGTCAGATTCTTCTAATCATTTCATTAAACTCTCCACTTAATACTATAATGCTTTAAGCATTATACAAAACCAACAGAAAAACCACAGGTACTGTTGAACTGTTGGAAACTGGACTGGTTCACTTGGGTGAATCAGGTCCAAAGTGCTAAGCCCTAAATCTCATGGTGTTTCATTATTACTTACTTTCTTGCTTTCTCATTCATGTTTTTGAAAATTTTTTTACTCATTAAGTTTATTGGTACATTTTAGGTATACAATATGATGACATTCATCATTGGGAATTTGTACATGTACATGATATGTCTTGGTTCTTGTTTCTTCCCATTCCTCTCCCCTCCCTTCCCCCCTCCACTCCTCCCTATTTACAAAAGCTTTGTTTCCATTTTTTCCTGTTTTCGTTTTTTTCTTTCCCTTCTTTCCTTTTCCACTTTTAAAGTTGACTTCCATGCATTTCATCGATTTTGCCAATTTCACATATGTCTGTTATTTCAACCATGTTTTACAGCCTAAAGACAAAGAAAGGAAAGAGCCTTCCAGAGTGCTCACAGTGGCTCAACCTCTGCTTTATTTATCAGCTCATGGCTGGCTCGTGTCACAGTTTTCTGCAGGTCCCATGGTGATTTTACTGGAGTTTGTTATGCAAGGAGAGGGCCCACTTTTACTCTTAACATTTATCCTTTACATATGAAATCATATTACTCTCTTTGACAGTTTGTCCATGTCACTTTGGGGGAACCCTAGCTTCTATCCCCAAATGTTGCTTGCTCTGGACATCTCATTATAGCGTAGTCCTTCCTTCAACTCTTTATTCATATCTATCTTGACTCTACAGACTGGCAGGGAGGAAGAGAAATTTATCTGCTATTGCCTGTTCTGCAGGAGACCTGGTCAAATCCAGTTACATCTAAAGGCCTAGGTCAAAGTCAAGGTCTGGGTCACTATTATCACCCATCCACCAGTTGGTCCTAAATATGAATTTGATCCCCATTCTTTTTATGAGATTGTGATATCCAGTACTTGGTCCACTCAGTGATCTCATGCTTATGATCCTGCCTCACATATGCAACACTGAACACACACACACCCTGAACACACACACACCCTGGACACACACACACCCTGGACAGTTCATGCTGAGTGACTGTCAGTTCCTGTCCCTATGAGTCTATCCAAATTTTCTGATAAAAAAATAAAATTATAAAGTTGCTTTCGATGGCCATCTGGCTTACTCAAGAAATAGTATCTGAACACCCTCACAGACCCGAACCAGCTGTGAGTTTAAAACCAGATTGGTCCCTTGGAAATAAAAACAGGTGTTTTACATACCATAAATATAGTGAGACAGATGGAATGTTTAGAAGAAAGAAAAAATACTCCCAAGTATGTTCCCATTATCTTCCCATAATCTACCGCTATCCGGAGAAGGTTATTTCTGGGGAAAGAGGCACAAGGAAGGGAAAGAAACTTTTGTTTACGATCTTTAACAAATGTTGAACATTGAAGAACATAGAATAATATAATACAAAGCACAACTAAGTTCAAAGGACTGATTTCTTTGACCTAAATATTAACATTTTTGTATCACAACTAGTTTTTGTACCTGGTGATACTTTTTGATTGTGACATCATTGTATAAAGGACATATCTGCATCTTCTTTGAGAATACTAGTATTTTTAAGCTCACTTTGCATTTCATGGATTTTTTTGAAATGAAGAACTGTGTTCTTACTCCATTCATGACACTAGATAATATGCAGCAGCATTTATACAAATATTATATTTCTGAATTTTTATAGAGGGGAAAACCATTTATTTTGTAAAGCATTTCCAAAGGGTAATTTGAGCTGAAGTATTTTCCCCTCGGGGTTATTTTAGGAAGCAGACGTTTCTGAGCCTGATACCATCTGACGTGTGAGTTTCAGGAAGGTTTACTTCCTCCAAGCAAGTCAGTATACATATATATCCCTCAAGCCACAAAATGAGATACTTCAATGGGCAGCGGTCAAATGCCCACTTACCTTCTACTGCACGGATCCTGTGAAGTTTTTAGAAGATTTGCATATGGCAGCAAATCTTATTTAGAGAATTATATGTGTGTTTTAATGCAAAATTGTAATGTACATTGAAAATAGTGACTATACATTAAGAACAAAGAGACAGTATCTTCAAACTAGTCCTGCGTAACCATACGCTAGCAGTATTTACTGTTTTCTGTTTGCAGCATGTAGTCATCTCTCAGGGATTCTGGGAGATTCTTTCCAGGAATACCACAAATACCAAAGTCCATGCAGGCTCAAGTCCCATTTATAAAACAGTGTAGTATCTGCAGTAACCCATGCAATGAAATGCTCCCATATACTTGAGATAACCTGGAGATAGCTGATAATATCTAATATGGTGTAAATGCTACATAGGTAGCTGTTATGCTGCATTAAGGAGTAACAGCAAAGATTAAAGTCTATGTATTCAGGGCAGATACAGCTTTTGAAAGCACTTTCAGTCTGTGGTTGGTCGAATCTGTGGACGCCGCACATGAAGACATAAAGACCATTGTATTGCATGTCTATGTACAAACATAAAAATACTTTTTTTTTTTTTAGTACCAAAACAGATTGGGATCGATCTTTCTATATGGTGTCTATTCTTCTGTAACTTTTTTTATTTATTTCCCCACCCCGTGGCGTATCACAGGAACCACTCTTGAATGGACTTGTTTTTTTATTAGTTGCCACGCACTGAGTGCACTAAGCACGATCCGGCTTCTGGCTTCCTTGACCCCTCTGTCTCTGTCTTTGCTCCTCGCAAATATTCCCTCTGCTTACACCTTGACATCAGTCACTTCTGGCTCACAGGCGATATGCAATCACAACTCTGAAGGCTCCTCAGAAAACTTCCTTTCCAAAACAAGCTCCGCCAACATGCATTTTTTTTCAGCAGTTTTTGAAAAGAATTTTCTCACTTTCACTGAGCACAGAATGATATTTGAGTTAATACTTCCATTTTAAGCTATGTTTCTAAAATAATAAAAAATGAATTTTCTATGACAAAGAGAAAGGAATTTCCCAAAGCTTCCTAAGTTTTTACAAAATCTGGAGAATAAATATTTGACAAGAATGTAAAATTTCCATATACAAGATATTTAACATGGAATTGGCTACTCTCACAATAACTTTGCTACACATTGTGCATCACACAGAACCACGTAATTCAGAATGAAACCAATGTCTGTATGCAGAATTTGTACAGGAAGTACACTTTATACTGAGATATTAATCAACATCATAAACAATCAGCCTGATAATCTATTCCTTTAGGGTTCTTCTAATGTTTACATCCACAGAGAAAATTATGGATAGAACTGGAAAGCAGTGATACATTCAGTTTCTCTGCTAACTTCAATCTTAGAATAAAGATTAATCTAAAGCACAGAACAGTCTGAGCAGGAGGAAACAGACAGGAAATGTTCACGTAACCCTCCACTAGTCAGTCATTCAAGCACGTTAGTCACCATGCATTGATTAACTGACAGCACAGTGCTGCAGACCCAACTGCAATGACCAAGGGAAGTATTTTGGGAGGTTATAAAATTTCAGATCAGATGGAAAAACAGAGTGAGAGAGACCAAAGTGGCAAGCACATTCTACAAAATGTCAGATAGTTACACGCACATTTTTCATTGTAATCAATCAGCTTGATTCCCTCGGAGCATGTTAATGATGCTAAATTGGAAAATGAAGGAAACTCTCAATCGATTACAGTTATCACCTGTCTCTAGATCTGTCTAAGGGTTGTCCTTCCCTGTACTTTTCCATTAAGAGTAAGAAGTTAGTTTTCCCTGTGGTCAACAATGCTCGTTCTGACGGGCACCAGGGTTTTCCTGGTTTTTGTCTTGATCTAGTTGTTTCTCAGCTCTCCAAGGTTGTCTTGCAGTTGTTGTACACTGAGTGTTCTCACTACTGTCCCAGGGGTACAGAGGGCTGTGGATGCTCACAATGGATGAGAAACCAAGCTCAGACTATTCAGTTGCACAGCCTGCAATCCCAAGTTCTATTAAAGTCTCAGCTCTGTTAATTTCCCACCAGACTCTTTCTATCCCTCTAATTTGAACCTGAGCTCTCTCACTCCTAACAGACCTGGGAAGACAGCTCTAATACATGGAATTTCTTTACCCTAGTATCTGATACTTCCTCCAAATCTTCACTGTTGTTCAGAATACTTTTTTTTCATTTGTCCCTTGTCCACCTACTTATCCTACTTAAGCACCTGTTGGGTTGCATCTTTTTCCAACTAATTCTGGTAAAAGCAGCACACAACTGCATGTAAATTTTCCTCATTGCCAAAAGCTCATACATACATTTAATAAGGGCATGGGGGCTGGAGCTATAGCTCAAGGGTACAGTGCACAGTTACATATATGAAACCCAGAGTTCGATCCACAGTGTTAAAAAGGAAAAGGAGGATAAAGAGAAAAAGGAGGAAGAGGAGAGGGGGGAGGAGGAGGAGGCAGAAAGGGAGGAAAAATGGGGGAGAAATTTAAAGATGAATTACTCTAAGGTGCAGCTAGATGAAAGGTAGGCTGCTGAAATTGTGATAACAGCGTACTGAATATGATGAGCTACCTTAAGAGCCACCGAGAACACAAGGCAGAGTGACACAGAGAAGCATTGTGCCGCAGCAAGAGGCCTGGGGCAATAGAAGAAGTGATCTTTCATGCTTGCGTGGCTTAGTGGAATAGCACGGCTTTCAAAGGAGTAGTGGCGCTCCCCCTGGCTGAAGACGGGAGCAGGATGTAGATAATCAGGTCATCAGAAGCAGGGCCCTGCTGACCTCGCATTCATTCGTGGGAATCATCCGCAGCAGGCACAGCAGTGTGGATAGCCAGAGCAGGCCAGGGCGCATCTGGAAAGCAGACTTCTACTGGCCTCTGACGAATGTGTCTCCTGGATGCTGGGACAGGGTTTCTGAGTGTGGAAGGTGCCATAAATGTGTTTCAGGAAGGTAAGTCTGAAGTTACTGAGGAGGAGCAAGCAAAGACTTAAGAACCAGTTGTAGAGATGACAAGCACTCTGCACAGGGATTAGAGAGCTCTGAATTAATGTAATGGCAGAACAGTGAGAAACCATCAATTGCTCTTCTCCACTAACCCCAGATGAGTCATTCAAACCAATTTCCCTTCCTAAAAATATTAAACAGAAAAGGTGGCTAAAATATAATTTTAAAGAGCTCTTTGAAAGAGTCACATATTTCAGAGAATCTGTAGAATTTTTAGACCAATAGTTTTGGAGAAAAACCAAAAACATTTAAGAAAATATTGGACAGACACAAGAGAGACACAAGAGAGAATTGGCTTGCACCACAAGTGTGCTTTTGGGTTTGGAGGCTCTCTCTCCTGCAAAGGAGGGAGATATCTGGGTTCCAGGTCATTCTTACAGTTTATAGGAGACCGTCCCAGTTTCAAGAAGGGGCATCACACAGATGCGAGACAGAACTAAGGCAACTCCATTCCTCCCCCATCTGCAACCTCACCACTGCAAAAAAGAATACTTTGGCTCAGGGCAGAAGAGAGGGAAAAGAAAATGATTAGCAATGACAGCCAAAAGTCTTTGAGAAAGTGTAGCCTGCACAAGATGGATTTGGCTTTGCAGCTATTAAAAGTGGAAATTGAAAATATTGGAGTTGGGAGATTTTGAGAAATGTGAACATTGGTGATTACTCTGAGAGGTTGTCAGGCAGGTGACAGAGGTAAGGGGTGGATGAGATTTCCAAAGCAGTGATATCAGGGGGGTGAGGAGCAAAGCAACAGACCTAGCCATGGGAGAAGATGGAGTATGAGAAGACGGGGTGTCTCATGTTGGGGCAGAGCTTGTGCCAATACATTCCCAGATGTATTCAGAAAGCATTCCAAGGAGACACTATTAGGGGCCAGAAGAAAGGAGGGGAGGAACTACTAGATGGGTAAATGTTTCAAGGGAAGCCCTGGGAACACAGCCAGAGGTCATGAGATCCAAGGAGAGCGATGAGATCAACGGCATTGACCACACAATTAGGAGAGTAGCCCCCAAGTCACATAGGCTTATGTGATCCCAAGTAGGAGGAAAAGAGGACTCAAGTCTTCAGAGATGCCAGAGACAAGATCAGTGTGACAAGTAGAAATTCATCTGTGACTGTCTTACTTGCTTTCCTTGTTTCTGAGACAAAATGCCCGACACCCAAAGTTGAAGGAGGAAAGGTTTATTGCAGCTCACAGTCTGTAGAGGTTTCAGCCCATAGTCAGCTGGGTCCAAGGCAGAGTGGCAGGGCAGAGGGACGTCTCAAAGAAGGAAGAGTTCATGGTGAGCAGGACTAAGATAAGCCATGAAATAGCAGCAGCAGCAGCCACCTTCCTCTCTTTTGTCCCTTCCAGATTACCCTCTTTTTGGGTGGTGCCACTCACACCTAGGGTGGGCCTTCCCATTACCCACTCCCAGAACTATACCAATCAGTGGACTAATTTAGTAACCACACACCCTTAATCCAAGCATCATACACTAAAACCCAACATCACGCACCATAGATCCAGCCACCTCTGAAAAGCCCTGCCTGTGACCACATGAGGCTTTGAGGGGACATCTAGACACGAGCCATAACAATGACCTCAGAGAACAAGTTTCAAAAAGGCAGTAGAAGACTGAAGAGAGTTTTAAAAGGGAGAAAGGTGAATGAATAAGAAGATCCCATGAGAAAAAACTCTAAATTGACCTGTGCTAGATTTGGATGTGGTTTTCCCTCTTGTTAGGGGTTTAATCCCCACGTGAGAAATGGAAAGAGTGGAAACTCATCTGTGATGTTTGCAGGTGGGATTGGGGGGTAGTAATTAGGGTTAGATAAGGTATCAGGGTGGAGTCCCCATGGTTGATTCATGGTGTGGGCAGGAGATAGGGAGGGAGAGGGAAAGGGAGGAGGAGGAGGAGGAGGAGCAGAAAAAGGAGAAGGAAAGAGGGCAGGTGAAGAGAAAGGAGAAGAGAGAATGAGAATCACCAAGCTGGTCCTGGTGGCACATGCCTGTAATCCTGGCACTCTGGGAGACTGAGGCATGAGAATTGAAAGTTCAAGCATAGCCTGGACAACAGCAAGACCCTCTCTCAAAATTTAAAAATAAATAAATAAACTTTGTTTCTATTTTTTTTTCTTAGGTGGGGGTGAAGGGTGCACAGGTAATGGGGAAAAAAATAAGAACTAAGATACATCATGTTCAGGTACAAACACCCAATGATGAATGTAAATGTATTGTATACCTAAAATGTACCAATTAATATATAAACTAAAAAAAGTCAAATCAAAAAATAAATAAATAAATAAATAAATAAATAAGGAAAAGGGTAGAGGAAGTAGCTGTGTGAATGCCCTGGGTCCATTCCCCAGTGCTTAAGCAAAACAAAACAAAATGAAACGAAACAAAATGAGACAAAATAAAACCCATCACCAGATGCAGGCCCTTGGCTTTGGACCAGATGCGTGAGCCTTTCTGTAAAGCACACACAGTCTGTACTATTGTGTTGTTAGCAGTGGAAAATGGACTAATCCGAGCTCTTTTGCATGAAGTAATGTGGCACACAGTCCTGTCTTCAGGGTGACATTTTGGGCAGAATTGTTCCCCACAAAGAACGCCCAAATACAATACGGCCATCATCAAAGAAAACAGCAACGTGGGTGGGTGTGAAGCTTCCCTAGCAGTTAGCACCTTCAGACTAGAAATCATCCTTTCTAAGTAGTGTTGTGTAAGAGCTGCTGCTCCTTGAGTTTTGTCTGGGCTGGGAACTCAGGACGGACTACCTCAGGCAGAAGTGGCAGCCCTGTGCCAGGTGAGACGCTCTCCAAGTTCCGGGAAAGGCTCTCTACACGCCGAACATCATGGCAGCATCCACCAAAGAATTGCAGGAAGTGACTGTACACACACTATAGGTTTGCAGCTCTGTCAGCTGTGCTTTTAATGGAAACACTGTGCACAGGGCCTTCCTGACTCCATGAAAGGAAGGAAGGTGTAAGACCGAGGGCCTTACCAAAGGCTCTGAGGAGCTGACTGCAGTGAACAACACCCGGGAGGGGACACACTGGACAAGTTGGGAAAGTAAAACAGACCTTTATTAGTCTAGCCAGATGGCACCCTCCAAGCAATAGGCTTAGAGAGGGCCCTGAACTCAGGGGGTTGGAAGGTTTTATAGGGTCTGCAGGGATGCTTAGCAAGCAGAACTACAGAAGCGGAATTTTTTGCGGTTAGGGGACAGTTGGGGGGGTTGTAGATGTTCTTTACCTAACAAACAGGATGTTCCTTACACAGAAACAATGGTACATTCCACGGTGTCTTAACAGATAAACAAGTACATTCCGGAAACTCTGTGTCCTGTAGTGAACCTGAAACCCACAGGGACAAGATGGAGGGCCTGTAACAAGATGGTGTTACTTGTGCTAAGTCTCATCTGGGTCTTACAAAGGGAACTGGCCTGGCTGCAGGGTTGCTATGCACATTCCAACCCGGGAACCAAGCCATTGTGCACATAGATGATTCACTAAAAGGCCAGGTGGTGGCCAGGAGCCTTCAGAGGAAGGAATCATGTGCCCTGAGGAGGCACCTGAGAGACTTCAAATACATTGCGTCAGCTCTTCTCAGCCCTCGAGTTGAAGGGGATTCTCGGCCCTCCCCTCTGAAGGGGACCCACATCCAAGCAGGCTGGCTGCCAGCCCAGTTTCCGACACCAGGAGGTGGGAAATTCCTCTTGCTCTTGGGTCTTCCTCACTTTCTGACTTTATCACTGGTTGGTGCTTCCATCCCCGCCAACCCCTTCATCCAAGCTTTCTTGGGGAATGCCTTATACTTCAGACATTTGGGGGAGTTTTAGTTCTGGTCTTGAGCTCTGTCGAGGGTCTAGCTTCAGATGAGCCCAGACTTCCCAACCTCACACATAGGTGAGGATGTCAAGTGGCACTCATTTTGCTTTCACCGTCCACTTCCCATGTTTCTACCATAGCCTTTCCCGAGCTGCCCTAATTACTTCTGTTTTTAAAATGTCTATGAGATTGCCCACCATTAATTTCTTCCCACAGTTCTTGGACCATCTCCCTATGAAGCCATCAATGCCAAATACCCAGTTTGACTAAGTGAATTGCTTTTTCCATTTCAATTAATGAGGTATCTTGTCATTCTGCAAAGATACTTTTCCCAGCTTATAAACTACAAGGCAATCACAATATCAAATATGCTCCTTACTTATTTATTCACAACCTTGCCTAAAATGGCCATTTAGTCGCGTTTCTAACCCAATAAGGAGAGAGGAGATGGGGTAAGAGTGAACGATGGATATTATTTATAAAATTCACTTAGCCAAAGTCAATAAAATTCCATTTAATACAGAGCTGAAGAAGAGCTCAGAGAAATTTAAATGCGGTATTAATCTAATCACATCCTCTCTAATCCACTCAAATACAGCACTGGGAGATTTATTTTGATTATATTTCTATCCACTTATTCAAGACGTATTAAAGTTCTTAGAGTCAGAGAGTGGTAGATGAAATGAACAGGCTTCTTGTGGAATTTACGTGCCTTGAGAGTTTGGAGTAGGATGAGTAGAGATAACAAAAAAATATAAGAAAAGGTCAATATTTCCCTATGGCAGAATTACAGTGTCCCCCATGCCCATTTGAGGTGTTGTTTTCTTGAAGTTTAGGTCTCAGTTATCCGAGGTAAATAAGAAGAATGAGCATAGTACCATAAGATATTTTGGGAAGGAAAAATAGAGATAGAAGGGGGAGAGAGAGAGAGAGAGAGACCGGGGGGGAGAGGGAGAGAGAGAGGGACATAGCTTTTATTAAAGTATATGGCTATAACTGTTTTATTGTTTATTGTTGTCGTCAAATTGTTACTATGCCTCGTTTGCAAGTTAAACTTTATCATGGGTAAATATGTACAGGAAAAAGCACAGAAATTATAGGGTTCTGTAGCAGCCACAGGAGACCTAGGACATGTCCTCTAAGAACAAGGAATGAATACTACCTGAGAAAAAAATTCTTTGCTCTAAAAATTCTCTGGTATCAACTTGGGTGGTGTGGTTCCCTGGGGTTTCATGGTTCCTATATTGGAGGGGGCTACTGTTGGTTTCTTTCTGGTGGACGGAGAACAAGAAAATGACTTAATATCCCCATGGCAATGTGTTATGCAGAGATAAAGGTCAGTAGTGCTGAGATAGAATTACCATTGTAATTCTTAAAATGGGATTATAATATGTATATAATCTTTTTTATATTTATTTTCCCATGAAGCCATACACTCTCTATAGATTATCACTGCTTTGGAATTTACACTATTCAGTTTGTACTGACCAAAACTTATCGAAAGGATCCATTGAAAAGAATGCTCTTATGTTAGACAATTTTCCTAGAAGATAATACTTGTAAATATAATTAAAAGGATTAAAGGAAAACACATTTCAAAATTTGTAGTTCAATAAGTACAATAATAAACTCAAAGCCAAGTGTTTTCAAGGTTTAAAATTGTACTTTTTTCTCAAAAGAAACAGTAAACATTTACATTTTTTTCTTGCCATATACAATGATTCTGGTTGCATTCAGAACATACCTTCTCTGAAAATAATGTGATTTTTTTTCAACTTCATAGAAATGGCCACAACCAATATTTAATTGAAAATGGACCGATTCCAAGGGATTATTTTATAGAAATGCTCTTGTGAGCCTGTCTGTGTGACTTTCCCATGTGGGGAAACATCCTGACACTTCCCAGGAGGCTGTCATGTTAAAATCTTTAATCCACTATGTATTGATGTTCCATTACATTTGCAGTCTCCTTCGTGTAACCAAATGAGCAAATTATCAGAGCAGATGAAGCAAAAGAAGTGTCTCTCTCTCTTGAGGGTTGTGCCAAACAAATTCTGGGTTCATTTACTCTTTGTAAAATAGAATTAAATATGCCAAGTGTTGAGGAGGTAGATGGAGATGGAATCATATTAAATTGCCAAGGGAGGTGTGAAGTGTACCTAGCACTGTGGGTGACATTTTATCATTGGGGAACCATCTTTAAGGCTCCCCTAGCCCCTAATTAACTCCTACATTCTCCTTTCTCTCTCAAATGCTACCATCTGTCAGAGCTGCATCTAGGTCATCTTTGTGCATGCTCTCTCTCTCTCCCTCCCTCCCTCCCCTCTCTCTCCTGTCTCTCTCTGTCTCTCTCTCTCTCTTTCTCTCTCTCTCTCCTCTCTCTCTCTCTCTGTCTCTCTCTCTCTCATAGGCAAGAAGACAAAAAGAGTCTGCAACTAATGCTATATCTCAAAAAAGCACCTAATTATAGTGCCTTATCTTCATAACTTTTAAAGAATACTCCGTTCCATCCTTTTTATATCTTTAATTACATTTAAGCATTTCAGGAACTGGCTGTGTATCATAATCAAACATCATCTCACCCTGTGCATTGATTTCTCTTCTAAATCTAGATTTCTGAAGCAACCGTGCTCTTTTTATCTCTTTAACTCCTTTCTAGTCAGCTGCCATGGACGAAGAGACCTGTTTCAGTGATCTGTCTATAAAGCTCTACTAACAGGCCAGGAGTACAAGGGACCTGGGTAACTACTCTCTTTTCTCCAGTAGAAGAGAAGGCAGACAGAGGAAAATCATGAGCTTAGGACATGTAGATAGGTAGAAACAATTTCCAAACTTTTCTCAGCCCCTTACAAGTCATTGGCTTCCTGATCCCACATGTTTTCATTGGTCCAGTGAATACAAGGCTAACTTTAAAGTTGACGTGAGAATTGCCCGTGTGTGGAAGATGGTGGCCCAACAAATGTCTCATTCATTTTCTGGAATAAAAACATATCCAGACACTTACTCAAAGCAGACAAGGCAACCAGGACAGACCTGCTTTCCATGATCCTAGAATGTCTACTTGTGCTTTTGTAGATGACCAGTGAAAAATTTTAACTAGGCATTTGGTGACCAAAACACAATAGTTTTTCCTTGATTGCAGAAGTTGACTAGCTATACACATGTTCCTCTTGAAGTCACCTTGACATAAGGACATCAGAGATGCAAATAGGATAAAAAAGATGTGTTTTTTAATAAAATGGAGTGCTACTCAGCCAAAAGAATAATAAACTAGAGGTATTTATGGCTAAATGAATGCACATTGAGGACATACTCTTAAGTGAAGTAAATCAGACACACATGTGTAACTACCGAATTGTTTCTCTGGTGTGAGAAACTGAAAGTGTAAATGAGGACCAAAATGTATAATAGATAATGTGAAATAGGAAGAAAAGATTCAAAGACAAAGGGGAGCTGGAAGTGGGGCAGTAGGGGAAGAAAAATATATGAAAAAGAAGGAAAAAACAGAAATGAAGCTTTTGTAAATAGGGAGGGTTGGAGGGGGTGAAGGGAGAACAGGGAATGGGGAAAAACAAGAACTAAGATACATCATATACAGGTACAAATCCCCACTGATCAATGAGATCATAATGTATACCTAAAATGTACAAATAAACTTAGGGAAAAAAAGTTTTTTTAAGTGAAAGACGATTTATATTCTGTGAACTTGCAGAAGTCTGAAGGGTGTTTAAATTTTTATGTGTATGAGCATGTGTATACACATATGGGCGTGTGTTTATGAGAGGGTACACACATGTGCTTGTGTCTATTTACACGAGCCATGAAGGCTTATCACAGGGGGAAAGCATACTTACATTCTTAGAAAAACAGGAACCATCTTCAAGTATTACTTCTGCAGGGAAATGGAGCTGCTTGCCTGTCATGCAGTCAAACTCACTCGCTATAAATATAAGGGACATTTTGAGAAGCGAGAGTATGGGTCAACTTTACTTAAGTGGAAAGTTTCTTACAAAGTCAAAGAAAGTGAAAGCACCAATTTCCCCTCCCAAGAAATTTCTTAAATTTCCATAAGTGTAGATTTCATATTACCTGTTAATTTCCTTTCACTACTTGTGGGTTGGTATTAGCAGTAAGTGTAGGGGAAATGTCCCTGCGGAACCTTAAATTTTGCTTTCATTCTCTAGCCCTGTATTACCAATTTGCCTTATATCTTAATGTGGAAACAGGCAGAGAAAATGTCAGGAATTGTATTTTCTGATGAGATCACTGTTTCAATGCTTGGCAACTCTGCTACTAACTGTGGCAAGGAATGAATTGATAAACTGGTTGTAGTTGTTTGTCCAAATTTTAGATCTAAATAGTGATATTCTATAGCATAAGACAGATGCTGATAGGATATAATTGTCTAGATTTACGTTATTTAAAAGTGATAGATGCTGGTAAAAATAAATGTGTAGATACACAAAATGGTATAAGTGGGTTACGGGAAAGAGGTTTCAAAACAACAAGCTTTGTTATGGATGGATGTATGCATTTATGTATCTGTGTATCTATGTGTGCATCTATCTATGTATCTATGTATGTATCAATCTGTGGTGAGAGAAAGACTGAGAGACAGAGATACAGAGACAGAGAGAGGGAGACCCTCAGAAAGCACAGCAGAAAATAATGAAATTTTGTTTAAATAAGAAAATTCAATAACGCCTAAAGGAAGTCATTATCAGAGAGACTTTCCTCAAACTTCAGATGTGCTTCATTTTATTACTACTAATGGAAAGAGAATAGTAAATTACACAGCAACATAATTAAGCTCTTGTCCTTTCATTTCAATCTTACTGTGGTGTGGATTGGAGCCAGCAATGTTAAGAAGCAACAAGTAGAATGAGTAGAGTTCAAGTCATTTCTCATGACTCTAAAACCTGGAGCTTGCAAAACCTGGGATAATGAGTTACTTTAAAAATGGACCCTGAGGTCTGCATAGCGAGTTTTAAAGAAGTTCTAATGAAGCCGCTGTGTACAGGTGATGCCTTTCTTCTGAAGGGACGGAGCTGTGACTCAACCACACTGAAGGTTGCTGTGGAGACAGACTTTTCTCAATTCTTGGCCGCCAGGAAATGAATGGAAGGCTGTCAATCCACCGAGCACAACCTGATGAGCAAAGTAAGCAGCAGAAAGTCACGGACAACTTTACTGTTGTGGAGTTCAGAGGTGCAGTGGGTTTCACCAGGCTAAACATCAACATCCTGGGAGGGCCAGAAGGACACCCTCTTTCCTTGCCTTTTCCCTGCACGAAGAACTTTGACATTGCTTGGCTGATGGCGCCTTCAGTCTTCAGAGCCAGCAATCATCGGAGAAGTGAATCCTCCTCCAGTGGCCTACTCTGATCCCCTGCTTCCTTCTTGCACATTGAAAGACCCTTGCAATTGCATCATAGTACCTGGATGATCTAGGGTTATTTTCCTATTTTGCAGTTCTCTGATTATCAGTCTCAATTTCCTTTGCAACGTTAATTATCTTTGTCATCAAAGGTCATATCACAGGTGCCTAGAATCAGTATGTGGACATCTTTGAAGGAGGAAGCACTATTGTGCCTAAATAGTAATCATCCAATTCCTTTTTTACTTTATAAATTTGTTACTGACATGCCTGTGTTTGTATGATCAATGCTTAAGTGATAAAATTTAGAATTTATTTCTAAAGCAACATAATACTGATTGTTTCCCAACTATATTCACACATATATGGGGAGGAGGAAGGGAGGGGGGGGAGAGAGAGAGAGAGAGAGAGAGAGAGAGGGAGGGAGGGAGGGAGGGAGGGAGAGAGGAAAGCATCCTCTGACTTAAAATAATGCAACTTACAACTTTTCAAATTTATAATGGTAAGAAAGCAATATACATGAAGTAGAAACTGTGGTTCAAGATTGAAATTTTAATCTTTTCCTGGGCTACTGATCTGCAGTGTGATCTTTTCTCTGGCTGCCGGGTAGAAACAGTGAGCTGTATCTCCCAGGGAGTCGTGTGATCATGTGATCAGGAGCAGAAGCAAAAAATATTTTCCAGGGAGCTGTCCTGTTAAGCTGGGACACTGGATGGGTGAGATGTATTTAATGCCTTTCTGTCTCAAGGTATTTTTGACTTGTGATGTGTTTATTGGTACATAAGAGCATCATAATTGAGAAGCATCTGTGTATGATTTTGATATGTATTCCCAACACAATAATTTGCATTCAAAAGCAAAATGAAATCTAGGTGCCTTTGGATAAACATTCTAAACATTAAGGGGTTAAAATCTTATGTGGTCTTTTTAAGAAAATAAATATCAACACTTACCAAGTAAAATGTACAACTGAGTACAACAAAGTGCAGCCAGATATGGCACAGGGTCTCTAATAGTGATGGGTGTTAGAGCCCAGGACCTGACCTGAGAGCTGAAAGGGATTTGGGGGACAGTTGAAGACCAGTGTTTTAACTAAGGGTTGTGTCTCCTGACTTTTTCAGGTGGCTCAGCTCTGTCTCTCTTTTTAAAGTATTCTTTTTTTTTTTTGTACTGGGGATCTAACTCGGGTCCTTGCGCTTTTGAGGCAGGTGGCGGATCCACTGAGCTAAATCCCCGGCTCTGTCTCTCTTTTTAAAATATGGGCTGTCCTATCTCACTGACTTCTTCTCAAAATTAATACGCATCAAATGATAACTGTATTTACTGTTTTGGTTGAGTTTGAACTGCCTTAATCATCACAGGAAAAGTTGCTGAGAAGTACTTTCCCTAGTTTTTAATAATCTGAAGTTGATTTGAAATGATTGGATTTAGTTTTATTTTTATAAAAATCCATATTCTAAAAAGGTCTTCAACCTTTACCCAGTTCATCCATAATAAAAGAGGTTAAAAATAAGACCAAGAAAACAGCAGCAACAATAACAAAACTTTCTAAGATGGAACAAGGTTTGATTGGAGCATAATTTGAGCTAGAATATGTCAAGGATGAAATATGAAAGCACTCGTCAATTAAGGCAAAATGTCAATGGAGGGATTCTAGTCATGCATATTTATAAGGTTAATGACAAAGCATCCAAATGTATCCAAAATGTACTTGGAAAATGCACTTGGAAATGCAAAGGTACTAAAGAGTTTGGGGAGGAACTCTGACACGCTCTTCTAGTTCTTGACAGAACAAGTTAACAGAAATAAGTGAATGAAAATGTAAAGAATGTGAGCGATATGACCAATTAATACTGGTTAATGGATGCAAATTAAGCCATGAGTGCACAGTAGAGACAGAAGATATTCCGTCTACTTCTGGAAGTACTTTTCCAGCATATTCAAAACACCTGAGGCCAGAAATGTTTCAGGCGTTAGATTTTTTCATATTTTTGAAGATTTTCATATGCATAACAAGTTATCTTGGTGATAGGACATATGTCTACACACTAAATTACTTTAGGTTCCACATCTACCTGATACATGTATCCTGAAGACAATTTCATATAATATTTTTAAATAATTTTGTGTAGGAAGCCAGGTTTTGCAAAGTGGAATTTTCCATTTTTGTCATTTGGTGGTTCTCAAAAAGACTTGAACTTTGGAGCATTTTGGACTTCAGAGTTTTGGAGCAGGGGCACTCAACCTGCATATACATGCTGGTTCACCAAATAGGTCGTGTTGGGCAACAAATGATTTATACTAAATTATGAAAATCCCTTAAAATATTCTTTGGCCTGAACACAGACAGACAGACACACACACACACACACACCCCACACACAATTAGGCAACAATGTGGCAACCATGAATGATATCACCTTCACCACATCAGCATAGGTGAGTACTCACTGCTGTGACTACCATGATTCTCCGGAGAAGACAGCAGGCTACAGTTTCCCTCAGAAGGGCAGCTGTAGCCCCGCAACACCCCACATGTGTCTTTATATATTGCACTCAGGCATTTCCTTGAACACATTTATCTGATGCACCGGTTTTTTTCATTAAGTTTGTTGGTACATTTTAGGTATACAATACAGTTACATTCATCATTGGGATCTTGTACCTGTACATGATGTATCTTGGTTCTTATTTTCCCCATTCCCCTGCCCTCCCTTCACCCCCTCCACCCTTCCCTATTTACAAAGACTTTGTTTCCATTTTTTTCTTTTCTCATATTTTTTCTTTTCCCTTCTTTCCTTTACCCTACCCCTCCCACTTCTTCTACTCCTTTAGACCTTTTCTTCCTATTTCACAATATCAGTTATACATTTTGATCCTTATTTACACTTTCAGTGTCTCACACTAGAGAAAATATTCGGTATTTACACGTGTGCCCTATTTATTTCACTTAGCTATAAATGTGTCTAGCTTGTCATTCTTTATGTCTGAGTAGTACTCCATTTTATTAAAAAAAAGACACATTTTCTTTGTCCAATTTCCAGTTGATGGGCACTTAGGCTGTTGCCAAACTTTAGCTATTACAAACTGTGCCGCTATAAACATGGGTGTGCATATATCACTGTGGTATGATTCTTTTAATTCTTTGGGGAAGATACCCAGCAGGGGAATAGCTGGGTCAAATGAGACCTCTAGCCCTAGTTCTTTGAGGTATCTCCTTACAGATTTCCACAGTGGTTGCACCAGTCTGCACTCCCACCAACAATGGAGAAGGGTTCCTTTCTCTCCACACCCCTGCCAGCATTTGTTATTGGTTGATTTCTTGTTAGCAGCCATTCTTTCTGGGGTGAGGTGGAATCTCAGTGTTGTTTTCATCTGCATCTCTTGAATGACCAGTGATGTGGAACATTTTTTCATATGTTTACTTGCTGCTTTTACTTCTTCGAGAAATGTCTGTTCATTTCAGATGCCCATTTATGAATTGGGTCTTTATATTTGGGGGGTCCGATGTTTTTGAGTTCTTTATAGATTCTAGATAGTAGACCTTTGTCTGAGGAACAGCTGGTAAACATTTTTTCCCACATTGTAGGTTGTCTGTTAGCTCTGTTGGTGGTTTCTCTTGCATTGCAGAAGCTTTTTAATAAGATGAGATCCCACTTGTTGATTCTTTGTGCTAGTTCCCATGCTACTGAGGATTTGTTCATAAAGTTTTTTCCTATGCCAATGTCTTCAAGAGTTCTACCTAACTTCTTTTCCAGCAAGTTTAGTGTTTCTGTTTTAATATGTAGATCTTTAATCCACTTCAATTTTAGTTTAGTGCATGGTGAAAGATAGGGGTCTAGTTTTGACCTTTGGCAGGTTGAAATCCAGTTTTTCCAGCACTGTTTATTGAAGAGGTTATCTTTCCTCCAGCGAGAATGATTGGCTTCTTTGTCAAAGATGAGGTAGCTGAGTATGTCTGGAGTTGTTTCTGTAACAAAAACAGAAACATCTTCTTTCTTTAGTAGACTTTAGTTCTTGGAGCAGTTTTGGGATGGCAGCAGAGCTGCATAGAAGAAACTCAACATTTGCATCTGTCTGCTGCCTGCTCACTTTGGCAAATCATTATTATCCACTGTCCGTACTTTACAGTACAGTTGCTCTTGCTGTCATACAAGCTATGGTTTTGACAAATGTATAATGACATGAATCACTGTTATAATATTGTACATAATAGTGTCACTTCTCTAAAAATATCCTGTGTTCTGCCTCCCTGGTCACTTCTAGGAACCACTGGTCTTTTTTACTATCTAAATGGTTTGGCATCTTGAGAATGTAGCAGTGTAGGCTTTACACTCCATGTAGTTAGCTCAATATTGGCTTCTTTCACTTCATATGCACTCAAGATTTTTATGTCTTTTTGTGTTAATCAGCTTCTGTCACTATGACAAAATACCTGAGAAAATCAACTTAAGGAGGAAAGGTATGTTTTGGCTCATGGTTTCAGAGGTTTTAGTCAATGGTCACTTGACCCACTTGCTTTTGGAGTCATGGTGAGGCAGAGCAACATGGTGGAAGCATGTAGCAGGGGAAAACTGCTCACCTCTTTGTGACCAAGTAGCAATGAGAAGAGGGTGGGGAGAGGGCAGAGAAGAGAAAATGTATCCTTGAAGGGCATGTCCAAAATAATCGAATTGCTTCCAACTAGACACCACTTCCTGAAGTTTCTACCACTCATAATGGCCCACTGAGCTGTGGTTCCATCAATGGATTAACCCACTGATAAGGTCAGAACCCTTGTACTCCAGTCACCTCCTGAGGCCCTACCTGTGAACACTGCCACAGTGGAAACCAACTCTCCCACACATCTGCTTTTGGGGACATTCCAGGTCCAAACCATAACACTTTTCACAGCTTGGTGACTCAGTTTTAGCACTGCATCACATTTCACTTTCTTAACGTACCACAGTTCACATATATCCATCCCCCTATTGAAGGACACCTTTATGGGGAACAGGGAAAGGGGACGTTACTAGAACCTCTGCAGTTAAGTCCTAGTCTCCTGAGAGCCACGGCAGTACACAGCGAATTACAGGAAAGGTAGAAAAATGAGACTGAGAAGAAGCTGAGCTTTGGGTCTGATCAGTGCTGCTCTGGGTGGCAAAGACAAAAGCCTCCAGCTTACCGCACCTTTTATTCAGTACTCAGTACATCGGGAGAAACAAATGTAACAAATGACTTGCAGAGAGTTCAGTACATCCTGCATAAATAAGATCTAACAATCCAAGAACAAGGAGGAACTGAGTAGATGTTTGTTCCTCCCAGGATGTTTTCAGCTCCCAGGATATTTCTTGTCCTGGAGAATCACAGCATCACCGGATCATTGAGGCCTCTCAGTTGTGGCCGGGGGGCAAAATGGAATTATGTCTCGGAATTCCATAGCTGGGCTGTAGGCAGGAGAACTAAGCTAACCAAATGATTTTTCCCTAAAATTATGTAGCATTGCTCCCGACACACCTTGGTTATTTCCAAGTTATGGATATGATCAGTAAAGGTTCTATAAACATCTCTGTGCAGAGTTTTATTTTGATAGACATAAATGTGCAGATTATTGGCATAGATACCAAGCAGTGTTATTGATGGATCTATGGGAAGGGAAGCATATTTAGTTTTGTTCAAAAAACCCAAAAAAACAATCACCAATTTTACAAAGTGGCTGTACCATTTTTATACTGTTGTCTGGGTTGGATCCCCAGCTACACACAAAACATGATGATAATAAACAAAACAAGATACACACACACACACACACACACACACACACACACACACACACACGGACTTGTTTGGATCTTTAATGTGCCCCAAAAGGTGTTAAAGGCTTTGTTTCACAATGGTACTATTGGAAGGTGGAGACAGTTTTGAGAGGCAGGGCCTGGTGCTCAGTTATCAGGTCACTGGAGCATGACCTTGAAGGGGCTTTTGGACCCAAAGCCACCTCTTCCTTATTCTTTATTGCATCCCAGGCCATCTGGGAAATGGGACTGTTTGCATACCACATGTTCCCATCTTGGTACTGTCCCCCAAAACAATAGGAATGGAACCACTAAAACTGTGAGCCAAAGTATAAACCTTTTCTCTTTGTAAGTTGACAACCTCGGGCATTTTGTTAACATGTCAGAAACACTGCTTTATTATCAGATACTTGCGTGACTCTGAGGGGAGAATTGGATGAAAAAGCACTTACGTGTGCCTCCAGCTCTTACCGGCTTCCTTGTAACTCTACTACAGAAAGCAGACAGGTGCAACAGATACTAACACTGTTGTGGTTGGAAGTGGTTATTATATGTGGGAAAGAGAAGCCAGAACAGCCAACAAAACGTCTCCTCCTGTTCTCAGCAGTTTGGCAAAACTTCAGCCCTCGTTAAATTCACCTTGTTTCCTATTCCACACCTGTACATGTACAGCCCTATATCGCTGGAGAAAAACTCACAGCCCAGCGAATAGTCTCTTTGAGGACAAGATCATTAATCTCAGGGGAGCTTGCCTGAGTTTATTCACTTCCCTCCATACCAAGAGCACTGTCATCCAAATCGGCTTCAGACTAGGATCACCTGGGTAGTTTTAAGGATGACTGATGCTAGACCTCCATTGCCCAAAATCCTGATGAAGGTGTCTCACGTGTAGCCCAGGCATCTAGTTTTTTAAAATCTCCCTGATTGATTCCAGTCTCTAAATTTGAGAAGAATTAGCTTAGAAAGCACCTGGGGATCTTGGTACAGTGTGGATTTTAATTTGTTCAGTGGGGTTTCCTACCCTAGTTTCTAATAAGCCCAGCCAGTGCTCCTGCTGCAGACCACATTCTTAATAGCATGGATCTGGAAGGCTTTTCCCTATCGTGTCCCCTCTCTTGAAATGTCCGGTAGTTCAACATTTTCGCTCTCTTTACCCTCATTCTCAATTCTTTCTTATTCTCATTTCATTGGGAAAATACAGCCATTGGTGCAGAGAAGTTTCATGACTCTTCCCTATCCTCCCACCTCCCAGCTATAATGACCTCACATTCCCTCTTGTTACTGTAGCCGTGCTCCTCTCTTAACAAAAGTACCTCCACTTGTACCCCAGAGGGGACCTCTATCCCTCCCACCATGCTGCCTTCTTTCTGTCTTTGCCAGATAGACACTCAGAACTTGACGGCAACATTGAGGAGTAGGCCATGGCACCACCACCCTAACAGGAATGAAAGAAGGAAGGGAGGGAGGGAGGGAGGAAGGAAGGAAGGAAGGAAGGAAGGAAGGAAGGAAGGAAGAGGAAGCAAATATACATTTTTTCTTAACCTCATTTGCTTCTCTAACCAGGCTTTTTCACAAGTCTCCAGTGAGCATGGCCTTTCGCAGACAGCTGCATGTCTTGTGTGTCTCAGTCTCAGCAAGCTAGATCTGCAGGATCTTTCAACACGGCCATGAGCACCCGTCCTTGGAAACTGTGCCGATGTGGACACGTCTTGCTCCTGTCACTTCTCTCCCCACCTCCCTCACTGCTTCTTCCCAGCTTTCTGAGTCTTTCATCCTCATCTACACCACCTTTAAAGATTGCCATGGTCCACTCTCAAGCTTTGGCTGTTTCCAGTTTCTTAACTACTCATACTTCCAGCATGGCCTCAGCTAGCCTAATGCCTGGAAATATGTCTCTTTGCTGATAGTAACATTCCTGGCTCCAGTTTGTACCTCTCATTTAAATTTTAGGCCCATGCATTTCACTCTCCTTTAAAAGTTCTACATGGATACGTAATGCTGATCTCAGCTTAACAGTTTAACATCTTGGCATCTGAAGTCCTCTTCACTCCTCTTCCTCCAATGCAGCAGCAGCAGCAGCAGCAACAACAATAACAAAGAAAACACAAAAGACTAAGAAAAAACAGAGAAAAGATTTCTGCTTCCTTTGCAATCTTCCCCATCCTCCTTATTGGTAACTCAGCTGAAGGCTGAGGAATTATTATCTTGAGCTCTTTCTTCTCTTCTTAATCCACACCCCATGTTCCAGGAAGTCCTGTAGAGTCCATGGGCCAAGTGTATGAAGATCACTTCTCTTCTACTTCCTGGATGACCCCTCTGAGCCACTGTTGCAACTCTGTCAGGTTCCAGCAGTCACACCCTAAGGATGACTAACTCCGACTTTCCTTCCTGTACCCTGATATTACTCAGTAGGCAGAGTCCTGCAATTCAGTCACAAGATAGATAGGGCCAGCCTCTACTGGGTACTTGCAGTATTTCTCCATTTTTCTGCCAAGCAACCCTAATATCCTGAAAGATGTCTTTAAGGCCTTTTATGCTTCCTTTCCCATGCCTTCTTATCATTCTTCTCCTCTGCTCATTCTTCTGTAACTATGGTAAGCTTCTTGGGGCTCCTCAGATAAACCAGTCACCTTCCCAAGGCAAGGGCAACATTCACCCCTCTCCCCAGAAGGCTCCTCTGCAGATGGCCACGTGGCTTGCTTTCCACCATCTTCAAGGTTGTCAGAAACGTAACCTCCTCAATTACCCAAGAAAATAGGCAAGAATGCTCTTCACCGAAAACTTCTCAGTATTTTACATTTACTTTAAGAAAACTGAACGTGTTACTGGAAATATTAAGCACATTTTAAATAAATTTTTAATAATCATTTCTCAGTGTAGTACTTCTGAAACTTAATCATGCACCTAAAACCAGCAGAGAATCTCATCAAAATATGGATTCAGAGTCAGTAAGTCTGGAGAAGAAATGAGACAGGGGACTGG
Organism: Heterocephalus glaber; assembly: GCF_000247695.1. Next base: position 5,445,516 of record NW_004624834.1, on the reverse strand, counting down.
AATTTCTTATAGGCTCTTGAACTAATGCCAAGCAAGCAGCTGTGGGCCACAATGTAAATAAAGCGTTCTGAGAGGATGGGGGGGGCGTGATCTTTAGCAATGCGAAGAAACACTGAAAAATAAGAAAAAAAATCATCCTGTGTTTTCTCTATCCATAATTTATTACTGGCTAATGTGTCTTAGTCAGTTTGAGCCGCTGAAACAAATTAGCGTAGACCGGGTGACTTACACAGCAAGTGTTGATTTTTTTTCGTAGCTCTAGGGGCATGAAGTCAAGGTGCTAGCAAAGCTGGTATTTGGGGAAAGCTCACTTCCCACTTCCCGGTCCCCAGGTCCCTGTCTCTTCATATGTGGGCAAGAAAAATGAGAGGAAGGAAGCTATCTGTATCTCACCTTACAAGGATGCAATCCTATCTTAAGGCTGCCACCCTGGTGACTGAATGCCACCTCAACCTTCCACTGCTACTATTAGCAGGCTGGGGATAGTGTTACAACTGTGAATTTCAGAGGAACACAAAGGTGCAGTACATAACAACCGGCAACCTATTGGAGTATTTTTTTTTTCCCTCTGTAGAGATCGAGTTACCCTTTGATACACTGATTCATTACAAAAAGTATCAAGTATATATAGCATTATGCAATACACTGCATGCTGAGTATATAACAATAAGTGGGGACTCAGCCCATCTGATAGTTCACAGGAATATGAATGAGAGAGAGAGGGAGAGAGAAAGAGAACAATTCATCACTGCATGCAAAGGACGCAGAATTTCATGGAAACATCCCGGCACTGTCTAAAAGCCACCGCAACTTCACACCCTCTTCCTGCACATTAACAGTCAAAAGTTTGAAAATTGTTCATGAGTGACTGAAAGAAGTGTGCATATAATTTCTCTGTAACATTCAGAACCCATTTATATCGCCAGTATTTCATCTGCATAATATGCAATTATATGGTGAAGACAGACAAAGTGTAAGACATAAATGATACTTGGAGAGAAGCATTTCAGGAAGTTCAGTATGAATGAACAAATACGCATCTTATGCTATTTTGTTTGATTTCCATTACAGAAACATTGATATTCTGCCGATAGACACAAATACTTCAACTATGACAACTGCCTCATGGGCAAAGTACTATACTCCTGCATAAAATCGCATGTTTTGAAAAATGATACATTTCTTTGGTTCATAAAATCACTTTGAACAGTGGTTTGTTTGAATCACTGTGTGTCTGAATTGTTACAGGCTTTTCTCTCTTTCTGGGTTTCTGCAGATAGTAGTGCATGGCACATTTTATAAGTAGAAGAAGACCAATGACTGCCTTGCAGTCCTATGGTGGTGATTCATCAATTAACTTATTTAAACTGTCTTCATTGCCTCTACTTCTGCTGAGGCCCTGCCACAATACTGAGCCCATCTTGGGAAGATCAAGATGACTAATACAGACTCTGCCTGTGAGAATTAAGATACACTCTCCACTTTCTGTTTGGAAGGGAAAACATGTAAATAGTTAAGTATTAGGCTTCGGTAGCACCCCCATGTCTTTGACCTCCAGTGTTCCTTCTTTGGTTAAAGCACACCTATTAGTACTTTCCTGGTTAGTATATTTCTTTTGTTAAGTCTTTGAGTACCTGCAAATATCTGTATTTCATGCTGATCCTTGATTGGGTATTTGTTTGGCATTGGGTACTAGGTGGGGAATAATTTTCAGATGGGTTTTAGAAAGCGTCATGCCATCGACTTTCAGATTCAAGCATTTCTGTTGCAAAATTCCATACTAATGTGATTATTGATTATTTTTCTTTGTAAAGATAGAGTTCCTTGGCCCTGAAAGCTGTGCATCCAACCATATATATATATATATATATATATATATATATATATATATATATACACATACACACACATATATATATAATGTCCTCTAGGCTCATTGTGAGAGAATTTCCTATATT
>NW_004624834.1:5208298-5443230 GCF_000247695.1 Heterocephalus glaber | reverse complement strand
GGAGGAGGAGAAATATCCATTAAGAAACATCATCTCTCCGCTACTCTTTTGTCCTCTAAGGTTGAATGCTTTGTGTATTAATTTTGGGCCTTTCTTCTTTACCAGCAAATATGACACAGGTAAATAAACATCATGGTCAACATTATCAACACATGAAAGACATGGATATGGACAAGGGAGAAGAATATCTAGCAAAGGAAAATTAGCATGCACACAAGACACATTGGACCATTAAATGAGACCCCCTCTGAAATGTTTCCCACTGCCAAGCTTCACTTGAGATTCCCCTCAGATGGAGCAAACTCTAGGACTATCCATGTTCCTCGTGGGATCCTTTCTGCCTGTGTGAAGCCATTCCATGGCCCCAGAAGGTCCCTAAGGAAATGTCTGTTCTCTGGAAATATCTCCTTTTAGACTCAGATAGCTACCCCGCTTATGTAACATTTTTCAGGGTCCCATGTTCCTAAATCCATAAACAGTACTAGCCAAACTAGTTACAGCTTGCTAGCAGCACATCATAAATACAGTCTCTCCTACTAGGAAATTCCATTATGGGCATTGCCAGGAGCGCTGACATTTGCAAGCTTACAGAGGGAATGGCTTAGGTCACCTTTCTTTTATTTCTTTGATGTCCCCAGTAAAATGAGAAAAAAAGTATACTGGGCTGCGGATAACCCTTTCTTTTCTAAAAGTGTTAGGATTTGGGCATTAAGCTTTTTCTTCTAAACTATTTGATTGATTTATTTTTTCAAAGATCTAAAATAGAGAGTGTGAGCAGAAATCAAGTGTTCAGGTAATTTTAAGTAGTTAGGTGAGCTACAGTTAGAAGGGATAAGTTCTGGTGATGATGGTTAACAATAAAATATGTATGTTGAAGAAATACTTAGAGAGTTTTAACTATTATTACCACAAAATGGTTTTTTTGTCAAAGCAGATTACTTCATTTATTGTTGCTCTGTAAATCTAGTCCTCAATCTCTCTCTCTCTCTCCCTTTCATTCAATTTAAAAATCTTAGCTGTGCGTAAGTATGGGGTACAATGTATAATCATCAAATCAGGACTTAACCTTCCATCTCCTTAAACATTTTTCACTTTTTTGTGTTAGAAACCTTCAAACTCCCATCCTCTGACACTTTATAAAACATATCAGCACCCTACTGTGATGTAAGAACACTAGGAATTATTCCTACTATCTCACTGTATTTTAAGTCAATAGATATACCAATTATCATGATTCGATCATTAAATAATATATATGTGCATCAGAACATCACACTGTACCCTAATTATATGCTGTGTATCATTTTCCCTTGTCAAGCAAATGGTTTTTTTTAATATTTAAAAAGAAGTTAGGTAAGCTAATGTCAGTATTTTAAGACATGCACACAAAAAAGTAATAACTGGCTATTGCTAAGCTGTGGGCTGGTTAGTAAGAAATCAGGATATGTCCAACATAGAAATAATAAAAAAGGGAGGAAGGGATGAAGATGTAGCTCAGTGGTAGAGCACTTGCCTAGTATGCACAAAGCTCTGGGTTTGATCCCCAGGTCTGCCAAAAAGGAAAAAGAGGCAGTTATGGTCATATCTAACTTTTTTTCATGTATCACTGTTTTCCAAAGGTCTGGAAATATGATTCATATCGCCTTTGGTTTTCTTGCCTACACATTAGTGATGAGATAATTTCTCACACCGAGTAAGCCCTTTGACTGCGGTAGCTGTTGCAACTTCTCCCAAACAGGCCACCTATGTTTCCCTTGCAAGAAGGTTCTTATTCGGATAAACCAGATGAAACCCACCACCAGAGCTTCAAGCACTGGCAAGTTCCGCTCTCCCAAACTGCAAGTCTTCCCGCAGGCAAACAGAATCTGTGGCCAGTGAATCACTCTCCTCTACCTAGGAAAAGTTGGATAAATCAATGGCACTCTCTAAATAATGTATGAGACTGCAGAAGCAATCTGTTTCACATTGAGGCAGAGGCAGGGGGGTTTGGGGGAGGCAGAGTGGAGATTAATGAGACCATGTATATATCTTCCTCTGTGGGTAAATAGCTCAATATTTGCCAGGGAATTCACTGATGGACACTGTAGTGAAGTGTTAGACATTTGGAGACCGTATTTGATAGAAATTAATTAAGTGCTACAATGTCTATAATTAAATATGTCTTTGAAGGAAAACTACACAATTCCCTGAAGAGATGGAAGCAAAGAAGTGAGTTCTGAGCAGCAGAGGCAGAAAGGACAAAAGATGGTTGTAAGCAGACCAGGTACCGGGTCTGGCAAAGAACACCACTGTGTCCAGCAAAGAACACCACTGTGTCCTTTTCGTCTCTCTTCCTTTCTTGTGTCATTCGACCAGTGTTTGTTTATCCTTAAAAGATGATATTTGAGTCTTCAAAATGAGAGAGGCAATTAGTCAAGGGAAAATGACAGGGTTATGGAAGAGGGGTCTTGGGATTGGTTGGAGGAATCAGGCTTCACCAAGGAAATAAAGAAGCAGTGGGAAAATAATAGTGAGTCAGGGCAAGGCTACCCCTGCCAGCACTAGGATGCCAGGCATAGGGGAGAAGACAGAAACATGTCCAGAAATCCTTATAGCATGCTGCAATGAACATCTGACGAGCTATGTCATGTGAATGTACCTGGAAGGCCTCTAAAGTTCAGGTACAAATCATGCTTCCTAAAGACAGTGGCGTCTATCACAAGCCAGGAATCTGCCAAGGATCAGAGGACGTGTGGCAGATTGAAATGATGTTGATGATGATAAAGAGATTCTGTCTTGAAGAAGATGATGTTTTATTGGGATTTGAAATAGGAACTGGCATTATACCAGAGAGGAGAATAGCAAGGTGGTAGGTAAAGACAGGATCGAAGACATCTGGGTGGAGGAAAGAAGATGTTGAGAGCCCTTTGCCTTTTAGAATAAAGAGCAGCTGTGACCGAATGCAACACTTTGCAATCTTCACAAGCTAGGGTCTGCAAGAGTTTCACCACCATCTCTCGTCAGCTACTGCAACAGACTCAATACTCAAATCCCTGCAAAGTCATATCTAGAAATTCTGACTCCCAACGGTTGGTATTACAAGGTAGGACCATTGGAATGGGAGTGGATCATGAAGGGAGCGCTCTCACGAGTTGAATTGATAACCTTATAAAAGAGACTTCAGAGGGCTCCCTGCCCCTTCACTATGAGAGGGCAGAGCAAGAGATGCCGCCTGTGCACCAGGAAGCAACTCTCATAAGATACTGAACCTGTCCACCCTGACTGTGGATCTCCAGCCACTGGCGCTGTGACTTAAACCCATGAGTAGTTTATAACCACCACCCAGCCCCATCTATGCTATTGCTATAGCAGCCCATGCTGACTAATACACCAAGACATCTAACACTTTTCCACCTGAACAGTCCAAGCTCTATCCACAAGCCAATCTTGGATCATCCTAAATTAAATAATGAAAGCTTCCCCATTTGTTGGATGGATTTGAGCAGTGAGGCAGAGAATTCACTCAAATTTTCATACAGCCCTGGTAGGGGGTGAGCTGTTTAGAACCATTTAGAAAGGTAACTTATCTTACCCTCTGGTAAGAATTTTCAGATCATTTTCGAGGTATTGTTGTCCCTCTGTCCCATGAGATAGAAGGGCAGCCCAGGGGGAAGTGATCCACTTAAAGTCATTTCCGTATTTGGGCCTTAAATTCATATTTGCTGGGCTCCAAAGCTCTTGCATTTTCCATGGTACTATTCTGTTCCAGCAAATCCATGACACAAACATACATGATTTAGTACAATGGGGCTGGAGGTTCCCTTATATAAAAATGAGACTATTTTGTAGCAAGAACCAGACATCAGCACTAACACCCTGGATAGAAACAGCTGTTTATATTGACAGTGTCTGTATTCATTCAAGAAGTAACACTGTTATGAGAAAATGAATTTGTCCATAGTATTTCAATTCTTTTCAGCAGAGTATTTTATGCTATTACAATATGTTTCTGCTTCTGTTAGATTAGGGTGCAAGCAAACTTTGAGGGATCTGAGACCAATACTGGGCTTAGTATAGCTTCCACATGAGTGTATCCTCTAACTAATTCCATATTTAAAAAAAAACATACATTATAGAAAAGAAATCTAGGTTGGGTCATTGCCCCAATAGAAAGCCTGTACTTTATAAACTATTACTTTTGAAGGATTTATTTCTGAATATACTTAAATTCATGTGATCAACTGAAAAAGATACATAAAAAATGATTCAGAGAGTTTGACAAAGTAGCATTTGAAAACCAAAAAGAATGAATTTAGCTGAAAGATGGCAATGTATATAGTTTGACTCTGGTGAAAGGATAAAAAGAAAATGACAATTAAATATAATGAATATACTTTCTCATGAACCAGAGCTATGAAGTAACTGTACTGCGCATATCACATAGAATTCAGACCAAGTATGTTTTACTGGTAGATTGGGTAAAGGCCAGAAAAGTACAAGCAAGTAACAAAATTTATAATAACATTAGGTTGCAGCCATATAGGGGCAACTATAAAGATTTTTGTTTTGATATGTGGAGAAAAGTCCAGGAGAAAGACAGGTTATTAGATTAAATTTTTATACCATCATGTTTGAAATCCTATCCTAAAACATACAATCATTAGAATTGCAGGAAAACTTTGTTTTGTAAGCATAATTCATTCCCAAAACATCCTTTGTAATCCAAAGCAGTTGTATATCAAACCGAATTTCCTCATAATAATGGAAACGAAGATGAGTTCTCCCACTATCCGAAAATATTCATATAAAATGATCGCACTACTGCAATATCATACAGAAAACACAAAGGAAAATAAACAAATTAACCTGCATTTACCTTTTAAAACTTTTGTGGCTGGTGAGGGAGACAAGAGGGAGGAGAGTTATTGTGCAGGACGACTTTCACTATCACTAGTGGAATCACTGCTATCTATTGGCTCGATGGAATCTTTTTCTTTTCATCCAACTTTGAAAAGGAAACTATCCAATGACACTTGCTTTTACCTTCTTTTGTGGAAATGTGACATTGCGTTCATCGCTCACATTGCTACAGCCTTATTCACATGGTGATGTTCTACAAAATTTTACAGCTTCCCCCATTTTACACATCTCCCTAATCTCATTTGAAGAGAGGGATTCATCTGCCTTTTTACCCTCCTCTTTTGAAGACAAGATCTGCATAACTCATAACCTCTTACTGCTGGGAGATGATCACCCACAATGAGAGAGAGAGAGAGAGAGAGAGAAAGAACATTGGCTCAGCTGTGATCATGTGACTTTTGACATCGTGTACTACTTCTGTTGCAAGACATTACTTATTTATCAAGTTTAAATTTATTAGAAATATTGGCTTGTCTTGCAGAACACTCACAGAAGAAGTTTCTCAAAATTCAAGGTTTTATTGTATTTTCAAAATACTAATTTTTCTTATTGACTGTACATAGTTTGGTCTGCCTTGAGAAACTGACAATATATTTACCAAAGGAATCCACTGTGAGACAAAACAAAAGCACCACTGGATTCACGCATGATTAAAAAGGGCCGGAGATTTAGCTCAGTGGTTTCGCTGCCTGCTGCGCAAACGCAAGGACCCGAGTTCAATCCCTGGTATCAAAAAACCCAAAAAAACCAAACACCCCCCCCCCAAAACAAAAAACTGCATGCATGATTAAAAAAACAAACAATTGAAGAAAATCATCTTCATGCTAGTTATTTTGAAACTACAAACGGTTCAGAAGATATGAGTATTGCAATTCATGAGTACCTTTGATATGTTAAAAGTAGAGCTGGTGTATATTAGCTATCATTTTAACGTTCAGGCCTGCCAGCAAATCTACCTAAAAGATGTTTCCTTTCAGCATAATGATATATTTATGTGGATTCCAAATTCCTATGAGGATTAATATAATCTTTGATCCTTTAATGAATTCCAAAGTAGGAAGTTAAGATGAGCTATTGGATGATATATTTAATTTATTCCTAAAATATATAACACTGCTTGCTGTGACTATTCCAACTGAAGTAATTGGTTGTAATTAAAATGATGAGATATTCCAAATAGTGATACATGCATTACAAATGTGGAGTGATATGTAACTGGCAATCCCTATATCATTTTTATGGTGAGGCACTTCTTTTCTAATTATAATAATCTTTTGCGCTAATGGGAATGTGTTTTGTCATGTGGATTATATTTTGGGAGAACCATTTTTCATGATAGCTAATTTGAAAACTGTCTAAAGTAATGTAAGTGCATATTTCGGGAAAGACGCTTGGGGAAACCATTTGGCAATACCTAGAAGCCGAATGTAAGTTTCCTCTATGGCTCAGGATTTTCCACACCTGGGTAAATATCCAACATCAGTTTGTACATATGTCTACCAAAGACATGAGCGAGAGTGGTAGAGTGTCATTAGGTAATAATTTTAAGCATAGACTTGATAATGGAATTAAGTCCTGGGGCATGAAGGTCTGCTTAGGTGTGAAGGCAGCAACGATGATTTCAAAATTGAGTATGGACACTACTTGTCAGAATTGCTACTTGTTATTTGTGATTTAAAATAAGCCAGATCATATCCAAGATAATGATAGTTAATCCTAACCAGACAACATTCACTGACTGCTCTCTGCCAAAATAAATGCAGTGATTGCCGGTGAGACTGTTGCTGTTAGCACTTCATGCACATCAACTCCCATCTTGAAAACAGCTTCGCAAAATGTTATTATGCCCCTTTTTAAAGGCTGGGAATATGAAGCATAAAAAGAGAACTTATTTAAAGTCAGAGAAATAGTAAGTGATAAGAATCGTGAAACAAATGAGTCAGGGGAGTGCCATAGCAATAGGCTGATAGATTATTTCATCTAGTAGAGTCGGGGCTACCTTTTTTGGAGTGGATATGTAAACTGAAACCTAAAAGATAGGGAGGACTCAGAACTGTGAAGATACTGGGGAGGATTTTTCCAGGCAAAGGAATTAGCTACTGAAAGAGGCTGTATGCAGGAATTAGCTTATGGTGTTTGGGGAAGAGATAGATCATTTCTGTGTAGCGGAAACACTATTATGAAAGGGAAACACCATTATGGAGGGCTTGGGAGGTACCCTGAGGCCAGTCATGTGCAACCATTATTATTATTATTATTATTTATTACTATTTGTGCCAGGGACCGAACTCAGGACCCTGTGCTTGTGAGGCAGGCGCCGTGCCATTGAGCTAAATCCCCAGCCCATATGCGGCCATTTTGATAGTGACTGGTAGTGGGAATGCTCAATTCAAGGCACTAAAATGTGTACACACGCACAATGGAATATCACTCAGCTATAAAAAATAATGAAATCTTATTGCTACAGCAGGGGTGGAACTGCAGATTATTATTTAAAGTGAAATAAGAGACAGAGAAAGACAGATACTACATGACGTCACTCATGTGGAGTCCAGAAAACTTAATCTCATAGATGTTAGAGAAGAATGGTGATTAGCCAAGCCTGGGGAGGTTAGTGGAGAGAGGAGGGGAAGAGCTTGGCGGACGAATACAATGTTAAAGTTAGCTAGGAATAAGACACAACAGCACACCAGGATGACTATAGAGATCAATAATTTAGGGTGTATAAAAAACACCTAGAAGAAAGTGTTCTGAATATTTTCATCACAGATAGACGGTAGTTGATTAAGATGGTGGATAGGCTGATTTGACCATGTGTACATGAACCAAGATATCATAATTATATAATGTACAATTATTGTGTGTCAACAAAAAGCAGTGACTGAAAACTCAAGGTAGGGTTGTTCAAGGCGGTGCTATTGTATTACCAAAAATATTGGGGTTTGAAGTTCATGAGGTCTGGGAGACCAGACCCCACACCTGCATGAAAACAAAGAAAATATTATGGTAGCATGGAGTAAGGTGTTGCTAGTGGGAATGAAGAAAATTGAACAGATTTGGAATATAGTTTAAAAATAGAGCTGATGAGAGTTTACCTATTAATGGATGTGGGAAGAGGGAAAGATCAGAATCAAATGTGTATACCTGGGTGCATCTGTTGTTTACTGCCATGGAATAGCTTTGAGGAAGAGCAAGTTGGGGTTTGTGTAAAATAGAAACTAATGCCTTTATTTGGGATGCGTTGGTTTTGCATGACCTGTGGGCATCAAAGTGCAGATATCTATTAGGTCATTGGATTTCAGATTTTAGGTTAGAGATCAAAGCTGCAAATAAGCATTGAGGGGTCAACATGACACAAATGCTGTAAGGGTCCGTGGGGTAAGATAACCTCATCAGTGGAGACGAAACAGCTACAGGTAAATTGGGGCCTGGAGATAGAGCCCTGGGTGGAGTCCAGTGTTTGAAGGAGACTATGAGGAACATTGGCTAAGTGTGCGGTACCCTCAAAGATAAGAAAATGTGTTTAAAATAGAGTTGTTCAATGAAGAAACACAGACTATTCAAATTTAAGAATAACAGCTAAGAAATTTAACGTACTGTTTTAACATTCCCAAGATTTCACTTACTAGCAATCAAACATAAAATTAAAGCACATGCGTGTGTGTGTGTGTGCTTGTGTGTGTGTGTGGTGTGTGTGTATTGTCAAAGAAAGCAATCCTTGCTATCCGAATAGTTCTCCAAATGATCTTTATCATGCTGCCCAGAGTTTAATTTGCCTCCTGATAATGGGTCTGAAGAGAGACCTAAGTGAGGAGATATGTTTCTTGAGCTGACAGAATTAGATCAAGGGCAAGATCTTTTTCAAGTGACACTCCTCTACTCTCCACTCCTTTCTGAGTCATCTGCATTTGATGCAAACCTGAATTGGCCACCTGATAAATGATGCTATCTGATTACCCGGGCCAGCGATGTTCTGTTAATTTAAGTCCCCCAGGTGACCGCCCCCAGTGAATGCCAGATGGCAGCTTCACCAGCTGTCAGGTACCACAGAGGTCTTCACGGGATCTGCCTGGCTATAATCCACTGGAAGTACAGTCAAGATCACAGAAATCTCCTGCTACAACACACCTTGGAATAAGAATGCTCTGTCTTTCCGGAAGTGGGATTTATTACAATAGGTGTGTTTGTGTCAAAGCACAGTTCTTTCGGTGGGCACATAAGCTGTGATTTAACAATTTGTGGTTTCCTCATACCTGCCCAAAGTAAATATTATTACTTTCCTTGACCAATATATGGGGCAAAGTTACGTTCCAATGGAAAGATAGCAAATCAGCGTGCATCTGACTGCCGGACAACCATCTTTAGAGTAATGTTCACTTGCTTGGAGTACACCAGATTTCCTCGTCTAAATATATTTAGGAGAGTATTACCCTGTGGCTACCTTATGTTTTGAAGCTCCAGTGCTTGAAGACTAAATAAAGAAAAATTTCTAGGAAAGCAGTGGCCTGCCTGGCAGACCTGTGGACTTGCTGGAAAGGAAGACTGTTGCCAGTCTTGAGTCTTAGGTGCACACAGTATCTTGACCCCTAATACGGAAAGCAAGAGCAGAGCCCCAAGTCTGATAGCCCACCCAGTGCTGGGTCAGTGAGGAAATAGCCGGCACCATCACTGAACAGTTCCTGAAGATTTTCCCTAATTCCTTTCATTTCAACAGGGCTTGACTCCAATATGACTTTCAGTATGCTCATCTTTTCCTAGAATCGTCTAGCCCATCTTCATGTGGTTCTTCCTTGTCCTTCTCTGCATAGTCACTTAACATCTCTTACTATGCTGAGTCATAGTCTTCCTCGTCCTCCTCCTCGTTATTTTCTTCCTCCTTCCTTTCTTCTTTTCCCTCCTCTTTTGCTTCTTCTTCCCATTCATTTCCTTCTTTGCCTTCTGTCCTTTCTCCTATTGATGTGTGGTGGAGAATGTCCATAAGAGATCTAATTAGGGTGGGCATATAAGTTTTAGACACAGAAGTGTATGTATACATTGGGTTTCTTATCGGGGGCTGCCGACCACCTGACTGAGGGTATGGAGGAGGATAAAAGCATAATACACAAAGACATTGAACAAAGGATTGTTTTTATGGGGGTCCAGGATGGCCTAAGCTCTTGTCCAGCTAAGACCACAAGGCCAGGACTTGTCAGTATTTGTTGATTACACAACATAGCAGGGGGCATAAAGGCAGATGTATGGAACAGTGGGACTAAGGAACTAAGGAAAGGCAGGCCTGTAAGAGGGAGGAACTAGGCATTCCTGTGGAGGACAGGTAGTAGTTAACGAGCCAGCTGTGTTATCTTTAGCTAACGTTTGATCTGGGAGAGCAGCTGCAGACGAGTCCATAAATCCTCAGCTGCAGTGTCAGCTTGCTATCAGAGACATCACAGCATCATCGATCGCTGAGATCTCAATTGTGGCCATTGGCATAGGAAACTCTGTTTTCATACGTCAGCCAAAGGCTCATCTAGAAAATCACATAGGCCTAGGATAGACTTACAAATTAATCACTAGCCAAACTATAAGCCAATTCAATAGTATTTCATAGCCAGCCCAGCACAGTTTCAAGCTGGTCTCCTTATATCAATAAGAGAAACTATGCAATATTTAAACCTCACAGCTGATTTATTTCACTTAACATCATGGCCTCAAGGTGCATCCATTTTCCTACAAATAACTCATTTATCCTTGTGACAGAGGAATACTCCATTGTGTGTAAACACCACATTTTCCTTATCCATTTATCAGCTGATGGACTTACAGGCTGCTTTCAGGATTTAGCTATTGTGAATTATACTGGTATAAACCTCGATAAGTATGTACAACTATAATGTGATGTCTTTAACTCTTTGGGGATGGACTTTATATTTTTAGTTTTTGAGGAATATCCAAACTGATTTCCATAGTGGTAGTTAACATTTCTACCAACATATAGAAGGGTTTGTTTTCCCCACAGCCTCGCCAGCATTTCTTTGATTTCTGGGTGATGGCTATTCTAGCTAGATGAAGGCATTCTAGAATCTCAGTGTTGTTTTAATTTGCATTTCTCTGATAGTCTTCAATATTGAACATTTCTGCATGTACTTATTGACCATTTGTACTTCTCTGAAGTATCTATTCATTTCACTTGCCCAAATTATGGATAAAGAGCAAAATAAAAGATAGACAATAGGAAATAGGGAGACAGATCTTCCTCCAATGGGAAGGGGATCAAGAGAGGGAGGGAGGGAGGGAAGGGGATGCAAAGGAATGAGGATGTGTTATGTACATGCACCAGCTCCACACGAGGAATGGGAACGTCATATACTGCAGACATGGTCTAATAAAAAATGTAAAAAAGTGTATATCCATATGCATTTATAAATAAGCATACATGCCTTTCAACAATTAATCAATACTATCTAGGTAGTAATGTATCCTGTATTTGTTGAGTAATATCATCTTTCTGAGCCTTTACCCATGAACTCTAATGTATCGAGGATGTGATTTGTAATATCTGCATAATATTCCATTTAGGCAGGTTTCATGATTCACAGGCCTCTTTCTCTACATATGTGTTGTGATTTGTGTTTAGAGGTCCCCCTAAAACCACAGGCAGATGTGGTGGGGCTTTCTTTTCTGGAGGTGGCTGAATCTGGAATGTGTGATGCTGGGGTTAAGGCCCTGTGATTCCTAAACCACTACATGTGGGTGTGGTTTGGCACTGCCCTAATCATCCAGGTACTCTAAATGGGATAAAAGAGGCACAAAGATGCTGTTAACGTCTCTTGTTTTTGCTACTTTGTGTGTGCCATGGGGTGTTTCTCCTCTGTGATGCCCCCCTGCCATGTGCCACCCTGCCTTGGAGCCAGCCGATTATGGACTGAAACCTCTACAAACTGTGACTTAAGTAAACCCTTTCCCCTTGAACTTTGGGTTTCAAGTATTTGTCTCAGCAAGGCGAGAACAGTAACACAATGTGGTACTTTGATACTTTTCATTTTCCAAAATTAAAACAATCCTGTATTTAAATTGCTTGTGCCTGTGACCAGTGTCCTAGTGTACCAGAGCTCCTGCCTTGCTTGTAATCTTGAAAAAAGGATTCCTGCTTCCACATAGCAAAAACGATAGTCATCTTGATACCAGCGACTCAGAGAAATTAAGAAATAGAATCACTTCCAACTGTCTATGAGGAAGCAGATGCTCAGAAAACCATAAACTGCGAATATTACTTGTGTCATCACAATCCAGGTTGAATGAGTCAAGACTGGTGCCCAAGTCACATAGATTCTGTCATCTAATTTCAGTCCAAATGTGTGTTTTCAACAGGTCTTCGGGGTCAGTTTTAAGCAGTGTTTATCCTGGGAGAATGATTCAGAACTCTCATCATTTCAATTCATGGTGGCAATGAGGATGGGAGTCATCTGCAGTCAGAAAGAAGAGTCAGCGAGCAGGTGAGAAGCTAGGAAGCAAACTTAGGGGTGAGGAGATGAGACATTGCAATTTGGTGACCTCTTCAGTGTGTTGTTTGAGTCCATTTCTGAGTCAGTGCTGATCTGCATGACCCTCTAGAGGCTCCTCTGAATTCATTAAGTGAGTTCAACCTCTACTTCTCCTTGCTGACCAGCGAGAATGTAGTTTGTGCATTTATTTATATTTTCACTTCTGTATCCTCTTTCTGCTCCAATATAATGGGGTATAGATCCATAGGATGCTGTATTACATGAACGGTATCCCTGTTTGCTTTATCATTTAGAGGGAATGTGCTGTCTACTCAGGGATGCCCAGGAATGGGTTTGGAAGTTATGCCACCGTAGGTCTTAGAATTATGTCCTCAACCTGATGGAGAAAAGGCCTTCTGGACATGCACAAACAAACTCGAGACTCTCAAGGGGACGGGGCCTAGACAGCTCCAATAAATGACAGTTTTGCTCATTCACATGATGTTTGCATCCATTTGCTGACCACCCAAAGATTGTAAGGCAACTCTTAAATGAAGACAAAGCGCAGGTTTAAACATAAAGAGTGAGAAAGGACAGAATGCATCAGGTGGTCCTGAAACACTCGGTTCCCTGTGGACTCACACTGAGTCATTTAAGAGGTTGGGTTGTAAATTTGGGTGGAGATTTGTTCATAGCTAGCCTGGAGAGAGATTCACTGGTCCCATGCTTTCTTCTGCTGATAAGACAACACATACACATTTATTCCTGGGGGTGAATCTCTCCCTCTCTATCACTGCCACTCCTCAAGCTAAAGTGTAAGGGATTTTTAATTGTGTGGGCTTGTGTGAGTGACAGGATGTGCCATACTCAACCATTATTTGCAAAACAACAACACCACTTGAAGAGGCATCTGTGTAATACACTCTCTGGAGAAAATGGGATGTCATGTCAAACTGCTTCTCCACCTACACATTCTTCAGGACCTAGGAAGGACCTACCTGTAACATTCTGGTAGAGGTGGCTGGATCCAAAAATACTGTACAGCTTTTTTTTCCTCAAACATCAACGATCTGGTGAAGCATTGTGTCTTTTTGCGGGGTGTCTGCACATTTCTCTTTATCCAACAATAACATTTCCTGTGGAACAGTAGACTTTGATCTTGGTGCACCATTAGAGCTTTCTGTATCAGGTAGTTGAGGAAGACATTTCTCTGGGGAGAAAGGGGAATGACAGAGGAAATTGTAAATACTCTGTTTTTATATCCCCTGCTGAACAGCACCCAAGGAAGCTGGATGGGTGGCTCATTCATGACAATGTTATAAGACAGCAGAACAATTTTTCTTCCTGTGAGGATGTTCCCTGTCAGTACCATAGGACTGATGACACTCTCCAAAGCACTTCTATCTCTGAATGCAGAACATAATTAGGACATCCTTGTCACCACCACCACCACCATCACCATCACCATCATCATCATCATCATCATCATCATCATCATCACTAAAATAAGTTTCCGGCCCCATCACAGCACCGCCATACATTTTAGTTAGTCCATTTTGATAAACTGTAAATGACTCATCCCTTACGCTCCATTGCAGCATGGCCACGGGACCCTCCACAGTATTAGCTCCAATAGCAATGATGGCAATGTCCTTATGCGAAGCACATCTGATTCTCCATAAGGAATCAAACTCCGTAAATGTCAGTAAACACCTTTCTGGGAACAATGGATTAAAAACAAAAAGAAGGCCAAATTGCTGTGAATCTATGCCCCAAACTAGTCAATTGGAAATCTTTTTATGATAGCGTATTGCACAAAATATAGTGCTGTAGAGTCTGGATGTGGGAATCACAAATTGGACATAAAAGTAAAGACTTGAGTCCTTCCAGGAAGTGAGATGATAAAGTACTATCTAATGACCCTGAGTTAAAAGAGGGGGGGGGCGTAGGAAAAACTACAATTTACATTACTATTCAGCCATCCCTCTGGAATGGAGTAGAAAATATACTCTACAACACACAGACAGAGAGGGAGTAGAGGCAAAGTCAACACTACCAAATGGACCGTTCACATATGACAAGGCACAATGAACTATGTTCTGAGAAGTGCACTATCTTCCTTTGGCCATGGGATTATTACATATGAATTTTCCATTCCATTCCATTTATAAACATCATTTTAAAATTATAAACAGGGATACAATTTTAAGATAGCAAGATATGCAAGTGGGCAGAAGTTCTTCCTTTAAATAAAACCCTTGGGTTCATCCCATTCAATAGTGATGTTTTAGATTTATGGTCTTCTATGAGCAACCCTTTTGTTATTCTGGGGGAAGACCATACCAGTTGGGATTGTTAGATCTGACTTTGGAAATAATCTAGGACAGAGTATTAGAAAATGTTCCCTTATTATTATGTTTTTACTTTATACTTTTTCAAGATGAACATTTCTCTCCAAAATTGACTCTCATTCTGCACCTTGTTCAACACTGAATTTTCATCTGTCTCTGACATTATAAATCTGGTGACTTCAGGCCATATCACATATGGATCAGATGGCTTCTGGCCAGATCCACCTGTAGCACTTGGGGGTGATTATGACTGATCTCTTATGTCTTCCTCCTTTTCTCCCAGTGCTGTGTATACAGCCACTCCAATCCACCTTCCCTTCGCAGCCAGAGGGTCCTGGAGAGCTATAAATCAGGTCATTTCATTGGACTGCTGCCATCCTCACCAGATAAACTCATCTTTTCTCCTTGTCTCTTTCCTCCATAAAGTGATCCCTCTCAACCCATCTGATGTTTATTTTCTCTGATTTTCTTACCCTGTTCATCACCCACCAAACAACTAGACCTTTTGGGACCTCAGAAACTCTCTCAGCACCTAGGCCCTGTGGGAAGTAGACTCTGAATATTTCTCTTTCATGCTTGCTTCTTTCTGAGCTCACCCAATATCCTCCTGTCCTTCATTACCATCATCATTTTCTTCATCCTCACCAATTTTAATCAATATTATTTGATTTTAGTTTTATGCATTATCTGTCTGACACCCATTCAAATGTCAGCTCTGGGAGACAAGAACCCTTGTGACTTTTGGTCACTAGCTTCTGTCTAGCGCCCAAAACTGCTTAGCAACCAGTCTCTAAACATTTTTGTTGAATGAATCCATGCATTGGTACCTTTGGGAAGCTGGACACCAGAAAGGCAGGTGAGCTCCATGCTCTGAGGCCCAGAGTAGCTCCTGTGCTGCCTGCCCCTTCCTGGCATGGCCTCTTCTGTGATGTCACAGGCTATTGTGCTGTCATAGCGACCAGCAGCCCACTCCTAGGTCCACGCCCTGGCCCCAGCTCATTTTCTAGTTGTCCTGTGAGCCCTCAAGAGGGAACACTAACATTTGCCCACTTGCTTTGACCTTGGGAGCAACAAGCAGTTGGCATATTCTTGACCCTCTTCTCCGCGAAGCAATGGCTGCCACCACGCTAATGAAGTGCCTGCAGGAGAGTGACGCTGAGCGCGATACCCTCCCTCCTTGGGAACGTGTCCCTGACTGCCCTGCTGAGTGTGGATCTGAGGACATTGTGGCAGCTGGGAGCACCTGCCTGCTTCCTTTTCACTGTTGCCAGGAGAAGGCGGTCCTGGACTTGTACGTGAGTGTGGTATGACTGTGAGTGTGGGAGTGTACATGACTTGCTGTGTGGCTGTGTGTATGACTGTGTATGTGTGTGCATGAGCGTGGGAGTGTAAATTTGTATGATTCTGTGTGTGACTCAGTACACATATGATTCGGTAGATGTGTGTGTGTTTCGATGAATATGTATGTGCATGTGTAGGGTTGTATGAATGTGGGTGTGTATGAGTGTGTGAGTGTGTATGACTTGTGTGAGAGTATATGACTGATTATGTATGACTGTGAGTGTGAATTTATGACTGTAGTGTGTGAGTGTGTGTAAACTTGGATGATGACATATGACTCTGTGTGTGTATGATTCAATGTGTGTGTGTGACTGTGTATGCATGCATGACACCATGTGTGTGTATGATTCTGTGTATGGTTATGAGTGTACTGTATATGACTCTTGTGTATGTGAGTGTGTATGAGTATGTGTGAGTGTGTATGACTGTGAATGTGTATGAATCTGAATGTGTGTATAGCATTGTGTGTGGGTGTGTATGACTGAGTGTGGATGTGTATAGAATTGTTGGTGTGTATGACTGTAGATGTGTGTGTGAGTGTGTATGACTCTATGTGCGTATGTGTATGACTGGGTGTCACCTAATTCTCATAGCACTTTATCATTTCAGTATTTTTCTAATTTATTGGTGTTTATAGATGAGACAGCTGAAGAAAAGATAGAAACATTTTCAATGCTTCCTGTTGATTTCTCAGATGTGCATGGAAATGTGCTTTTTGGACACATTTTACAGTAGACACTTTAGGATAAATCTTTTGTCCTGCCATGGTTGTAGAAAGAGGAAGGGCCTTTGCTATGGAGGGAAAACATAACTGACCTTAACCTAGTTGTCATAAGGGGCAATTTGGTCCCTTTCTGGGATAGCTCTCCCAGCCCCATTTTGTCTTTCTCATCTTGTTTTCTTGCAGTGCTGGGCACTGAATCCAAGCCTCACCTTTGCTACATGAGCACTCCACCACTGAGCCACATCCTCAGCCCCTCTCTCTGCCTTTCTGATGCCCAGTTCTATTATGAGATGAGACTAGCACCTGTCCTGCAGACCATCAGGGGAATTAAATGAAGAAATGTATGTGAAAAGACGTTTTAGAGTCTGAGGACTACATTCACAGGGGCTATTTAAAGTCTTTCTTCAATGGGGAATTGTCTGGACCCTTGATGGCCCTGCTACATAATTCACTGGCACAGGTTTGCCAATGAGCGCATCATCTGCACTTCACGCCGTCTGTAGTGAGTTTCATTGAGAAGCTACCTGATGTGCTATTTATTTTAGATTATAAAAATTACACAGCTTGTTGCACAGTTCTCTGATCATCGCTAAGGATACCTCCCTGCCCTGCACAGAGTGGAACCTTTTATTTCCACTCCAGCCCCTTTAGATCATGATAACAGCCTCTGTAAACTCTCCCTGCATATATTAGTGAGCACTTAGAAAATATCCAATTTAGCCGCTCGAGGCAAGCTCCTCTCTGGTTCCTTTCAAGCACCTGTGCTCTATGCTACGCCTCCTCGGTTCCCTGGCTTCTTTTCAGTCTGTCTGACCCACCAATCCTCCGTACTTATTTTACATTTTCACTGCCTGTTCACATCCTTCCAAGACCTATCTTTCATCTCTCTCAATACCCCTTCAGCTCTGTTTGATGGTTCTTTCTCTTGTCTCAGTAACTGGGGACCTCCTTGCAGACTTTGACCTGGGGCTCACTTATCCATCTATTCCTGAGCCTCTTGCTGAAGATTTAATTAATTTTTGTGATGTACAATCATGGTAGAGACATCCTGGCACAATTATGCAAGGGGAACTTCATAGCATCCCTATCACCTCTTGGATACCTCTTGTTGTTGCCCAGTCACGTACTTCTGTGATGCCCTTATAAAGTTCAAGGTGTCTCAGGGCCTCCTTCTAGTACTACATCGAGGATTTTCTAATTGAATCCTGCCATCAAATCTTAGCAGTCTTCAGTTGCCTGTATTGTCAGGGAGTAAAAACAAAACAAATGTAAATCAAGGTTTTGTGCCACCGGCATCTTGGCCAAGCTCTTTGTTGCCTACATGTATAGTGGGTAAATTTCAAAGAGAAGGAAGAAGAGGGAGAAGGAGATGGACAGGGTAAAAGCCACGTGGGAGACCCCAAGGGCCTTGAGAACATCAACTCACATTGCAGTGTTGATACTAACTCACTTAAAGCTTGCTTGATGTTTTATAAACAGAGTAGACTTTTCTTGTGCAGCAGAGAATTCAAAGGCTTATAGAGAATAAGAGCTCCTTCAAGAGGCTTTGTCCAATCCATTCTTTCATTAAAGGGAGTACCCTCCTTTAGTTGTGTTTTTAAGTTCAAAGGAATGTAATAAACTTATTTTCTTTCCTTTTCCATGCACCACGAACTATCCATCCATCCATCCATCCACCCATCCACCAACCCATCCACCCATCCATCCATCTGTCCATCCAGCCAGCCAGCCAGCCACCCATCCACCCAGCCACCCATCCACCCATCCATCCACCCATCCACCAATCCATCCATCCATCCATCCATCCCTCCATCCATCCGTCTATCCATCAACCCTACCATTCAATATATTTGCTCATCCTCATTAATTTAGCCAATAATTATTAATCAGATACTTTTTAATGCCAGATACTGTGCTACACTACAAAAGCAGACTCATACTTGCCCTCCTAGTGTCATCTAGCAGGAGAGAAAGGCATTAAATTCAGAGGTCATGATAAACTAGGAGGAATTCACACAGAATCTGACTGTATAACACTATATAACCTCAACTGCCTTCCTCAACTCCCTCCTATGCCTAAAACACACAGTTTTATGTAACAGTCTCTTGCTCTTCTATCCAGTATTGTTCTTCATTGCTAAGGAGCATCCCGTGTAAAGGGAAGTTGTGGGTAGAGGGCAGGATACTCAAGTAACTTGCATGTTACCCTGTCAAAGTGGTGTCCAGCTGAGGAGATTTCAAATCATCATCAACCCCCTGCTTTCACCTGAATCCACATGACAAGCCAATCCTGCCCCCACCCGGCCTAATCTAGCAAGTCTGTCAGGTGTCAGCCACACGTGAGACTCGAGGCTTGGACCCCTAGTAGCCTTCAATCTCCAGCACTGCATTTAGCACTAAGCTTGGTTTTCTACTGCCATCCGGACATGGGTGCTAAAAATCTCAAACTGAGTGTTTCACACTTTAACTGCCTCCTGCCTCCAGGTGCCTTAGACTACGGCACCTTGCTCTTGTGAGCAACCCCCCAAGCCCCAAGCTACCCTCAGTTTCGTCTTCTCTCGTTCTTTCTTCACAAAGCGACTTGAGAATCCCTCATCTGCTCTTCATGTAGATTCTTGAAACTCCAAAGTTGCTTTTTCATTTTCATTGCAATGAATCAGTGATGAAAGCTTATTTCATTAGTTTACTCAGTGTCTTCCTCCGGAGGGAAAGGCAGGTAATGAAAATCAGGTTTGGACCAGTACCTTATTTGTCCTTCTCTGCTCCGAGGTATCATGCTTTTATTTGATTTATGATGAACCACAGACTATACACATAGATAAATGGTTTGAAGAAATTAATTCTCTTGTTGGTACAATATTATTTTATTAAGTTTTATTGGATTTTGAACATTGTACAGTTTACCAAAGGAATATTAGGCTCTCCCTAGTGGATATTTGCTATGCAATAAGTGAGTAAAATTTTAAGATAATGGGAAAGTTTTAAATTCTTAGGCTGCAATGCACTGACTGTTCATTGATTCAAGTGGAAGTTTTTAAACAAATTATCAGCCAGGCAGTCTTGTTCACTAAAACACCACAATCCAGCCTAAAATCCTAGTTTTAAATATTAAAAGAAAAAGTAAGCACTAGTATAAGTTAATTTAAACTTTTATATTCCATAGAAATATTGGCTATAGTTTCCCGGAGGAGCTGCTTATATATTTGAAGAAATATACATATATGATTTTAGGTTATATACACATACATACATACATGCGTGTATATACGTACATGTATGAATACACGTATATATATGCATGTAGGTATATATGATTTTAATTCTACACATGATTTTAAGTTATATATACACCTATGTTTACATGCATAAGTATATGTAGATAGATATGTTTGCATCCATGTGTACACATAAATGTATATTTCTCCATACACATACCCATAAGCTTGGAGGAATTTGAACCATGTATCCAAGTACTATTTACAGAATGGTATGCGACATATATTTAAATACAATGTTACTACAAAGTGTTAAGTGTTCCTTAAATGTCTATTAATTGTATTAATCCTCAAAGTGTGTAGTAGAATGAATTAATAAAAATGTGGCCAGATTCCTTACTCAAGGGCATCAAATGTGTTTGTAAGAAGAAACCATGATGTAAATCAGGAGAAGTCACAAAAATGCTTAGTGGAATTATGTGAATGAATACAATGGTATCTCAGCTCAGGAACTTAATTCGTTCCACAATTCTAGAAAATATGGCCATGTTCATGTTGGTGTGGGAAAGGGGGCCAAGGGTGTGTCTACACTGTGTCACCCAGTGTAGAGTTTGCGAAGAAAAATACAATTTTGCCAAATGCTTCTGGTCACAAACAAAAAGCACTGATGAACCGAGATACCGATGTACCATGAATCATTTCAGGCTTGAAACTTTTAACGGAAGTCTTGAGCAGGAAGTAGTTTCATTTTTGTTTCCTTATTCGTCATTTGTATAACTTATGCAAAATGTCAAAGTGGCTGTTTCAATCTTTTGCTTTGTTTCTTTATTTGGTGTACGGGGATTGAACCTGGAGCCTTTGTACTGTGTTACCTCTATAACCCTGTTTGTATTATTTATTTTGAAACAGAGTCTCATGAAGCCACTAGGTTGCCATGCTGGGATCCAGCTTGTGATCCTCCTGGCTCTGCTTCCCAGACTGTTGGGACTATGGGTGTGCGCTCCCATGCACGTTCTCTTTGCCATTTTTAATTGGCATTTGATCTTTAATTATGACTTACCAGAGTTCTTTCTCCAAATTAGGTTCATTTCATTGTCAGATGTTTGGATTGCTAATCTTTTCTCTCAGTCTGTCCCTGAAATTTTATTTTGTGTACTGGCAAATTCAAAGACCAATTTTCAATGTTGATAAAGTCCAACGTATTGATTATTTTCTCTTACAGTTTATAGCTTTTTATCTTGTCACGGTTGCACAGTAGGACGTAGTATGCTATGTTGTCATTCTTAGATTAACAAAATGAAACATTTCGTTTTCACATACTTTTTAAGTTTCCATTGGTTAAAAAAAGTTTGTACTAAATGCACCTTGAAATATGATTAGGCATAAAATTATCTAGCAGTTTTTAGATCATCAGTATTAAAAGTAAATTTCTGAGATAAGTATCCCTACTCCTGTTTATTTTAAGCTCGGTGCTATTGATAAATCACCGCATAAATTAGGAAATGTATTTTTAAAGCCCACCCATACTTTCATAACATTAGAATATGTTATTAAACAATATGAGTAAAATTGCTGGGTCATTAAGGAAGCCAAATTAAAATCTGTCTAGGTGGATGCCTACCAGGAACACAGGAAATGCTTTTGATTAAAAATAAAAGTAGAGGCCGGGAATTTAGCTCAGTGGTTTCGCCACCTGCTGCCCAAGCGCAAGGACCCGAGTTCGATCCCTGGTACCAAAAAAAAAAAATTAGTTTGGAATAAACTAATCAAAAATCAAAGGCTTCTAGCATTTGCCTGAAATTATGTCAAAACTGAGATTTAGATTTGCATTTCTCTTCTCCTGCTTTAGTGAGTTATTTCTCCCCACAGCATACTGAAAGCAATGCTTTCCCTAAACTGGCATGGATCACATCAACTTATTTTATTTGAGCAACTATTTTAAAAGATATGTACACTTGGCAGGTGCTCCATCATTCCTGTTCTTTTGTTTCATTGGACATACGAATATCAACATTTTGTGTAAGTCCCTCCTGTCTCATTTTATGACTTCAGAGGGATTGGTAAGGAAGCAGTGTGGCTTGGTCCATTATTTCAATGAGCAAACCAAGGCTGAGTTTCTAAGAGACTTTTCCTGCAGCAGGAGAACTTAAACTCTGCTAGAACTTCTGGCCCCATGGTCTTGAAGTTCATATCTAAGAGTTCTTGAGGAAACACAAGTGTTCCACAGCTAAGTTAATATATGTAAGGAGGAAGTCCATCATGACTCATTGTCACAAAAGTAGGATCCAATCTGTTTCACTCAGAAACACCTTCGCCCCCTCCCTGCCCCATGCCAGAAATTTGGCATTTGTTACCGGTCAGTGGTTCCCAAATGGTAAGGTGCCAAATAACCACTTCATGCACTTGTTAGTAATAAGATTGCCAGAAAGTAGGTTCCAGGAAGCCAGCCTTTCGATTAGGTCCCAAGGTGATTTTGATGTAGGTGACCAAAGGCCGCCATATTGGAAACCAGTGAGTCAGTTAGTGGGACATGCAAAGTGTCTCACAACACCAAGAGGTATCCATAGGCTCATAGTGATATTTCTTATCCTTTTTCTACTGAACAAAATCTTTGTTTAAGAAAAGAGCTAGCTACATGTTAAGGAGGAATTATCTATGCCGACATACTTAGAGGTAGAGTTTATATAAGAATATACTAATATAGAATGATCCTTCAACTAATTGCATTTTTCTATCTACAAACAGCATATTCATGGCTCGTTTTCCAAATCATCTTATATAAAGTTGCCTATGCTTCCCCTTTACTCCATTCCAACCCCAAAGAGGTTAACTCTTTGTTACTTTGTAACATTTAACCTGACAAAGAAATAATCTTGTGAAATATATTTATGTTTCATAATTCTCTACTCTTCATCCCAACAGCAAATAAGTTCTATACTATTCCTATACTTTTAAGGAGTCTTTTGCAAAAAATCAGAAGACATCAACAAATATTTTTAAAATTCATGGAGGAAGGAAAGGAAATTAGGAAGGAAAGCTGAGTGAGTGATGTGCCTAACTTTACAAGAAACTGTCCAAGTTATTCCCCTGTTACACTGCCGCAAGGAAAGATAAGCACTGCAGTTCTCCATATTGTTTGTCAACACTTGTAATTGTCAGGACTTTCAACTTAAGCCAGACAAGCAGTAGCAGAGTGAAATTGCATTACTGTGTTCATTGACACTTTCTGAATACTGATGATATTGGACATTGTTTCATTTTTGTTCTATCATTGGCCATTTGTATTTCTTCTTATGTATGATGTTTGTTTAAATATTTTGCCATTTCAAATTAGCATTTTAATTGATCACCAAGTTGTCAGGGTTCCTATTTTATATTAAATTCTATATTTTTGTCGGATATTTAGACTGCTAAACTTTTCTCCCAGTTGTACTTTAAATTTTGTGCACTGGTATATTCTGAAGAGTAATTTTTAACATTGACAAAATTCCAGTTTATTGGTATTTTCTCTTATACTTAATAGTTTTATGTTTTTAATCCTTAAGGTTGCAGCGAATTTTCTCCTAGGAGGCACTTCTCCTATGAAGTGTTATTGTGTTAACTTTTTCCCTAGGTCTATGATTCATTTGGGTTAATGTATTTGTAGACAGTGAGATAAAGGTTGAAGTTCTCTACATGTACACACAAAACAGACATATCCTTTAAAATACTAAAAGAAATAGCTGTGCTTTGGTCATAAATGTTTTCAGCATTCCATTTCTGTGCTGTGTGAGTAGATTCCTTCACCATAAACACCCGTGTAGATGTGAGTGTTGGTTGATCTTGATGGTCAACTTGAACACCTTGAGAGATGCCTAGATTACTAAAGCATTAGTATAATGGGCGAGTCATGTGGATGTGAGTTTGGGGACTCTATGGTCCCTGACCCCTTGTCTCTGGCTGTCTTCTACTCTGTCTGCTTTCTGCCTGCCATGGGTTCAACAGCTTTCCTCTGCCACGTTCTTCCCCCGTGATCTTCTGCCTCGGAACCAGCCAACCATGGACTGAAACCTCTGAAACCATGAGCCAAAATAAATACTCTCTCCTTTACAAGTTTCAGATATTTGGTCCCACCAATATAAGGGTGACTAACACAATGCAATAAGCCAATAAACCTCAATGGCATTGGCCCAGCCTTTCAAGGAGCAGTTCCAATGCTGCCTCTTTACCTGATTCACTTCCTCTCTACTGAAAGAGTTCTTTCCTAGCTGTACACTCAGCATCCCAACCCGATTGTACCTGTTTCTATTTCTCTGGCCTGAAATCCAGTTCACTTAAATTCTGACCATAGAGCAAGCTCAATTCCTCTTTGACGAGCCCACAGCTTCTGTCTCCCACCTGGTAACTGGGATGCAGTCCATACTTATAATTTGCAATTGTTATGAACTCTAAAGTCAACACATGCACTGGATACTGAGGCACTGCCTCTGGAGAAAAACAACATTATGGTCCTGAGAACCCTCTTGTAACATTTTCATTAGTCAACAAACAGCCTTGTTTTATGTGTGTTTCTGCACAAAGACACCTTACTGTTGATTCACTAACATTGAACTCCTAGGCAAGATCAACCACGAGTCACAAGTAAGTGGAGCCAATCTAACATATGCACTACCTTCATAAGATGAATGGTGACTTTCATGCATTTAGGAACACTAGACTGCATGTCAGCAGTTCTCTTGGGGGGCCATCATATGCACTAAGCTCAACAAAAATAATTAAAAACACACAAAGCACAAAATCCATAAGACACAGCACTAGTTAGACGGTAAAAGAGACATTTGTTTACAGTGTAAGAAATGGAGCAGGAAGGCACTGCACCCATTTGTTGAACTTCACCTGGGGATCTACTATTGCACTTTGTTACTTCATTCAAGTCCACAAATTATTTAGATAGCACAGAGCGTATTGTTTAGGGGTGGCAATTACATTATAGTGAGTAGATGGATTTGCAATATGGATTCCTCAAATAATGAGGATCAGCTTTCTCTCTCTTTCTATTCTGACCTTGGCACCACCAGTAGTCCAAGTGATTTATACACAAAACACACTAATAATTGCCAGACTCTTTCACATGACATCATCTTGTCCACTACAATCAGAACAATAAAATCCAAGCACACAATGACACATAAATGGCTTTTTGTATGGCTTAGAAGCACCCCTTGTGATCTTTCTCCAAAAGATCTTCCTTTCACTATTTCTCACTGGTTGGTTATATTCTAAGCTTTTGTTTCTTGAAGGACTGCCCATTGACTGTTCCCTTACACTACCTTCATGTATTTTCATGGTCACAAATGTTTCACCATATGGCCCCAGCTTAAATGTTGCTTTACCAAAGAAGAATTTCTTGTATTTAATTGTCAGGAAAACAGAATTTGTCCCTCACATCCATGAGTTTTTCAATGAGACGGATACCTGTAACAAAAGACTGATTGAAAAGAGAAAATGAGTCTATTAGTGCATGTTACACAAATCATGCAGGAGAAACCTCTAAGAAAAGTAACCCAAAGTAGTGGCTTATAAGGTACTTCCATAGCACCTCCCACAAAGGTGCCATGATTTTGTGGAGGAACTAACAGACAAAGGAAAGTGGTTTTGGGTATCCAAGGACACAGAAATTTGGGAAGGTAAATATATAGGATGAAGCTTGTAATGGTGTGATCCAAATGTACCCTAAAAGTCTCATGTGTTCAGAGGTGGGGATTTCAGAAGGTGATTAGATCATGGGGGTGTTACATTCATCAGTGGATTAACTCATAGATGAAATCATATTTTAACATTTATCAATGGATTAACCCATTGATAAAAACATATTTGAAACTGCTATTAGGAGGTAGAGCCAAACAAGAGAAGGTGGTCCACTGAGTGTGACCTGGAAGGGTGCATTCTCGTCTCCAGCTCCTTCCTCTATCTGTCCTTCTGCTTTTCCCCTCCCCTGACCTTCCCACCTACTGTGAGGTAAACAGCTTTCCTCTGCCATGCTCCGCTATGATCTTTCTACCTTGGATCAGTCCAGCATGGACTAAAGTCCCTGAAATTGTGACCCCATAGAAACCCTTCCTCCTTTAAATTGTGTGTGTTAGGCATTTTCTCCTAGCAGTTAAAAGCTGATTTCTTAGTTAACTTTTCTCATTGAGGAGACAAAATACCTGACACCCAAAGTTAAAGGAGGAAAGGTTTATTTTAGCTCACAGTTTGTAGAGGTTTCAGTCCATGCTCAGCTGGCTCCAAGATAGGGTGGAATGGCAGAGGGGCATTGCAGAGGAGAAACAGTCCATGGCAGGGCAGGCAGGAGGCAATGAAAGAGCAAGGAGCAGCAGGCGCAAGGTTGCTTGTTGCTTTTATCCCATCCAGGCTACAAACCTGTTGGAGGGTGCCACCCCACACAGAGTGGGGCTTTCCATTATCCATACCTGGAACTATGCTAAACCAATCAGCAGACTAATTCAGTCTTTACACCCTAAATCCATATTCCCACACCCTGGATCCACATTCACACACCCTAGATCCAGTCACTCTGAAAACCCCCACCGATGAGCATATGAGGCTTTGGGGGAACATCTAGACACAAGCCATAACACTGACTAATACAAAGCTTATGGAAAACACAGTGTTTAAAGATTTTTCATTTCTGGGCTAAGTGTCTAGAGCTGCCTTTAGCAGATAAGAATTTATTTCCTCTAAGCCAAAAAAGCTGGCACGAGGACCCAATTTCGATCCTCAGTACCAAAAAGAAAAGCTGGAGAATAGGAAGACCATTTTCTCCACTACATGCTTCCCAAATGCCTTTACTAAAAAATAATATTTAGGTCAAATAAACTTGTTAGGGTGACATAATCTAGATCCTTCACTGTCTAAGGTCCCAGTTCCTCTCGGCTCCCTCATTTTGCCTGCTTGCGCAGTCGTCTGGCCCTGAAGTGGCTTTGTGTTTACATACCCATTGGTTACCAACACCCACTGGGATGTAAGATCTCTGACCACAGGGTCTGTGTCTGTTTTTATCCCCACTGCATCCCCGGTGTGAGCAGGTAATGTTCCTGGCACACAGGCATGTGTCAAAGAAATAACTTGTGCAGTACCCCTGTGCACTGTTTTATAGTACTCATTTGTATATTTGCCTCCATTTTCTCCCAGTATAATATCAGGTTCCTTGCAGCAGAAATGACTGAAGTTCTGGTTTCATATGAAGATCTTTTTTTTAGTAAATCTCCTGACCTCACTGTGTAGTGTGCAGTTAGCCAGATATCTGGCTGGCTGGAAGGGTAGCTGAGGAGAAATCATCGGGCAACTTTGTCACTCCATATCTGGGAACGAGCCTGGGTCACCTGGGGCATCCCATGGGGCAGCTGGTGGGCACCCTGATATATGACCTCTCTATGATGTTTCTTAGCTTTCACAAAGCATGGGGCCTTATGTCTCATGGAGAAAATACCACAACACTAGGAAGAAGCTGCACTGCCTTTGAGTTCCTACTTTTTTCTTTAAAAAAAAAATTAGTACATGTTTGCCATACTTTCCATGGGGGCATTTAGTACATGTACATGACACATCTTAATTACTTTTTGTATCCACTTCTCCTCTCTCCTTTCCCCCTTCTTTAAACCTCCAGGTCCCCTTTCCATTTGCAAAAGACCTATCTCCCTATTTCCTTTTATCTTTTATTTTGGCCTTTATTTATACTTTGGCTTTCTCATCTGAGAGAAATAATATGATATTTACACTTGTGTGTCTCATTTACTTCACTTAATATGTTTTCAAAGTGCATCCATTTTCCTACAAATGACTCATATTTATCCTTCTTTATAGCAGAGTAGTACTCCATTATGTATAAACACCACATTTTCTTCATTCATTGATGGACATACAGGCTTTCAAGATTTATCTATTCTGATTTGTGCTGCTATAAACATTAGTATGCATGAATTGCTATAAATGATGTCTTTAACTCTTTCAGGAAGATGCCTAGTAGGGAAATATCTTGGTTCACTGCACTTTCTTTTAGTTTTTTGATAAATCTCCACAGTGCTTTCAATAATGGTTGTAGTAGTTTACATTCACAACAACAATGTAGAAGGGTTCTTTTTTCACCACAACCTTGCCAGCATGTTATTGTCTGATTTTTGATGATTGCCATTTTTCCTGAAGTGAAATTGAATCTCCGTGTTGTTTTAATTTTAATTTCTCTAATGGCCAATGATGTTGAACGTATTTTTTCAGGTATTTATGGGCTTTTTGTATTTCTTCTGAGAAGTGTCTATTCATTTCCATTGTCCATTTTGATTGAGTCTTTTATTGTGAGAGATCTAATTTTTTGAAGTTCTTTATATATTCTAGATATTAGTCCACTCTCTGAGGTATAGCTGGCAAAAACTTCTCAGCTCTTTGATTCACTGATTTTTAATATATTTTTAAAGTCACAGTTTCATTCATTTCTACTCTGATCTTTGTAATTCCCTCCTTAAACTAAAAATAAACTTGTTCTGATTTTCTAATGTGAGGTTTGACTGCAATAATCTTCCCTCTTTGGATGGTTTTTACCATATCCCATATGTTCTGGCATGCTGTAGTGGCATTGCTGTTTGATCCTGGAGTTGTCTGATTTCTCCTTTCACCCATTGACTGTTCAGGAGTGTGGAGTTAAGTTTCCGGGGGTTTATAAACTTTCTATGGTTTCTTTTGTGATTGATTTCTAGTTTCAAGGCACAATGATCTACTAGTATACATGAGGTGGTTCTGGTTCTTTTATATTTATTTAAGCAGCTTTTGTGGACTAGTACATGTTCTATTTTGGAGAAAGTTCTATGTGCTCTTGAGAAGAATTGTATTCTGCTGTAGTACAGTAGAATACTCTGTAGGTGTCTATTAAGTCCATTTGTTCAGAAGTGTAGTTCAGCTCTGATGTTTCTTTGTTGTTGTTTTTTTCCATTAAGTTTATTGGTATGTTTTAGGTATACATGACAGTTACATTCATTGTTGGAATCTGACACCTTTACATGATGTATCTTTGTTGGTTTTTTGTTTAGTTGATCTGCATCTTTGTGAAAGTGAGGTATTGAGTTCACCTGCTGTAATTGTGTTGGTGTTCATTTGGTCTTTTATGTTCAGCAGGGTTTGTTTTATAAAGCCAGGTGCTCCAAAATTTGGTGCATATATAGTTACAGTTGTAATCTCTTCAAATTGGACTGTTCCCTTAAGTAATGTCTGGTGACCTTCGTTGTCTCTTCTGATCAGTTCTAGTTTGAAGTTTACTTTGTCTGAGAATAAAATTGCTACCACTGCTTGCTTTTGGGGCCCTGGTCCATGGAATATTATTTTCCATTCTTGTATATTTAGTCTATAATTTCCTAGTTTGGGGAGACACTTACCATCCCTCCTGCCTTTTCCAATCGCAGGTTCACCCGGAATCCAGTGAAGAGTGTGTTAACTCTACTTATTTCCAGGATGAGCGCTAAAGATGGTCAGCCTCATTGTATTAGCGAGATAGTTCATACCCACCCACTACATTTGTCTCTGGGTTATCTGGGACACATAACACTAGTTTAATGCCCCCGTTCTTCATTAATTAATTCATATTGTGTGTGTGTGTGTGTGTGTGTGTGTGTGTGTTACTTGGCTTTCAATGGCTGTGAGAAAATACCTAAGGAAAATCAATATAAAGAAGGAAAGGTTTACTTTGACTCAATGTTTCAGAGGGTTTAATCCATAGTTACTTGGGTGTATTGCTTCTGGCCCCACAGGGAGCCAGAAAAGTCACTGTGGAAAGGTTAGGCAGAGGAAAGCTGCTCACCTCATCACCTTGTGACAGCCAGGAGGGAGTGGTGGGTGGGGGGAGTCTTTCAAAGACTGCAGGAAGCACAGGAAAAAAATAACAGAATCTGAATTTTCTTAGAGCAGTGGGCAGTTTTTTTAGAGCAATGAAAAAAAGCAAACTGTAATCAACTGAAGACTTACACCATAAAATGAGATAAAGGCCTTATGATGATCACCTTTGCTTGAGTTTGCTTTCCAAAAATATATATCAGTACCTTGGTTCTTGTGCACAGTTCCCACTGACCATTTTGACATTCAAACCTGAGTCATAATTACAGCCAGATTTTTCCTAGTTGGAAGTCCCTTCTGCCTTTTCTATGGAGCCCCAAATAGAGGAAAATGGCAGAAGATTTGCTTCCCTTTGCTCCCTTCTCAGTAGAAGAAACTTCTCCATGGAGCTTGTAATGCTCACCCTTTGATGTTTATCTGTTTTGCTGCCTATATGGCAAATAGCTTTAGGCACCCTTCCAGTGACCATGTAATGAGCTACTTCATGTCAGGAACCACAGCAGAGTTTGGAGATACTGAGATGGTAGCTATGGTCTCTGCCCCCAAGAGGTTCCCAGTGGAGTAGGGGAGAGAGACAGCTCTAGTCCTCACAGTCTGCCTTGACATGAAAGTAAACTTTTATACAGCTTACAGGGATTTAAGTCCTTTAATGACATGAATTCCTGCAGGCAGTGTGAGAGTACTCTGTGCCATCCTAGGATCATTCAAACTTAAACAAAGCAACATAGATATTTAAGAATAAACATCATTACCTCTCAACGTGAAATCATTACAATTCATATGTGGCTATGTATACCAATATTTAGAATTTGTACAGAAATGCAAATGTAGAATAATTATATCTGTATGAAAAATATATAAATACAGCAAACATATATATATATATACACATATATAATGAATAATCTGAAAGAATTAGAATTGGTTAACATCTACTTCCATAATATTTTCTTCTAGGACAATATTATATCTGTAGGCAAATGTTTCCATGAAAATTGAGGTAGATAGATACTTGGCTAAAGTTTAGCAGCTTTTATACTGTTATGCTTTGATAAACCACCACCAAACTTCTAAACGAGCAGCCATCTCACTCATTAATTGAATATTTTAGCACTTTTCCTCTGTAGAGCTGGTGTTTCATTATACTTTCTATTTTGTGTCTTGCTTTTCATGCATTTAAAGTGCTGGAGCAGCTGTTTATTTGGAAAGGTTCCATTATGACCATAATAATCTCCAACTAATTGCACATCAAATATTTATTTCTTGCACATTAAATTAATGAAGCAGTTTCAACAAGAGAAAAATTGGATCAGGTTGGCAAACAGTGCCTATAAATTCATGAAAGATTCCAAGTTCTTTTTTGGCAAGGACTCCTTTAATACGGATTAACAGTTTGTAAATGGAAAAATCGTCCCATTATCTAGCTGTGACTTTTTAAATATACATGCTTTATTTTTTAAAGTGCATTTCTGGATTTGCCCTTGCTATACATAATATAGCTTTCAGAAATAAAAAATAAGATATACTACTAATTTTTAAATAAATTGCTAGCTTCTTTTCTTGCATTTAATAGTATCCTTTTCTCAATTCTACCATTGATACTACAATTTTTTTCAAGTAGGTCGACTATAACAGGCATAGGGCTGATGGGGTAGTTCAGTGGTAGGTTATGTGCTTAGCATGCACACTTAACACTCAATATGAGATCTCCACACTTAAAGTTTACACAAGAACATTTTGTTAAATCAAGATATGATGCTATTCAGCAGATCTACAGAATTTATTTATCTAGTATAATTGAAATTGTACACCCATTAAACCACACCCCACTCCAACCACGCCATAGTGCCTGGCAGTCACCATGTAGTCTAAGCTTAAGTTGCTTTGACTATTTTAGACATACCATCGCAGTAGACTCTGCAGTATTCATCCTCCCATGACTCTCTTTATTTACTTCAGCTAACATCTGCAAAGCAGACAGAGAGACTGATAGATGCTGATTATGGAAGGTTGCTCAACATGACTAATCATCATGGAAATGCAAATCAAAGGTACAATGAGTTGTCCTTTCGCACCTGCTCAGATGGCTATTATCAAACAGACAAAGATAACAAATGCCAATTAGAAGCAGAAGTTGGCTAAGGACTTATTAGTCTAAAAATCTCTTTTAAAAAATAAGTGATACGCTCAACTTACATTTTTTTTGATATACTCTTTTCAAGATCTCTGATACTATTTTCTTTTAGGTTCATTGCTGGTGTGTATAAAACAACCAAGTGTTTTTGTGAAAGAATTTCAGGGAAGAATTTTTCTGAGCAACCGCTCTGTCAAGAATAAAGAAAATGTCTATAGACTTCCTTTATTATTATTCTTTTATTATAACACCATTTTCCAATAAGCAAAACTTGCATGGCAGCCACTGGATACAGTGAAATGTTATTTATGATTCCTGGTTTAGGTGTTACCATTTCCAGCAACTGGTCAACCCCTGAGTTGGAGGAGATAGTAACTGTCTCCTTTGCATGGTCCTTTTGGGTTGGGGTTTTCGTTCCTTACATGTGAGTGAAATATGGTTTGCATGAATTTACAGAAAGAGCCTTTTAAGCTACTTGAGAGAAACTTACTGTTTTCTTTTAATACAAGTAGTCCACATCAGTGACTTGTCTTCCAGGTAGGGCAGGATGAGTTTTCATCTCTCTCCTTACCTTCCACCCATTACACTTTCCTGGGGATGGCCTTTAACAGAAGAAGGAAACAGTAATACAGTTTATAATATATGGTATATGCCTTGAAAATTGCTCAATATAGCAGTATTTGTTTCCTATAGAAACATATACTGAAAAGAAAGTGATATGTTTAAATTTCTCTAAAGTTATAGATTGTAATTCTAACACTTCCTCCTCAACGCATAACCAGGAACAAAGATGGGAGAGATGGGGAGGGACAACATTAGCCTGCAAAAGTGTGCATTGTTTCACTGGCCTGGAGCTAGTACTAACTTTCTCTTTTTCAAATTTCCTCTTTCTCTTCCTGCTCCTCCTTCTTGCTTCTTTCTTCTCCCCTTCTTTTCTTTCCTCTTTATCCTTTTTCATATGCCTTCTCTTCCTTTTGTGTTTCCTCCTCCTGTACCACCTTCCTCTTACAGTGAACAATTACTCTCCAACTATAGACATCCCTGGCTGCTGTTGTTCACACTCAGCCTGGATCATACCGACGTGACTACGTGACAGCTGCCTGTCTCCTACAGGCATCTGAGTTTCCATCCCTGACTTAAATGATTCCATGTGTCTTATAAGACAGAGCCAAAAGCAAGAGGATAATACAGAAATAATGCTGGGGGATATGAGCTTAAAAAAGATGTTACTGTAGGTGCAACATGTGTCTGAATCTATTGAAATAGCATGGTGTAGTGGCAACGTGCTGAAGAAGGTGAGGGGACCATGTCTTCCTTTACAAACAGCCCTCTTGAATGTAATGGAGACATGACCCCAAATGTAAGGGCTGAGCACCCAGCAGGAGTACATGGTCCAAACTTTGAAAGATCATTAAAAATTGGAGACAAATATAGATGCTCTTTCAAATATTGCCTACCAATGGAAACATAACTCTGAATAGCAGATGATATGCAGAATATCAAATCCTAATCTCAGGGGTGGGAAAACAGAAGCACATTTTTTGAGGCTCCTTGGATGACTCTTATGTGTAGGTTCACTGGAAAACTATTGGTCTAGATTTTTTCCTAAGTAAGAAGGCTAGGGTACCATTGTTAATTAGCCATCCTACTAGAAATAAGGCATTAGTGTTACAGCCTTGAATTTACTTCTTACAAAATACCCATGTCATCATGGGTACATGTTATCATCTATGTTTTTCCTATATGTATTTTGGTCATAATACTTATCTAAATGACCATGAGACTTACATGAGCTCTACTATAGAGGGATAGCATCCAGTAGGTACATAATAAGATCGTGGTGACTACAGTAATTATTATTATTATTTTTTACCATTTAACCCTTTCCAATCATACTGTGGAGTTCATTCTTCAGTTGCAATCACATTTCAATAACATGGAAAGCTGAATAGATTAATCGAGTTCTCCATCCAGATCAGTTTTCTAGTCACTATTTTAATCTATATCTTGGTCAACTGAAATATATGTTCAAGTCATTTTTTTTCAGAAAACTTGCTTGAATGGTACATAGTGTGGACCACAGAATGCCAGAGGTATTTTTGTACCTGCTTCACACTGGAAGAAAATCTCTCCGGTTGAATCCTTTGGTTACCTGTCAACATGCTTTAGATGTTATTTGATCTTTTATTGTTTAGTGTTACAAAGAAGCTGTAGACCAGCTCAGCCACACTTTTGTTTGCTAGGGTAGTTGTAGATGTTACTTCACTTCCATTTAAATTATGGTGACACAGCACATCTGGGTTCGGTTCTATTTTTATGAACATTTCCTGAAACCCAAGTTAAGCCATTCAATCAGCAATTGTGTTGTTTTCTCACTTTAGAAAAATTTCCTTTTGTTACATTATTATTATTGGCTATTATTTCTGCTCCATTTGCTTTCAAATCATCTTCAAGAACACTAATTATAAGTTGATTCTTCTCTTTGTCACTTTATAATTTTAATCTCCTATGATTTTAATCTATTTGTCCTATTTTTCTGCATTCTGGGAAAGTGTCCATATTTTCACATGCCAGAAAATTGATTATTTTTTAGTGTCAGGCTCATTTTTTAATAATTCCAATCCAAATTTAAGTTTTGTCAATCCAAATTTAAGCTTTACATTTCATTCTTTTCTTTCTAAAGTCAACTCTAATTTCATCTTACCCGGTTCTCTTCTTAGACTTCAAGCCTGCCATTGTATTTACAGAGCCAGAAGAATAAAACCCACATAATCTAATTTCAGTATAATCCCAGTTTCTTAAGAGGCTGATGATTGTGTACAAGAAGATCAAAAACATTTTCCAAAATGACCCTCTCAGAACTTCTCTTACCTTTAAAAACCTTCTGGTTTTCAAAGTTAAGCAACAGATAAATCTGGAGATTTCTGTCTTACATGTACTTCTCTGGGAAGCAATCCCTTGTTGTGAACCATTTACACTTCTATAGATAACCCATACAAAATTAGAAAAAAGAACTGAAGAACTATATTTGTCCCTGCCTTGAAATAGGGTCCTATCTTGCACCACATTAAGCCATGCTGTGAGGTTGAGAGGGTGGAGGGTGAGTTGACAGGGATCTCCTGGCCCTGTAGCTACTAACTCCACCCCACTGCCCTCCTCAGGGGATTCTATCTCCTTTCATCCCCATAATCTGCCACTATGCCATCCTCCCCTGTTACAAATTCAGTTTTGGGGAGCAATGAAAATGTTTCATAGACTCATCCACATGAAGGCTTATACTCAGCATATCGATCAAGCAGCAATTGTTGAATGGACACTTTACATAAGGAAAGTGCAATTTCAGAGAAGCATTAAGCTTTTACTTGCAAACAGTTTACACGTTCTGAAGTAGGGAATGATCCGGAATAAGGCTTGCATGAGGAAGAGCAATAGTTGATGTCGCCTCCTGGCTGAAGAAATTTTTAACATCCATTGATAGATTGTTTTGGAGATTGAATCCAAGACCTCATGTATGATAAACACATGCTCTACACCACCGAGCTTCTCCCTCAGGCCCAAGAAGATGGTTTTGCAGAGTGCTCCAAGGTGCAGTAGTATGATGGACTACATGGAATCTAAAGAGGACAAAAGTCATAGGAGCAAGAGAGGGGAATCATGAGGGACAGAGACTGGAGGTAAGTGTTCTGGACCACAGAATTATTACTAGTTTGGGAAGAAAGAAAGCTTCTAAATATTTTGTGATTGTGTCCCATGCAACTGTCCTTGGGCTGCGTATTTCCCATAGACTGTTTTTGCTCAATTGTCTTAACATTTTAATACAGCTATGAGGTGATAGCAAGTGTGCAGATTCAGGTTTGGAAGCCATGTATAACTCTGGCCATCTCACCTTTGTGCCTGAGAAGTTAACCTGTCAAATCTAACAAAGTACTTATCTGAACCTCCATTTCTTCATCTGTAGACAAGGATAAGATGAATGTCATGAGATTGCAAAAGGGTGGGAAGAATTCATGCAGGGTAGCCATTGATCACCATTTCCACATTTGGACCGTGAGTGTGCGTTGAATGAAGTCATTTCTGTTGCATACATTAGCGAACTTCCGCTTAGGGAGGTTAGATACATCCAAGTTTGTAATTCAAGTGCACTGAAGAGCCAGTATGTTTTCTGAATCCAGAGTTAGATTACTAGACATGCAAAGAAAAAAGTATTGGCAGAGAAAACCGAATAGCTAGGCAGTCATCTGAAGCCTCCAGAAGTCATTTCCCTAAAATTCCTTTCAATATGTCTGATCTCTCCTCTGC
Source organism: Heterocephalus glaber (assembly GCF_000247695.1). The sequence continues at coordinate 5,406,946 of NW_004624834.1, read as the reverse complement.
TGTCCTGTTCTTCCACACTTGGCTCACAAACTCCGGGAAGAGCCTGAACTTTGCTCTAGTCATCATAGAGGAAATAGGAAAGTGGAGTCTATCAACTAAGCAGAGTCCGCATTCCACAGCCTTCACCCGACCTCACAAGGTGGTCTAAATCTGGAAACCATAAGGCTTTCTGAGAAGGACAAGCCAGGCCACCTGTCTCTCACCTCTCACAACAAATGTGGTTCAATGTTGTTTTCTTGAAGAAAATTAGCATGCCTACACTTGTCACACTGAAGGTGCCATATGGGGCTGCAGATATTAATGAGGACATCCTGACTCCTCCCGGTCACTCGATGCGTGTGAATAAAATCACCTCGTGACAACAGGTAAAAAAAGTTGACAGTGAAAATTACCACTTTCTTTTCATGTTCCTCGACCATGAGTAGGTGTTTGGAATGTTCCAACCCATATTCTCTTTCCTTTTTAGTCTGCTCCTGATTCTGAAGTGAAGCAAGCAGCCGACGGAAATGTGGAACACCAAAGCACTGAGGTATACAGACACAACTCAGCTGAGCGAGGAACCGCCATTGTATCTAATGTGGATATGGTTTTATCCTGTCTGCTTTTCCGTCTCTCCTCTAGAGAGCTCATCATTTGCTGGAAGATTTTCTTTTCAAGGAAGGCTTTTGGGACGAAGGTGGTGAGACACAAATAAATGTTCATGGATATTGGCAATTCATGAAATTGAGGATATGGTGCTGTTAGGGTGGGGAGCTTTGGATTATTCTCAAAAGAAAATATATCCTCTCTTATTTTAATAAAATTGTGTCTCCAGGCTTCTCTGTGGAAGAAAATGGAGATCCAAGAGCTACTTCTGGATGCTTTGCCAATGTCGTTCTGATTGAAGGCTGTCTTGTGGTGTGGGATGTGAATTATCTTGTTTCTGTTTGTTGGTGAAAGATTGGTGATGGCCATGCCATGGTGGGAGATACAAGGAGATATAAAAACACTTCAGATCATACCACACCTTTTTAAGACTGGACATTTTTCTGAGCACTCCATAAATATTCTCTGGTGAGTCTTCATCTTACCCATGAGGTAAATATCAGCACATCCATTTTATATAGGAGGAAGCTGAGCCTAAGAGAATGTGTTGGTCAGCTTTTCATTACTATGAAAATACCTGGGAGGAATAAATTAAAAGGAGGAAAGGTTTATCTTGGCTCATGGTTTCAGAGGTTTCACTCCATGGTCACTTGGTCTTGCTGCTTTGAGCCTGTGGTGACACAGTACATCGTGGCAGTCTTACATGACAGAGGAGGCTGCTCACCTCAGGGTGGCTGGGAAGCAAAGAGAAAGATAAAAGAAGGGACTGGAGCCCAATATCTGCTTCTGGCCACACCCTCTGTGACTCAACTTCCTCTTACTAGGCCCTCCCTCTTAAAAGTTTCACCACCTTGCAATAGTACCACAGGCTGGGAACCAAGCATTCAACACAGAGTGTTCGGGGAAGAGTCAAATCCAAAGTATAGCAGGAAGTAAGTCAGTTGCAATGGCTGTAACTAAGAGGCAGGGCCAGGAGTAAAACCAGGTCTGCCCAATGTGGAAAATTATACCCTGTCTTTCAACACATAGCTGGCCTCAGTAGGCGGGAAAGGCAAAGGAGAAGAGACCTGCAGGGTTAGGTTAGGTCTAAGGCTGAGTGTCTTTGCTGCCCCAGGATCCTAAGGTACTGTGTTAGAGGTGTGCTTTTCTGTGGGTAGCGTATACTACTGGGCTACTAGAAGTAAGAATAAATGATCATCACGAAATGGAGAGGGCTGGTGGACAGGGCCTTACTATTACTCTTCTGTTGCTGTAACTGAAAAGCACAGGCTGAATAATTTATTAACAGTTTCATTTAGCTTACAGTTCTGGAAGTCAGAGATCACGGTGCCAGTATCTGTTCGGCATCTGGTGAGGGCCTTCCTCCTGCATCACAGCATTGCAGAGAGTATCACATGGACAGGCAGAGCAAGTGTGCCAGCTTGATCCCTCTTCCTGTCTTTATAAAGCCACAAATGGCATCATGAGAGCTCTACCTTCATGACCTCATCTTTGGAATTATCTTCCAAAGGCCCCACCTCTTAATAACACTCTAATATGGAAATAGAGGCTCAGCCTGAGTTCCAGAGGGGACACACTTCCACATCATTGCAGGCATTTGCGCTTCTCCTACAAATGGGAATTGTCATGGATTTCAAAGCAATATGGTGACATTGTATGTAGCACCATTTTTGATGTGGGCATAAATAAGCCAAGTACTGGTTAATAGGTTTGCTCATTGCTGATGAATTCCTTTCACTGCATAGGACACTTCAGAGGAAATGACATAGGGAACAATAACTTTTCTAAGTATAAGTGTAATCTGAAAAGGGAAAGCCCCTGGTTAAGCTGTGATTTAGGAACATTTCCTTAACTCCAGGTTCAAGTAGTAGGCACTGAAAGGCACTATCACGGAGGTTATCGGTGACTGGATATCCTAAGCTCTAGCCACCAGCTAAGGATTTTTAAGCTAACTGCCATCTTTCTGCCGTGCGACACAAGAATCTTTCTCACTTGCAGTATACCACAGAGCCCGTCTGTCATCAAAGTGCCCAGGTGTTCTCCCTCAAAGTCATTTTGACTGAGTGACAGAAAGAATAGAGGTGGCGAACCATCTCTGGAGTGCAAAATCCATGTTCCATAACATGATTTTTTCTTGTTTTCCTTTTTGCATACCATGAATTGAAAATGTGTGCATTATGCAGCTTGGCTTACAGCTAGAAGCAACACGCAAACTGCAAGGTTGGCATAGAGTTTTCTGAGAAATGCCTGTGTGTGCGTGTTTGCATGTGTGTATGTGCATGTGCACATGCATGCTTATCAATGTTTAATGCATTTTCTCTTTTTCATTGTCTTTCAAGGAAACATATTCAATGAATATACCCATACATTTGTAAAAATTATGTGCTGTCAACATGATGAAAGGTAAGTAACTGATTTTAAGCCCCATAAACAGAACGTGGAACTGTCTCTCTTCGTCTGCTCAATGGTTGAAATTAAAACAGTGCAGTTGTTTTAATTCGGAACTGTATGTGCAACGTGGCGTTTTCTATCAAAAGGTAGACTACTATGCTTCTAAGCATTTTGCCTCAACCGTAGACCCCTTAGTTAAACGTTGAACATAAGGTTATGGTGCTAAATCCAAGAGCAACTGGACAAGGAAAAAATAAAAGAACAAGATGCATCTGAGCAAGAGGCGCTGCGCAAAATAGGAAGTAACCCGAGCAGCCGCCCCTTTATCATCACGCTCTCTGCAGACAGACACTGCGTGGGTTGCCGCCGGGAAACGGATAACCGCACCTGTCACTGCAAGGGGAGGTCATATAAAGAAATTGCTCACAGACATAGCAGAATGGAATACAAAACACAATATCTCTGTCAACCAAAGCCCTTGAAAATCCAGTGTAAAAAGAAGGGCTTTATATGTCTTTCTGAGTGTCCTGCCGGCATTATCTGGGACAGCCGGAAGCTGGACCCGACTTGTCTAAAAAGAAAAGAGCTGACAAAAAACAACACAAAAAAAGGGTTGGCAGATTTCCAGTTAAGGAGGATTTTATCACTCTAGGAAACCACCCTTTAATTCTGATGATGTAGGCAATTCCTTTTCAAGAGGAAGAGAGCTTTGCGTATTTAAATTTGCTGCACAACTGCTTTGGGTGACTGGGAGCCATTGTAGACCAAGGTAAAATAACGCGACAAACATTATACAACATTGATGGAAAAGGGGGAGTGCCGCAAGGATTGCATGTGGACCCGTGTCTGAGCAAGGGTGACTGTCTGTGAGAAAGAGGATTGGACCCTGCTTCAGAAAGCTGGGATCTTGTCTTCTCAGGTCTGCTGTAGACTGGATATGTGACCTTGAGCAGCTGGCTGAGGCTGAGTTTTCTTGTATTTCAAAACCAAAGGTCAGGTGAACGGAGAGACAGATGATAGAGGTGAAGACCCTAAGACAGAGATCAGTCTTGGAAAAACCAGGATCCCCTCTTCAGTTTTCTACTTACTAAGGTATAGGAGAGAATGCTAGAGATTTTAGTAGTAGTGACTTTTTAGAACAATGTTAAATCACATTTAACTAATAACTAAGATGGATATGAAACATCAAAATGTATCAAGAAATGTTTGGGAATGATAGTTGTTGAAGTTATGTGGAATAGATGAGTAGCAGAGATTAGTCTTGGGCCCAGGAATCTTCAAAGTACGGTCCGTGAGATATATCTTGTCTGTCATCTGTTTTTCAATAAAGTATTATTGGAACACCGCCATGTCCATCTCTCCATTTACATAACATGTGAATCTTCTTTCAGGCAACAGAGCCACATCTGGCAGAGACCATCTGGCCTCAAAGCCAAAAATATTTACCATCTAGTCCTTTGTAGAAAAGAGTTTTTCCATCCTCCGCTTTGACCTAGGAGAGTTTATAGACCCCCAAAATGGAAAAGTGTGACACAAATAGGAGGGAACATCTGGTTTCTTATGATAGTGGCCTGTGGACATGATTTGAGTGTATCCCTCAAAAGGTCCATGTGCTGACAAGTTGCACCTCATTGTGGCATCATGGAGAAGTTGGAGAAGCCTTCAGAAGTGGAGCCTCTTGGGTCTACTAAGAGCAGATGGCTAGGTGTTAGGGCTTTAACACAAGGCAGTTAGGTCATGGCAGGTATTGACTTGGGAAGGAAATAATGCTGGTCACCTAGAGCGAGTTAGTTCATTCAAGATGGAATTGCCTGTGAAAGAGCATATCTGACCCCTCTGGCTTCCTGTCTTATCACATGACCTTTGTAGCATTCATTGTCTGCATTTGGTCGTCACTTTCCTTGAGGTTAGAGTCATGCCCTCAAACTTCCAGAACAGTGAGCTAACTAAAGGTATTTCCTTTATAAAGCAGCTAGCTCCAGGCATCTTGTGACAGCTGGGAGAAATGGACTAAGATTGCTCTGTGGCCTTGAACTCACAGCTGGAGCCCCTGCCCAGAGATGTGACCGGACAGCTCATGAGTCCATTTGTTGATCCTGAAGACTGCTTTGTTCTGTTCTGGTGGTGAGGTTGTGTTTGATTCCTTCTTTCTCCCCGGGATCTCAACTTCATAGAAATCTTAGCTCCAAGCAGCAGTCTGCAGTGCTCTGAAAATCTTTCTTATTTCTGAAAAGACAGAGCTCTGTGTGATGACAGGAAGATTAATCTCTTGGTGTCTCCCTGCTTGTGGGTCGGCAACTTCTGGACTCTGGCTGCTTTGAGTTCTTGTCTGGTTTCTTTTGCTGGGAGATGAGTTTTCTGATTTGGAAGTTTGGCTCCTACTTTTCTGTTTTTAACTTATGTGTCCTTTCTCAAATCGTTCACATTAGAAGCAAGGAAGTGACCTCCAAATGTGAGCTTACCAGTTCACTTTTAGTGAGATACAAGAAGGGGGCATGATATTCCTACCAAACAGATGGGGCAGTGGGCTTGAGGAAGCCAGTTTAGGCAGAGCTGGGCTCTCACTGCACATGATAATATTTACATGTTTACATACATGATAATTATATGTAAATTTAATTGAAGTATGTTGGACCCTGGATATTTTGTTGGGTTCTTTACTAGTATGAGATGTCCAGAGCTGAATCATTCCTTCATCATGTATCTCTCGAATGCTGGGGTTCTGATATCTCCAAAGTGGAAATTGCACATCACGGGGATAACATTTCTTACTTCGTGAACAAGAAAAGCCGTCAAAATAAATGAATCAGAGAAGAAATAGATGCCTAAGTAGCTAAAAACAGACTACTGGTTTATTATATGAGCAAGCGCTACTCAAGCCTAGTAGAAAAATGAAAATTTTCCGAAGGGCAAAGCTAAACCTTTCCATTAATTACATTCCAAATATAGGAACAATGTGATGAAAATAAGGACACTGACTGTTGCTGAAAGAATTAAAGAAAATAGCCACTTTTATATCATAATCAAGACTCATCTTTTACATGTGAGACAGTAGCACGTATTTACATCTTAAGCTATTTTTGTATCTGCGTCATCTATGCAGGTCCTATATTTAAGACAGACACAGGATGAAGGAAATAGCATCCACTGCAGTAGATTAATCTGGAGGACTCACTTGAAAAATAACCTCACCTTTCTCTAAATTAAGAAATATTTACTCTTATTCAGCAGATGTTGAATGAGAAAAGAAATAATAGGTTTCTTGGTTTCCAGCAAAATACCTCTTCGTAGTGTTAAAACTTGAGCTGTGCATATTGAAACACTATAAGTAAAGTTTCTCTTCATTCTAGGAAAGTAGGCATTGTTGGTAAATACAATCCTTTTCTTGCCCAACTTTCAGGTTTCCGCATGATCTTGACGCTAAAAATAGCCAAACACGACCTTGTTAATGACAACAAAAGAGAAAACAGGGTACATCATTCAACTGAAGAAGAAAAACCTATTAGATTTGTCAAAAAGAACACAAATCTTTGTTCTTATAGAGGGATGCTACCATTTTTTCGGTCCATTTATTTTACATAGTGGCCCCCAGTACAATATTTAGATAAGTAGACATTTTTTCCTTTGAGTATTAGCTTCTACCAGACAAATTAAAATCATTTCTCCAACTTAACAGGTTTCTATGACTGAAAATTAAAGAACGGCCCATTTTTTAAAAAAGTCAATTCACACACAAAGAAATGTATAACACTAACATGCTTATCAATTCCGATCTATATATTTGGGGATGCAAACCTTAGCAAAATGCAGCATTTTCCCTGGAGGGGGTAGAAAGGTTGGATGTCGGGTGGTGGAGCATGTGCTTGGCATGTTTGATCTCCAAGCATGGAGATCGTAAAAGAAAGAGGAAATTGGGGCGGGGGATTTAGCTCAGTGGTTTCACCGCCTGCTGCGCAAGCGCAAGGACCCGAGTTCAATCCCTGGTACCAAAAAAAAAAAAAAGGAAATTGCAATAGTATCAGCTAAGAAAGGATTCATTCCACCAAGGGTGTGTGGTAAGAATAGGGTGCATCTCAGTGGGCAGAACAGGGAGGTGGCCTTGGATCCAAGCCTTGAGAGAGAAATCATTAGTGAAGTGGGGGAGAAAATGGCGCTAACAATTAAATCCATGTTTATGCTGAATGCCTCAGTTGTAATTTGTGCAATGAGCAAGGCTTTTAAAACATGAATTATTTCTATCATTTTAATTTGTCAGTGTTTACCCTGATGGAAGCCTGGTTAAGGGAGAAGGTAGGAGGTGAGAGAAAGTGATTTTGGGGTACAGAGTGTGCTGGAGGCAGGGCCTGCTCAGCCGAGGGGGCTCCAGTACAGAACAAGCACAACATCACCTTCAGGCACCAGGGCCTGGGAGCAGAGGCAAGGGCCAAGTACTGAGGAGAAGGAAGAAATCCAGAGTGGGAAAAGGGTAAATACCCAAGGCAAAGGAATCCATTCTTTATTGTGCCTGTGGCTTGCCTATGTCCTCCTTTTTTTCTATCTTGCCGGGTCCTATGTCTAGTCCATGTTCTTCTCTATCCTTTTTGTGGAATCCCCAAGACAGGGATATAGAGAGAGGCAGGCAGGTGTCTCAAAGTCATCTGACTCAGCGGGGACAAGTATGGCATGCCTTGGAATTCCAAGCCACGAACACTTGTGTGCACCAGATGGCAGTTGTGCATGGTGGATCTGCAAATGTGATTTGGTAAAAGCCGAACTCGGGCACAAAATGCCATTTTCCAAAGCTTGCTTTCAAAACCCAAGTGCAAAGTACATTTTCCCATCTACAATATACTAAAAAATACACGTCCAGGAAGAGCCATGAACATGCTGCATTCACAATGTAGCCTGAAATTTTAGCCTGAAACTTTCAACTCAATATTACTTATAAGAAGAGAGAAAAACATAAAAGCTTTTTGCCCATATTGCTTAAAATTCCTTGATGGGTCTGGGCATTGTACAGATGGAAAAGGAACACTTTCAGGATGAAAATAAAAAAGTAATGACTTTTACATGTACAGCACAAAAGCAAAAACAAGTTGTTTTTACATTTTCTCCCTCACTCAAATATGTTTATAGTCCAAGGCTGATTCTTTGAAAGTAGACATGGTATTTATATAAAAATAAATTGCACCACATACTTTTTGCAGTGGACTTGACCATGTGACTTTTTTATATCTTGGAAGAAACAGAAGCTGGAAATGAAACAACAGGAAACTAAAATGGACGCTCACTTCAGAGTGGGCTTAGGTCGCTAGAAGATGGTGAAAATGACACACATTTAATTATTTAAGATGGGGAAATAAATATCCATTTCCAGCAGAGAGATGGCATTGCAGATTATATGAAAAGGCAAGGGAATAAAGAAGTCACAGAGACACTATTGACTGCTTGCTCCTGTTTACAAATTAAAGAGAAATGGAATGCATTTTAATGAGTGTAATAGTGCACATACGGGCAGAGAGAAAGCTTATTATTTGTGGCTTGCACGCTCTGCCATGAAGACACGATTTCACAGGAGTACAATCTATAATTTGGAATTGGCTTAACGATTGCTATGACTAGCACACCGCTGGCTCTTAATGAATGTGTCTGATGTCAAGCGTTAATTTAGAGTTTAAAGAGCAGGACTCTGTGTTCACTTTGATGAATGTGTATTGATGCTGACATGTGATAGGGCCAATAGAAGTCACACAAAGATAGACGCCATGGCTCTGCTCTCTCCACCTAGCCAGGGCTGGCAGAAACCTATGACATACGGGGAGAAAGGATATTTCTGCCTTTTTTTTTAAGTTTCTCTCTCTCTTAACACTGTCCACGCCAATCTCCACAAACTCTGATGTTTCCTGAACCCATACAGAGCTTTAAATTTTCCCTGATGGCTGCTTTTCCCCACATATTGTGTCGTCTGCTCGTCACCTCATCACTATTTCTGTTTCCACTCTCACCTCCCAAGAACCTGCTCGCAAGTCGTAAGCATTATTACAAAGCACTCCAATAACCTGCTTTTTTTTTTTTTTTTTGTATCGGGAATCGAACTTGGGACCTTGTGCTTGTGAGGCAAGTGCCTGAACCACTGAGCTAAATCCCCGGCCTTCCAATAAACCTGTTTTTTGTGCTCAGGCTTAGGCTAAGTGTGCTGAACCTTGGCTATACCTTACAAATACCAGGGCAGCTTTCAAAAATCCCAACGCCCGCCAAGCCTGGTGGTACACTCTTATAATCCCAGCACTCTGGGATGTTAAGGCAGAATGACTGTGAATTCCATCCGAGCCTGGGCAACTTAGCAATGTAAAAGACCCTATCTATAGAGAAATAAATAAATAAATAAATAGCTATAGGGATGTAGCTCAGTGCAGAGACCATGGGTTCTTTCAGTTCTTGGGAGAACTGAAAAAAAAAAATCCAATGTCTCTCCAGACCAATTAAATTAGACTTTGGCAACCATGATTTCTACAGCTTTGCCCCTTAATGGTCAGAGTATACAGCCACAAGACCCTAAGCTAAGACATGTCCACTTGTTTATTCTAATATCTATTTAAGGGGCATTTGTATGAAGAGGAGTAAGATTCTACAATCTAATACATTAACCAATGCATGTATATTACCTTACTCTCCCAGAGGTAGAAATAAGTATACCGGATATTCAGGGAAGCCATGCCTTAACCCACACATATACTCACACAGTCAAGCAAAAAATAAAAGCGTGTGAAGATTTACTTGATCCAAGCCCTCATATTTATTTGCAATCATTTAGTACATGTGCTTGTGGTATGTAAAATATTCAGTTCACCTAATTGTTAAGGCCAGAGATTACTGTCAATTTCTTTTTTTTTTTTTAGGCCATCCATCCTTAGCATCTCATGAGCATGTGGCTCTCTTTTCCCCTGGGAAAAGACTGTCCTAGGGCTGTGGGTTTTTTCTTCAATGGTGGAACTTGAACTCCAGTGCAAACTCATGGGGAAGAAATCACAGGATCTGGGATCTTCTCAGACATTTCTCATTTTCCCCATGGAAAGATAACTAACCTCTCCATCTGGGAGGCCTGCCAACAACCCCGGTGTGGACTCTGGTCCAAGGAGAGAGGCTCTTCGCTGATTCTGTGGTGGAGACACATTCTACATTTTTTTCCATGGCAAAACTTACACATGGAACAGCAGAACCAGAAAAACCCTTAAGATGTTACCTAAAATAATAGTCTCTTTTCCTCGCTATGGGATGTTTTCTAGTCATCTAATTGAAAAGAACTTCAATGACACCATCTATAAAATGGGGACAATGAGAAAATACTGTCATTATTATAAATAATTTGAAGAGCAGAATTAAAGATGACAGGAAACTGGGAGACTGTGGAGATGGAAAAGGGAAGATGAGAGAGGAGAAGGGAAGAGAAAATTTAAAAAGAGCAAAATGCTATATGTGTATGTATCAGTACCTCACAAAGAATATATTCATTATGGATTGCAAACATATATGAATAACAATTTTTAAAAATACTGTCCTTGCAGTGGGTTTGTGAGAGATAAAATGCACTTTCAAAGAACCTGGTAAAATGGGAGGCCAGTAGAACATACTTAAGATGTAAATGCAGTCAGTATGACTATTTTGAAGTGGCTAGCTTTTATAGAGAATCAGTACTGAGTCTACAGAAAAGGGTCTAAAAGGAAGAAATATGCACAGCCCTCAGATGGTCTGATACAGGAACTGCCATGGATGTGTGACTTCATATTTAGCAGGTGTCAAATTTTCTACTGGCTTCGAGAGGACCTAGGGATATGGGATTGGAGAGTACCCTCATTCTAGACACAGAACAATGAACAAGCGAGGAGGATTGGTTGTTGAATCTTAAAATTAATGAATGATCAAAATGAGAGAGTGATGGAAATTGTTCAGGTTGGATCGAACCAGTGGAAGATTTCCAAGATTAAAAGTTATTTAGGATGGAGCTCAGTTGGCAATTGTTGAAGAGGAAAACGAGGTGGTCCCAAGAATAGAAACTATTGTTGTTAAAAACCTTGGTGTACATTATTACCTTAGAAACTGTGTGTATGACTGGCACCCTGGAAGTTTGCAGTGCATGTTTGGAATTTTCACTCGCGACACTCTACTGGGTGAAAGTATGGTATAGACACACAAAAGTTAGCTATGCGTCCAAGCTTTACACCTGGTGCAAAGCCACTTCTGCAAATACCAGAGTAAGCCATACTCTACAGCACTCTCACCTAGGATGAAACGGCCAAGCTCACTAATTTGAGGTTTTATGGTGATTTATACATCACCTAGCAGGGCATTGCCTTTGCAAAACAAAGCCCTTCTTTCTATATGGTGCAGCTTCCTAAAGTAAGAGGCACGTGCATACCTCAAAACTGTAATGTGATTTAAACTTTTCTTGTCACCAACATGAAGAGTGAGGTTTATGCACTTTTCTCCTCTAACATATGGTTTGCTCTTTTGCCACTTGAAAACAAAATCTATATTTTACCCACTACCTATGTATTGTCACATGCAGTTCAAGGCAATCTTTGAGTAGGTGTGCCTGTAATATGTAAAATATTCAGTTTACCTAATTGTTAAGGCACGAGGTGTTTCTTTGTTCTTAAGATGGAAAAGGTCTAATTTTAAGGGCTCATGAATCTATATAAAATCAACACCATTACCTGCACTGCCCGTTGCTATGGATACATACCCTTATGATCTGTAGATATGACATAATTCAGGGATCTGCAGAGCAGTATCATTGCAAACCCCTCAGAGACAATTTAAGCAGCCTAGGGAACCAAGAGAAATATTTTATTGGGGTTTTTTAAAGAAAGATTTTTAAAAGAAAAAGCACCCTCTTGAGACAATAAAATCTCTCACTTTATTTTGTAATATATTTCCTACTTTTGTGATTAAATATTCGTATCTTTTCAAATGTGTTCTTTCTCTCCTAGGAATCTAATTTTTCTATTTAATACTTAAAATGGATATGCTAGCTGGATAGTAAAAAAAATTTTTTGAAGATTGTCTTAGCCATGGAATAATGCACAAAATAATGTAAGACATTTGTACACATTTGAAACAGTTTATTGTTTGCTATTATGAATAATCAACAATTGCTTTCAAATTTTAAGCTTCAGAAGCTGTCTTTTTGTAAATAGATTTTTGGAGGCACCAAATTTCTATTAAATTTCATTGAATAGCATCTGATGAAATAATAGAGCTATGCTGCTTTACTAAACAATAATCTGAATTAGCAAACTGGCTTTCAATCTGAAAGTACAAATGAAAATTTAGAATCACACAGTGATCAGGTTAATAGCTCCTGCACATAAGACAAGCCTATTAATATTCATGCATTGCTAGCTGGTTAAGTGACAGGTCCACAGACTACAAACAAATTCAGGTGTTAATGGAATAATTAGCTAATTTTACTGTACTAGGTATGATTTTTTCCCCCCCTCAGTTCATTCCAGCCAAAACTTATATTCACCTTTTGATCACCAGAATCAATGCTTCTTAACTAATATATTAAAGTAGCTGGTAAATAGTGATTCTTACAGGAATGTTACATTGGTGAGCATGGACTGTCTTAATCAAAAGTTAAAGGTTAGGAAATATGAATGTGGAAAATGCTGATGAAATAATTAAAAGAAAACAGTACAACCACCAATGAAATGTTAGGAAAGAAGGCAGACCAGGAGACAAAAAGAAATTCTTGGTGGTAAAGATGGAGAATATTCAGCAAAGAAAAGAGGTATTAAAATTTTTTTTAAATGAACGCTGTGAACTTATTCAGATAGAAGCCCTGAGTGTGAGGAAAGGATAGTTGATGTCAGAGAAAACCAGGGTTGAAAATACAATCTAACAATAATCTTGTTCTATATCTTTTTTTTTCTTCTTCACAATGGATTTTTAATATCTTCATGCTCAATTTTAAGACAAAGCAATTTTAATACTAGGTGCACACCACATGCCCTTCCTGCAAGTTATGAAGTAGTTCAAGGAGTTTTGGTTAAGGTTGTATTACTGAATGGTGCTGGTAAATACTACATAAATTTTTGGTCACGTTGCAACCTTTGTTTCCAATTTAGTGACTGCTGCTAGGGAATCATATAGCAACAATGACAAAATTATTAGATCTGTTTTTAAACTATGATTTAGTAGCAATTGAGGTTCCTGATTTTAACCCCTTGGCAGCAAGATCCAAGTTCCCTCATTTGTACTTAGCACCTAAGTGTCAAGGGGTTGAGTAACCCGCACAAAAGATACTGCACTTCTGATGGTAGCATTTCAGAACTGAAAGGAAAGGAAGTTGTGCTACGTGTTGAAGGGATTGTGCGCAACAGAAAGAAGGCACCAGAATATAAAATGTCACATGAAGTCTTCATAGTCTTGTTCATATCCTCCATCATAACCACCATAATCTGCCAGATCGTCTTTCATGGTGGCCTTTAATTCCCCTCCAGGAACTACACCTTTCTTCTTCTTTTTGGCTTTGCTTTGCTTTTCTTGCTTCTGTTTTTCACTGCAAAGCACAGTCAATGAATTGGTAATCTTTTTCAAGTCATCAATTTCCAATGAAATACACACATCTTGAACAAGGATTCCAAAAAACTGGCATAATACAGTGACTTTTCATATTGTGTAATTTTATCTTTTAGTAATTTTCCAAACTCTGGGAAATCATCTCTTGAAGATGGATTCACAGCATCAATCCCATAAACTGTATCATTAACACCAAAAGTTTCTTTTGCTAATTCAAGGTCTGACTCTTCCTGCAATTTCTTTAGCCACAGTTTATCTGCTAATTGTTCTTCCAGTGTCAGCACTTTAAGTTCTTCAGGTTCTTCTAACCTCTTTTTCAGTTCTTCTTGCCTTTTCTTCTGTTGCCGTTCTTTCTCTTTTATCTTCTCTGCTATTTTTTTTCTTTTCTGAAATTTTTATTTCTGGTTTTACTTCTTCCTCTTTTTTGTCATCTTCATCATCATCCCAGTTATCCTCAAAAAAGGCAGGGGCTTCCAGACTCGCCATATGGGATCCCCGTGGCGTTTAATTTCTAACTTGCTCGTCCCGCTCTAGGAGAGGATCGGGTACGTGGGCTGGCGCGAGGCTGCTGTCCTCCGCGTCTCCGGCCGGCCAGTGGGCGCCTCGCCGAGAGCTGGGCCAGGCCACGCTGCGCTCTGGAGGGCTCAGGACCCTCGCGGCTCCGGCCCACATGGCCGGCGAGCGCCGCGGACGAGCCTTGTTCTATATCTTCATGTTCACCGTATTGACCAATATTTTGTGGAGGAAAAAGCCAATAGAATGGAAACATAGATAGTAGACAGATAGATATGGAAGGGTAGGTGATAGATGATATAGGTAGCAGGTATGTAAAGTTACATGAGATACATAGGTAGATATGATGGATAGGTACACTTGCTAGATGATTGAAAGATAGAGAGATGGGTAGATGTAGACAGGTAGATGATAGTTGCATAAATAGATAGGTGGTAAATATATGATAGATACAAATACAGACCTCTTGTCTTAGTTACTTTTCTCATTGCTGAGACAAAATACCCAACACCCAAACTTAAAAGAGCTAAGATTGGGGCCAGGGAATTAGCTCAGTGGTTCCAGCTTCTACCTTGCAAGCACAAGGTCCTGAGTTCGATCCCCGGTACCAAAAAAAAGCTAACATTTACTTTGGCTCACAGTTTGTAGGGTTTCAATCTGTAGTCGTTCTTGGCATGGCAGGCATAAGGCAGAAAGCAGAAAGCAGCAGCAACAGCAGCAAGCCTTCTTTTCCCTTTTATCCCGTGCAGGCTACAAGCCTTTTGAGTGGTGCCACCCACACCCAAGGTAAGGCTCCTATGCTAATTCCAATCAGTGGACTAGTTTAGCATCACACACTCTTAATCCCAGTATCACACCCCCTAGATCCAGCCAACTCCAAAAATCCCTACCTATGAGTGCATGAGGCTTCGGGAGAACATCTAGATAGAAGCCATAACATCTCTCTCATGGACTTTTAAAGAATGGGCTCACATTACTATAGACAAATTTTCACAGGTTTGGGAAGCTGCAGGGTTAAATGTGGGCATCTTGCAGAAGGTGGAAAAGGTGGGAGCATCTTTGAGAACTGCCCTCCTTCTGCCTCTGTCATGCTTCACACAGGAGGCTATGAGGCACTCGGGGTGACCTTCACCATTCCTTTCCACTGCTTGCACTTTAGCATGAACTTCTCCCTTTCTCCTCCATCACTTGTAAATTTCTTTCCCCTGGAACCATTGCAAGCCCCCACCACCCTGTTGGACTTCTCACCCAGCACTGTGCATACACAGATATCTTCAGCAGCATTTCCCAAAATCCCACCCTAGAGCAGTGTCCAGGATCAGATGTTATGCTACTCTTCTCACTCTTCCACACAGTCAGAGAGAGAGGCAGTTTCCTGCCAGACATATCTGCGGTCACCTCACTGGCTCTCATGTGAGTGAGCGCAATGCATTGTGGTCCCATGGATTGTAATTATGGAGAGGATGTGCATGGAGATGGAAATGCACCTTAGGACCTTGAGCCCTGTTGTCTGGCCACATCAGACTTAACCTTGATGTAGAATTTTTTCTAGGTATTACATGTGGACAGTGACCCAGCTGCTGCAGCTGGAAATTCCATAACGATGTTTCCTCTTCTACACAGACCATTAGAGGCCTCCAGTCTTTCCACTGTAGACAGAGCCTAACTAGTGGAGTGGCCTCAGTCACAGGCTGATTTTTTTCTTCTTACTTTGTTTTGAAAAGAATTGAGATAGGGTGGGGATACAGCTCAGTGCATGAGGCCTGCTCTTCTAGCCTGCATGAAAGCCTGGATCCGATCTCCAGCACCAGAACCAGAAGAAACCAAAACTCCAATTAAGATACAATCTGCATAGCATAAAATGCACACTTATTAAAGTTAATAAAATCCAAAATCTCACAATTTATCAGTTGGATGCAACTGCATCTGTTAGAAATGAGGACATGGAGGTTGGAAGAGGAGCTCTTTATGGTACATCTCCAACCCCTTTTCATTTTATTTTACTTTTAATTGTGTTTTGTAATTTTTTGAGACAGGGTCTTGCTAAATTTCTCGGGCTAGCCTTGAACTTGAGAACTTCCTGCCTCAGCCTCCCAAAAAGCTGAAATGAGATTACAGGTGTGCACTAGCACACTCAGGTATGTGATAAACTTTTTTTGCTTCTCCTTTTTTTTTTGCATCCCCATCTGTGAGAATATGTGGTGTTTTGTTTTTGTGTGTGGTTGATTTCGCTTACCATAATGTCCTCCAGTTTTATCAGTGTTCCTGCAAATGGCAGGATTTCTTTCTTTTCAGGCTCACATAGTGTTATGGTTGGGTCTGAATGTACTCTCAAAGCCTCATTCGGTAAGAAGTGGCTGAATCCGGCATGTGTGATGCTGGGGTTAAGGGCGTGTGATTACTAAACCAGTACACGTGAGTGACTGGTTTGGTACCACCCTAATCCCGGTAGTCTGGATGGGATAAAACTGGCAGAAGACGCTGTTAACCTCCCTCGTTGCCTTTGCTACCTTGTGCGCGCCATGTTGCTTCTCCTTGGCAATGTCTGTTTGCCATCCCTGCCTTGGAGCCAGCCCACCACGGACTGAAACCTCAATGAACTGTAGGCCAAATAAACCCCTTCCCTTTTAACTTTGAGTGTTGTGTATTTTGTCTCAGCAACAAGAGAAAAGTAACTAACACAGATAGTATTTCATTGTATCCCACATTTTCTCTATCCATGTATCAATCGATGAACACCTTGGTTGAATTCATATCTTGGGCATTTTGCATTGTGCCACAATGAACATGGACTGTCTCTTTTGTGTTGTGGTTTCATTTTCCCAGTAGCCAGCAGTAGGCATGCTTGATCATATTCTATTTTCCATAGTTGGGGTCCTAATTTACATTCTCACCAACCATGTACAAGGGTTCCCTTTTCTCCATGTCGTCACCAGCACCTGCTATTTTCTTACCTACACATCTCTGACCAGTAGAGAAAATAGAGACTTCCTGGCCAAATGTTTGACTAATGCCATCCAGCATGTATCCACCTTTAGAAATGCTTTGCATTCAAACTAACGTAGCATCACACGGAAAGGACGTTGCATCTGAAGGAAGAATGCTTTCCCCATAACACATCACACCACTCTATCTTTGGATCACAAATACCAACTTATAAGACATCTGTCATATTTTGGGCCATCTAATCCTCTTTCCTTTTCACTCTAAATTATCTTCTCAAACTTCCACATCCTTTATGTATGCACATATTTTCACGTAATGTTTTTTGCATCATCAGAAACATCTCAGACTCCATAGAAAAACCTGCTGCTAATGCAAATATTTTTTAAAAAGGCTTTAGCCTCAGAAGGAGCCATTTTTACAATGTTTTAAGCAGTGGCCTTGCAAAGGAGCTACTTTGAGAGGCAATGTTTAGGTAGAAAAGATCTGAATTTTTTTTTTAAACAGTCAAAGTATCACCACTATGAACTAGCCATAAACATAAGGCATAGCGAACAGCAGAAAAACATACTGGTGTTTATTAAGGCTCATGCTTTGGCTTTGCATTGTCTTTCTCTTCTACAGTGTGTGTAGCATTATTTTAATCTCACAATCTAACAATTTTGGTCTCTTGGCTTCATTTTGCTTTTCCTTCTAATATATGACACTTTGCAACTCACATCAATTCTAGAAGCCATCCTATCTCCCCCATATCCTAAATTATTGATCAATATGTCAAGGGAAGAAAACTAGCATCGACCCCTTGAGCAGTTTGACTATTTCTTAAATCAATACATCTACACATTATTGACCTTCAAGTCATTTTCCCGCGGGGTGTGCTGTTTTGGAGGAAGCTAATTTGCGGCTATCTGTAGGGAAGCAGAATGGTACAGTGGTCAAAATAATTGTGTGGGAGATAAGAGGCAATGTTTGTGTTTCTAATACTGCCTTCCAGTTCCCTTATCTGTCGCCTCCTCTAAACAAAGGAAGGGCTCCGGCCGGGGATTTCACGGATTTAGCTGAGTGGTTCCACCGCCTGTCCTGCAGGCGCAAGGACCTGAGTTCAATCCCCAGTACCAAAACAAAACAAAACAAAACAAAAAAAAACAAAGGAAGGGCTGGCATTGACCATTCAATGCTTTTCATTTCTGCTTTCAGTACCAAAGTGTTCCTATGAATGTGTGAGGGGCAGGTGGCCTTGCCACTAGAAATCCAGGCAGGGACACTGGGCCTCAGGTGCAGTTGGCTCCCAGATTGTCTCCTGTTTTTCAGTTTTGATAGCTACTCTGGGTACCCTGCTGCCAGGCGGAGCTGTGTGATCGTGGCCTGGCTGCAAATTTGATTCATTTCTTTCCTCATGCTCATTGTTCAATTTCCCCTGCATAAAATGAATAAAGAGAAGAGACTGAGGAATTTCCTAGCTCATGCAGGTACAAGAGGACCAAGAAAAAGGACACACAGAATTTACAGGCCACTTCATTGACTCTTTTATGATAAAATTACATTTAAAGTGAGCCTTATTCCCCCCTATTGCAACTTCTGGAACACACCCAGTCTAAACATTTGTTCCTTTCTCCCTACTTAAAAGAAATAAAGAAGAAGCAGGGTGTGGCAGCACATTCTTGTCATCCCAGAATTACAGGAGGAAGGAGGAGAGTAAGTTTGAGCCTAGCCTGGGCAACTGAGAGTCTTAGCAAGACCCTGTCTCAAAATTTAAAATTACAGAAAGCTGCCAGGGATGCAGCTCAGTGTGAAGGGCTCTGGATTCAATCCCTAGCACTGGGAAAGAAAGGAAAAAAGAAAGAAGAAGGAAGGAAAGAAAAGGAGAAAGGGAGAGAGAAAGAAAGGAAGGGAAGAGAGAAGAGATTGAGTACTGGCAAAGTTCCTACTTCACCTACATGCAAGAGAACAAATCCAAAGGACAACTAAAATTTCCTAGGTGTCTCTTCTTAGCTCTTGGATGATAAAATTCCACTGAGGGTGAGGAAAATTTCTCTCCATTGCAAATGCTGAGACACACTAAGCTTAAAAGCGTGAAGTGACGGCCTTAGAGGGCCTTGCCATTTCCTCACATGTGGTTCCCAGACAGCCTGCCTCCAGGGGCTTAGATTTTGGAGCACCAGGAGGTGTCCATCGACTGCCTCAATGACCCCCCACCCCCACCCCATCACCAAGCTCACAATCAGCCCCGTGAAGCTAGGTATCCAAATACAGCTCCTCAGTAACCTCCTCAGAGTGTTCCCTCCTTCGGCTCATTGCTCTTAAATTCCTTCCCCTCTAGGGCTCCTGGGGTCTTCATTACCTAAATCAGACCACAGAGCATTTAGAAACACAACAGAAAAAGTGATTTCTGAACTTCTCACAACTGAACCACAGTTGGCCTGAAAGTCAAGTCATTCTTTGTCCATTCAAGCAGAAATGTTGGAAAAGTACTCCTCCATCCCATTGGAGCTTCTACCAGACCAAGGTGGGGTGGGATGGAACAGAAGGGGGCCATAGGGAATCAAAATATATGGAGTCTGTAATGAAACTATAACCTCTTTTTCCCCAAGATATAATGCTGCCCCCACCTAAGAGATGGTATATTGTGGAATCTCTTGTCAATTTGTGGTCCAAGGACACCAGCAGCAACATCATCAGGAAGTTTGTTAAAATGCAGAATTTAAGACCCATGTTAAAGCCCACTGAATCACAATCTCTATTCTAATGACTTCCCTGGGTATACTGTGTATACACCAAAATGTAAGAAAGGATTTGTGAATACAGGCCTATCCTAAATACAATTATTTATTGGAAATCCTACCTTCCACAACTCCAGAGAAGAGGAAACAAATATCTGTATAGTGCCTACCATGTAGACTTTATAAACCATGTTGCATATTTCTTTCAAGACTCATACTAGCCAAATCTTGGAAGTGGGCTATATGCCCATCAACAGATGAATGAATAAAAAGAATGCGGTGCATGTACACAATGGAGTACTACTCAGCCCTAAAGAGGGATAAATTTGAGTCATTGTAGGCAAACAGATCACATTGAGATCACAGTCATAAATGGAATAAATCAGACAGAAGGTTAAACACTACGTGGTGCCTCTGATATGGGAAACTCAAAGCAGAAATAATTGAAAGAGCAAAATAAAGGATGGTAGGGAACAGGAAAATAGAATTTGTGAAGATGGGAAAGGGGATTGTGGCAGGGGAGAAGTGGAATAAAAAGGATCAAGGTGCAATACGTATATGTACCAACTTCCCACGATGTATTATTTATTGTATGTTGCACTCATATACCAAGAAAACTACCGTCACCAAGTCAATAGAGCTTTGAAGGAACAGAGCAAGGATTTTAAATGAAAATGAATCTTCTTTGAACTTCCTTGACCTTCCCACAATAATCCAGACAAAAGGAGACTGCAGGTTAAGGTATTATCAGGTAGCTTCTTCTATAAGTGGCTCACCAAATAAAAATTACCAGGTTTTGGGATGTCGTCTCTCCTCCTGGAGTTGGATTCCAGGTTCTTCTCGTCCCGAACAAAGAATTGAACAAAATTAGCAAAAATCTCTGGCAAAGTTCCTTTGAAAAATAAAAGTAAAGAATCAGGAAGAAAGTGGCTTCGAAGAATAAGCTTGGGCCAAGTGAAAGAGGAAAAAACAAGATAAAAATGCACCCTGGAGAAAGCAGGGTGGGCTGTCATGAGGAAAGCTGCGATAGCAAACTCTTCTTGGTGCCTGTGTCCTTTTACGCTGTCCAAATCTCTCGGGGAAACCCAGAGAACTCTACATATGGGTTCTGGGAGGCTGTGCTGGGATCCCACAGCTCAGGCTGAAGTCAAGATTGGATCATCCTATTGAAAACCTGCTGGAGTTGTTAGGAGAAGTCCACACGCAGGGCTCGGGGAGCTGTTCTGCACGTGTGTTCTGGGATCATGTAATTAACAAGTCACACCTACTGCCCCAGCCAGCTCTGCCTTGCCCTAATCTCCTATGTCAAAGAGATTTGGTTTTTGTCCACATCCACAAAAACTTCACCATGGAGCCATCAAGGTGGTCCTCCATGCAACAAGGAGTTAACTCAGCAGGGCTGAGTTGCTGAAACCCCACTCATTCCCAAGGAAGGTGCGCTTTGGTGACAGGCACAGGGCTGGTTTCTATGAGTTAGGTCCTTGGAGTATAGCAATGGGTAAATGTGCTTTGCACGCTCGGGGCCTTGAACGGTGCACAGAAAATGGCGTCCATAGTACTATGCAGTGAAGTACTTTGGGGTGAACAGCATCTTTCCTACCTGGGGTCTGGAGATTTGGAGATCAAGTTCATCCTGTACCTTTATGAGGCTCTGGTGAACACTGCAACCCATTTCCAAAGGTATCCTATGTACCCCAGAGAGAGGGTTCTTGTCAGGTTCTGCCTGGATAGCCCTCGAATTTCCCCATGCATCTTTCCCCTGTGCTGATTTTATTTGTATCCTTTCTAGGTATCCAATCATAAGTATGCATAAATTACAACTTTTGAATCCTGTAAGTACTTTTACAGGATCATTGCGCATTAGGGCTGGTCTTGAGGTCACCCCACCTATACCACCCTCTTTGTGCTACCTTATCTCAAGCCCAAGGGGGAAAAATCTTTCCAAGCCTGTCAGGATGTCCAGTTCTCTTGCACGTGGTTGATCTTCTGATAAAGAATCACACCTCTCATGGGCTGTTTCTTGTCCTAGATCACAATTCTCATTCCCTTCAACATTGTCATAGTTACCCCAAAAGACCATGGATCGCTGTTCCTCCACTCTACATAGGTATGTTAAGGGCCTGGTCCAAGTGGTAATTTTCTAAATTTTTACTTCTATTAGTACATGTGTGTAGTACACAATGATGACATTTCTCATGGGGAGCTGGTACATGGACATAACACATCTTAATTCTGGTGTTTTTTTGTTTGTTTGTTTTTGGTACCAGGGATCAAATTCAGGACCTTGCGCTTACAAAACAGACGCGGTGCCACTGAGCTAACTCCCCAACCCACACATCCTAATTCTTTTTATGTTTCCTTCTCCACTTTCTCCATCTTTTGGACCCCTTTTCATTTGCAAAAGATCCATCTTTCTGTTTCCTTTTATCTATCATTTATTTTGCTCTTTGATTTATTTATACTTGGAGTTTCTCATAGAAGAGAATCCACGTGATATTTATGTTTGTGTACATGCTTTATTTCACTTAACACTGTGAACTCAGAGATGGATTTATTGTCCTTCAGATGACTCAAATTTATGCTCCTTTGTAGTACAATAGCACTCCTTGTGAATAAATACCGCATTTTCTTTATCCATTCATATAGAATGGGAAAAACATTTTGCCAAATACACCCCAGAGGACTATTATCTGGGATATAGGGAAAACTACAAAAAATAGACCTCCAAAATAAAAGAACTGATGGAAAACTGGGCAAGTGAAACTAATAGGCACTTCCCAGAAGAAGAATTACAAATGGCCAAGTGGTTACTTCTCACATAAAAGTTATGTTCCTACTTGAACAAAATATAATTTTCTGAACGCCATCTTCTAGGCTGAAAGAGAATATCCCATCTCAGATGCTTTTGCATTTACTTTGTAGTTTTCATCTGCTGAATAATAAGATACTTGAGGCTTTTGTTTGCTTGTTTTCGTTTTTCTTATGCTATGCTAAAGGGGTACCCTCTCAAAGAAACCTTTGAAAGGTTTCCTTGCAAAGTTCTTTTAAATCACCCGGGCAGAAGTCACCACCAACTTGGCAAAAACACAAGGGCAAGTTGGAAGAATGGATTCCTAATTCCGGGATGTTAAACACTTTTTTGAGTTCCCACTCCTTGATAGGAGACAAGATTAGAAATGTCCCAACAGAGCTTTTATCAGACAACCCCAGCTACACCTAAAAGTCTACACTAAGACCTAGAAATGAAAAGCAAAACAGAGACAGGGTGTTTAGGGAATAGCAGTGCCTGTTTCTGATCTTCACTTCAACTGAGACTGAGCTAAGATGCGCTTTTGTGGATGATGTTCAGGAGTCTTCAGCCTCCGGGTGGTTTTGCTTTGCCTCTAAACAAAGGCATGACCCTTCCTTTTCTGAAGTGAACTTGACTCAGCACAGATTATGTTTGTTCAAGCTTTACATCTTCCAGACTTGCTTTCTTTCCTCCCTGCAGACTGAGGACAATCCCTGCACAGCTGGACCTCAGATACTCTGTTCCTATGGTCCCTGCAGTTGAAAGACTCTTCTCATCGGACTAAAAATCTTCCTTTCCAGCTTTAAGACCATCTCGTATTTGGTTCTGAGTGTGTCTTTGACCTTTTCCTAGTGCACCTTATGGCTTGGTAGTTATTCCAGCCAGTAGGAAGCTATTCAAATCTTAAGATATTTGTTATCCATGTATTTGTGATCTGGGGATTTCATTCCAGATCAAGTGAAAGCTCTTAAAATCTGGCATTCAGCAAATTCCTTATATTATCAGGGCTAAAGATTATAAAATCAAAGACTTATCCCCCCTGGACTATTGGTCCATTGAAGGACAGCTTTTAGGCTAATGATACAGAGTTACTAATTTGCTAATTTAGCCTGTCTTTTCTTATCTTGCCTGTGACAGTTCGCAATCAAAGAGCCAGATTAGTTCCCCAAAGCCCGGATTTAACCTCTAGCCTGAAATATTAAAGTGAGACAAGGGCTAAAACCCAAGCCAAAAATGTCTTAGTAGTGTGACTTCAGCAAAAAACATATGCCACGACTTCTGAGTCAGTAGCTATGTAACCTGTGAGGAAAGGATAGCATTCAGTGGTGTCACGGAAGGAAGGGTGGGTCGAAGGGGAGGGGCAGAGTATGGCACGGAGCAGAGCTTAGGAAATATGAGTATTCCTGATGACCCACCCTTGTGCTTTTTTCAGTATCTTTGGGTGAGATACTGATAAAAAGTAGGATTCTATTTTCATGAAATTTTCTCTGTGGATGTTACTTCTTTGAATAAGCCACTACCATAGCACATAAAAAGTAGCTCATGCTTGTAGTGGGCTTGTCATATTATAGTACACATATGCATGGGAACCATCTTGACAACAGATTATTACCATGAGCACAACAGTTAATACTAGAAATTACAGAAGTGTGGTTAGCTCTTTGGTCTCCTGATTCCCTATCGCAAAAGTGAAGGTTGTGAAGAATCAGTCTAAAATCTGCCCCTTTCCTGTGCTTTTAACAGATAGCTGCCTTCACCCATGACAGATAATTTGTATATATATGTAAAACATGCATGTAAATTTCAGGGATATGTATGAATATTTTCTTTTAATCCTTTGTTTAGCCACGCTAGAGGAAAGGATGAAAACCAGCATACAAACATCAACAGAGTGGATGCAGTGTGATGAGAATTAATTTTCTGTTACTTAAATCCAACAGAGATTAGGTTTGAGCCTATCAACCTGTCACCCTCCAAATTTGTGATGGAGCTTCCACATGTCCGTGGTGCCGTATACAAGTCACATAAAGATGGCAAGGAGAAAGTACACATTGTAAAGTTCTTTATCGGATGTGGTTTTCAGGGCCGTTGAATGTTGCGAGTGTTGAATGCAACATTTCATCAATGAACTGCAACATTTGGAGCACTGGAAATACATTTCTCTTCTGAGACGGTAAAATACAGTACATCAAGCAGTATAATGATGCAAGGAGACATTTATAGAAATAACCAGGCACATGTTGATTGTTCAGTGCTTATGAATTGCCTTTCATCCTTATTTTACCTCATCTTCTGCAACATGTAAAAAATAATGCCTGGTTGTTAGGGTTAAGTGTCTCCTACTCTCTCCCATACACTCAGGAGAAATGATACTTGTGTGTCCTTAAAACTTTATGCCTCTTGTTGGCGGGCATTAGAATGGGCTCACTGCCTTATGCCACCAACAGGAGATTTTTAAAGAAACTCGAATCTGATTGCTTAAAATAGCGGACAATTAAACACAATATGTGAGCTCCACCAGCAAATACTCTGCCTTTCTCTTGGCACCCTGGCTAAGAACTAGAAGCATCTGCAACATCGCTGCTGTAGAAAGCTCTTCCGTGCTCTCCAATGTCACATCTTCTTTCCTTCATCTTTTAAGGCTACGGTCAAGCTCACATGAAGCTGACAATCTTAGCCATTATTAACCATACCACTCAGTGAAATTGTGTATGCGCGCAGCTGTTGCCACCAGCCACCTCCAGAATTCTCTTCATTTTGCAAAACAAAAGCTCTGTACTCATTACAACCCCCCCCCCCCCATTTCCTCCCATGACTGTGCCTGACAACCTCCGTTCTGTCTTCTGTACCTGTGGATTTGACTACGCCAGGGACTGCATGCACCTGGAATCACAGTCACCCCTCAGAACCCATGAGAGATTGATTCCCAGACCCATATTCAAGTCTTTTCTATAAAATGGCATAGTTTTTGCACAGCACCTACGCACCTCGGAATGATTTTTCATTGACTCAACCTTCATTTATGATAGAAGAAGACAGAGTTGGCATCCGCTCTTTCTAATGGAGGGGCCTCCCCCCAGTTCCTCCAGATGCGGTGGCTTCTGTGAAAGTTTGCTTAATCAGCTACACTCTGTATCGAACACCCCCAACCCCTGCCTTCTTGCTCCTTCTGAGATCGTTTCTTTCTATTTGCGAGCTTTTGCCCAAATCAACTTCTGGGACCTGAGTCTGGTCCCTTTTGACGGAGTCACTGTTGGCTCACCATTAGCTATAGATAGCTAAATCTCACTCCTCTTATGTACTCTTTGTTCCCATGTCTGTGATTGACAGGAATTCAGGACAATCAGAAAGTTTTGGTACCAGACACCACTCCTCCCCTCAGTACCCCAGCACTCTCCAAACCAGGTGAGGCCATGGACATAGGGATAATTTTGCAGCTAGACAATGGTTAAAGTCAGGCAGTGCACCAACATCATGCCCATTAACACCATCGAAAAGCCTTAAAAATATTCTCTACGGAGACACAATGAATACACGCTCATTATGGAGAGTAGAGACAAAAGGCAGACATTTTACCATTTATGTTATATTTAATTTGTTAATTTTATAGAACACGATTATAACCTCTATTTATATTGTTTTGACTTCTTTAAGATTTCTCCCTAAACATACTGCATGTGTTTGCCACTTTACAAAAGTAATTCTCTGTGTGTGTGTATGTTTTTATATGCTTTATTTTGTGTGTCTTGAGTTGGATTTAACATTCATTTATCAGTATTTCTTTGATCAGTAAGTAGCCTTAATAAAGGGTGCATTTTCATTTTCCTGACACAAAAGCTCGATTTGTACTATGAATATTGACACTTGTGTCATAATTTGAAAACATTTCCTCCATTCTGACATTTGTTGTTTCACACTTTAATTATTTCTGACCAAGAGTTGTTTTTAATAACTGTATAATCGCCTTTTACTTTTCTCCTTGATAGCTTCTGCCTTTAGTTTCATGATTCGTAATTCTTTGTACTGGGAACATGTGAATGTTTACTTTTATTTTAAAATTATTTTTATGGCTTTTCCTTTGGGTTTGTATGTTCGATCCACATTTGCCTGTTCTTGGACAAACAGAGTGAATTCCAGTTCCCCTTTCAACAGAGCTAGGCCCTACATCTGCACCATACCGGGCATACCCTCATCACACGATATCCTGAATGCCACATAGCCAGTGTAAAATAAAACCACCCTCAGAGCAGGACTCTTTACTGACACTGGATGGGCAGCCAACGAGGTTCCAGTCTAATTGTTCTGCATTTTGTTTTGGATCATCCTTTAAATAATCTCCACCTCTCTCCCCCAATCTTACCAAGGAAACCATAATTGAATGTGGAATTGATTGAGAGGCATTGATCTAAATGGTCATCGCGAGCCATTGGGACCAGTGCTTCTCATACTGACTGCTGTTCACACTGCCACAATCCCCAAACTGTTCATTACACACATTGACATTAAGTGTTTTGCGGCACTTCGACACCCAAGCGCCTGACCTCTGTCTACAAATGGGGGAAAGTGTGGCAAATTTGTATAGGAAGAACTCCTCACTGGCTCAGCTGCAATGCTAGGAAATCATTCTGGAATCATCACCAAATTAAGAAGTGTACAAGTCTCAATTAAGTCTCTGCTTTGTTCATACAGACTTGATGTAAAAACATCCACTGTACTAAAAGTGTAGTTAGTGACACAAGAAGAATGGTGAATACACACAACTCACTGTGTAAATATGAGCTCATTCTTGTTTCATGATAATATAGAAAATGGTTACAAACATTCTTTGATGTCAGGGAAGATGAAAATCGAGGAATGGTTTATGTCCCTGCAAGAAAGGAAACCTACTAGAACTCCAATCTTGACTCGATCGGTACAATCTAGAGTCTTGCTCCTTTATCTGTGGTTTGGCATTCTTTGGTTTTGGTAACTGCCTTCCAGAGCTGGTAAGTGGATAAATTGCAGAAATAAATAATTCATAAACCTTAAATAACTTTTATGGCCATATATCATTATAATTATTCTATTTTATTAATAGTTACTGGTGTTTGTTTCTTATTGTGCCTAACTTAGAAATTAAACTTTATCATAGGTATGTAAGAACAGGAAAATACAGTTTATGTAGGACTCAGCACTGTGAGTTCAGGAATCCCTTGGGGTCTTAGAATGTATCTTCTGTGGAAAAGGGAGAGTTATTATATTTGTTTGATATATTTTGTGTTTTTAACAAATGAATATTCTTCCTTAATACTAAAAGAAAGAACTGAACCTTTTTTTCAGAAACAAATAAGACCGGTGTGTACAAAGAACAGAGATCCTACAGATTGTTGGATACATTACATAGTTTGGCAACCATTATCTAAGAGGACTGTGACTCTTTGGTATTGTACACCTGATAGAAATTGTCACCAAGCACCTTGCAAAATTGATAGAACATTTAAAATGATATGTATCACTAGAATAAGAACCATACATAGGAAGCTCATGGACTCTGAACTCACTTCATCTAGAGTTTAAATTTAAGCAAAATCTACAAGGTAAATTTTGGGGGCTCGTACCAATGAAGCAATGCAAATGGATTTTGAAAATGCAACAGTGCTTGCCTTACTTTTGATGAAGTTTAAAAATACATGCCATGAGCTTGTTGAAATTACTTTACAATGCCTTCTTCCCTTCCTATTAATATATTTCCACAAGACTGGTTTCCCTACCACAAGTAACACAATGAGAGTGTAGATAAATATTTCCTATAAATGGCCTTGTCCTCCATTCAACCTAGGTCAGAGAACGTATGATGGGGAAGTAGAGAAGGACACACACATTGAGAACATCAGAACTTCAAATATTGATGTCCCTGGTGTGACTCATTCTCCTAGCGTGTATATCTATGCTGTGCATGGGAAAGCATCATTTCTTTCATCACCCTGGATCGGGTAAAGATGCTAAATAATTATAAAAGTCATTCCCATGCAGTCATCTATGTGCACATTTTAATTGCAAAATGTGTATAGTTTTTGTCCATTTTCCCGTGTTATGTTTAGGCTAATTTGATTATTAACATATGGCTTTATGTCAGCTGAATATGAAATTGAAAACTGAAGCTTGCATTTTGAATGTTCTTTTCACATTCTATATTTTAATAATTCCATTTTAATGAACTTCATTAACATTCTGAGAATCTGAAAAGCACAGATTTGAACCGGCCTTCCAGGGCCAGGCAAGTGAGAGCCAGAGAAAACGAATATGTCATGAAGCAGCAGTATTATAGTTAAACCCAGTATCAATGGATTTTCCTGCAATCCATTTTACATTTTAAATTACTATTACTACAATCTGAAAAGCATATATGGGGAATTTGCAAAATATATGGAAAGTTTCATAAGCATTAATATTTTTAGCATTATTATTATTTTGGCATATACTCTTGGAGGCATAACTTGGTTTTTTAATGATAGGACAACAATTCTATCTTCTTTTCCATTTTATGTCATAAAGTATCTTTTCAATGCTGTCATCTAATTCCCATTTCTGTCATTTTTATTAGTTAATAATACAGTAATACTTAACTTATGGTAATTTTTCATAAAAGATGACCTAAGGTTTATATTTAATGGAGAAAATTGTTCATGCTTCATTTAGCCATTAATGCATGCTGAACGTACAATTTTTTCAGTTGCTTTAAAATCACCGTCAAAGCGAAGCCCACCATTATTTGTGTAACATTTTCCCATATTTTATGTGATTTTTTGTCTGGGCAGTTTAAACTAATCTTCTGTTCCCCCCATAAACTGGGCCTCCTCATTTTCATGATGATCCACTCAGCAAATGATAGCTTGTATAAACAGATTTTATCTTAAATTCTGTGGTGCAAAGAGTTAGACCAAATAATTCACATTAAAATAAAAAAAGTGTTAGAACCTGAAATATTCCTTTAAAAATAGTAAAAAATTATCCTTTCCTTTATGTCCTGTACTACCTCTATCCCATTATGCCACATATAGAGATACATTCTGCAAAAACGAGGTGAACTTGGGGCAGGCAGACATTGCATAAGCGAGAACTCTTATAGATAGAAAGGATTGAGAATTTCCAAGATAATAAACACACATGAGCTACTCTAACTCAAATGTATTGTTCTTGATTTATCTGTTTTTATGAAAGTTGTTTTGTTAAATGATTCAAACTGAAGTTTCACATTGTTCTAAAAACACACTACACAAAAGGTTGAAATATTGCCAAATAAATGTGAACTCAGATTCAAGGCCTACTGAGTCTCTTGAGATTTTTAGGCACACCTCCAAATATTTAGTTTAACAAATTCTCACTAACAAATCATTAACAAACTCACAAACTGAGAGAGGATGTTTTTGTATGTAACTGGAGAAAGTATTCCCATGCCTGATGAGGAATATTCTAGTATCTGTCCTCAGCCACCAGGGTATTTGTTGAAGATAGTTCCTAAGAAAATCACTTCATACCACATTTATTCTCATTTCTGATTCATCTCCAGCTGCTCACAGTAGCATTATATATAGGGAGACATATTATGCAATGTCCAGTGAAAGTGACTATGAATTCTACATTTTAAGAATTTTCTAATGAAAACATATATGTTAAATTAATGCCAGGAAGGGATTTCAACATCTTTCCTCTCAAAGTTTTAGAATATAAAAATGTTTATTTTAAGCATTGAATCAAAGTAATTATGATTCTGCATCAGGATTATCACTCTGGTTAGTGAGTGTTTAAGTTCATATCTAAATTTTCTCCTCGATTTCTGAAGAGGACATCAGTAGTGTTACTGATACTAAAATAAATTACATGAACAAAAGTTTTATTAGCTACTGCATAGTAGTAGTTCATAGTTCCTACGATACATTTAACATGTGGATTACCTTTTATGACATTCTAATGCTGGAAGATGGTAAAAAGTGTATCTTTCAAAAAAAATCTACAGATGTGTTTGGTAATAAGTCTTTTCACATACTATGAGATCAAGGTATCAGCAGATGTGAGATGGACAGTGTACATGTATAAGATGTGATTGTGATTTTCTTTATGAAGTGTGACCAAAATTACAGTAAAGGCTGCTGTCCGGTGCCATCCAACAGGAAGGCAGGTTTATAAAAACATAATGGTGTGTCTTCATCCACCTCACTCATGACATCTGGCTCTTCCCCCAAGTCAAAATGGCCATGATAGGTAAACGCTTTGAATTGATTCAGGACAGTGAGGCAGCCATGACAGTGCAACTGAAGACACCCCTGAAAGAGGACTCCAGAACTGCTTCAGAAAGTAGCAAGAACAATGGGATAGGTATGTTGGAAGCAAGGAGTATTTTGAGGAGATTAATGGCAATGTGTTTTAATGTAATACATTCTAAAAATTTTTAAAGCTTATTGCCATATGTATATATATATATATATGTGTGTATATATATATATATATATATATATTTTCATATGTATATATGGAGAGAAAGGAGAGAGAGAGAGGAGAGAGAGAGAGTGAGAGAGAGAGAGAGAGAGAGAGAGAGAGAGAGAGAGATTGACTATAAGATATAGGCTCACATAAATAGGGAGTCTAAGAGAAGTCCTACAGTCAGCCATTGGGGATCTGGGCCCCAGAAAAGTAGGAAATCCCATGGTGGAGACTGATGGCCTGAGACCCCTAGAACTTATTCCAGCCCAGCTCTGAAGGACTGAGAACCAGCAGCACTGAGTGCAGGAGAGGAACCATGTTCTGGCTCAAGCTTTCAGACAGTGTAGGTAAAGGAGGATGAATTGAATCCTCCTCCACCATTTTGCCCCATTGAGATCCTCGACAGATTGGCTGATGGTCCTCCACCCCAAGGAGCATGATCTGCTTTAGTCCACCTGCGAATTCCAGTGCTCGTTTCTTCTGAAAACATGCTCACAGAGAGAAATGTGTATGACCAGCTCTCTCGGCATCCCTGGACCAATCAAGTTGACACGTAAATACTTTACCTTTAGTAGGAAAAAATCGACAGTGTGATAGGGCGGGAATCACTAATCCTTGGAGGAGACGGGATTAGGAACAATCATGCGTGGGGGTTATTATGTGATAATTCAATAATGAGGATTTATTACAGCATATTTTCCTTTTTTGTGCATGTATGAAATTTTCCTGAAACCAAGCTCTTCCTTATGAATGTCTCTCTAATGTTCTATTTGTATTTGCTGCTCTCTGTGAATCTTTTAAAATTCCTTTTTGCCAGCCACGCCGTGTTAGTGCATCCCCCTGGATAACCTACACCCTGTCTCTCTGTGCTTCTCTTTCAGGTCCCATGCACATATCTATCATACTCCTACCTTGGCTGTACTTTTTTTTTTTTTTTTTGCTTACTTTCTTGTCTGTTTCCCAAATAGGCAAACATGCCAGAAGCCATATTGGGGCTCTCATGTCTGTGAGCATTTCCTGACTCACAGCACACAACAAATGCGAGTTTGGATGGTGAAAGTTCACACTTATTCTGTCACTTGTCCTCTGGATGGAGATGCACATTTCCTCCTTTGTGCTGCTGCTCCATTTTTTCTAGAAATGCTGGTCTGTAAATGTTAATTCACCATGATAAAATAATCTTGTTTCCCACATTGTCTTTAATAAACCTCCTCTACAACCTCAAGCCAATCTTGAGACATCACTCTCACTTACCTCTTGTGCTACTGTGACTTCAGGACAAGTTTTTCTTCCTGCCCAGAGATCTCATTCCAGATCACTGCAGTGGTAGACAGTGTCAGCATCAAATCCTTTTCTCCAGCATTCCCATCTCCACAAAAGGACATGCATTCCAAGAAAGTTTCATTTCCGGGTAGCTCTCTAACTTACCCAAGTTCAGCTTTCAAGAGATGTTGTGAGTACTGATGATCAGGAGAAAGGTTCCTCTGAAGGTATCCTTCACAGCTTAGTTGCAATGCCATTCTTGGTGGAAACTGAAATGAGGTATGATTTTCATTCAGCAGAGAATACTGGCACTCGCCAAGTCCTTAATAGTTTGAGGTCATGAGGACACGTGGAAGAAGTTGGTGGCAGTGTGGTCAATGGAAGTTTGACTAAATCAAAGTGAATCCTCATTTACCATCACATTTCCTCCATTCCTGTTTTCTTTGGTCTCCAGCAAGGATTTTTCTCCTCTTCCTCCTCTTTTTCTTTCAGTGTATTTTGGGGAGCTTCATATACAGAGTGATCTACTGCTAAATATAGAAATACTTTTTTAAAAACTTAAATAGGATGTGTAAAAGAGACTGAAAAAATATATACATGCAACAGTTGCCACCAATGAACATAAGATGGTGACACAGGAGTTTGAAAACAAAACAAAAATCTCCCTATTTATATCTGTCATATGTTTATAATTATATTAATTATGTCTGTATCTATGTACATAGACATAGATATATGATAAGTCTAGGATATACAGTAAATGTCTAGGAAATATGTCTATGTTCCAAGTTGGAAGAGTATTATAGTAGTAGTCTCCCCAAGTATTTTGTTGAGTTACAAAAGCAAAATGGTAAGATGTTCATTGGATTTTTGTGTGTCTTTTCCTGGGTTGCTTAGGGAGTTGATAAACTCTGGTATTGCCGTTTTAGTTCTACGTCTCTAGGATTCTAAGCAATTAAAAATGTGATCCGGAGGATAGTCCTAAAGAAACAATATTTTCTGAAATGGAAAATTGTTTTATCATCCCAAAGAATGATCCTTTATTTATTCTCTATCTGCCAACCCAGAATCAAAGGAGTAAACAGGCCCAGGAGAAGAAGTCACAGTAGTCAAAATTTGAAGAATTTAGGAATGACAAGGGGTCAATATACTCTGGCGCTAAGGAGAAAGAAGAGACATCTTGATGTGAATAGTAATAACATTGAACATTTCTTCAACAGAGTAGCTGTTGCAAAACTTTCTGGGCATGAATTGTTTTGTGCATAAACCTTTAGGGGCAAGGGAAATTCGATGAGGGTGTAATTCTTGAGAATATGAAATCTAAAAGTTAGACATCCCTTGTATTTTTTAGAATCTTTTACTTCCATGACCTTTTTGTAGCCTGGCGGTGCTTGGAAAGAGAAACAGGGAAATGACCAGCTCCTCTTAAATTATTAATTCACCTTCTCTCAAGGAAGTTAATGTTCTTGACAAAGCTTAACAGCAAATGGCTGGAAAGCTGGCTCCTCAGCCATTTCGGTATGGTGCAGTGGAAAGTCCAAGGGCTTTGTGGATTGACACGCCGCCATCTAATACAGCTACCAGTCCACTTGCAAAGCAGTTATGTGACTTTAGCAAGTCACATCTCTGAGGCCAAGCCCTCTATCAAGAAAATAGATATTCCAAATATTATAATACCACATGGATTTTAATGAAAAGCTCAGTACACTGATGCAATTTTATTGCTCTGGTTTTTGCTGAGTTTTGCAAGCGTAATACTAGGTGGAAAATATTTCTATGAGGCAGAGGAGCAAACTGTGTTACCTGTGTGCCAGATCAACTGCAAGACCTATTTTAACAAAATGTCGGTGTGTTCACAAAGAATGTCTTACAGGTCCTCAACCACACCTATGTTTTTATGCATTGTAGTCTATTTTCAGGATACACCAGTAGAATCAAGCACAGAGTCAACAGGTAATATATCACCCACAGAGGAATCGTGTTTTACATTTTTGAAGAAAATAGAAATACTTGACATCTGTCAGACGCGGTAAACACCTTGCTAGAGGTTGTTTAGAGTTGCTGCATTAACTCATGTTACCTTTCTTTCAGTGATGCCCTGTCATCACTAAGCTGAGTTTTGGGCTTTTGGCATGATAACAACCACAACATCAATAGCAAGAACTGTGTGGAAAATCAGTAAGGAACAGAAAAATCCTTACAGGTTGATATGAATCAGATTCAGAGATTTGCGAAGTTGGGCAATGCTCATGAGACATTCATATCCCATTAAATGATACTCATGGTCATTCAGAAATGAAATTCAGTATTCTTTCTCCCAGATAAATGTACATGATTTTAAAAAATGTTTCATTAAAATGTTCCATATGCTTTTCTTAAGTTGCTTGGGCCAGTATTTAGTAAACAGAGATGTTAGGTCTTTGGATTAAGAAGCATCAATAAAAAAATGACTGAGGTGCTAAAGCCACATGCTTTCTCAAAGCTTAGGAAGCCCTGGACCAGTCTGTATCCAGTCTGAGGCCAGCAAGCTAACTTTAGTTGTCTTCTTGCATTAGTCACTTTTCAATTATTGCAATAAAATACCCAAGGTGACCAACTTATAATGAAGAAAGTGCTATTTTGGCTCATGGTTTTGGAGGGTCCAGTCTGTGGAAGATAGCCCTGTTCCTTTGGACCTGTGGCAAGGCAGCACATCATGGTGGTAGCACCTGTGGCAGAAGCTGCTCACCTCAAAGTAGCTAGGATATGAAAGAGGAAGACACTAGGATCCCATGATTCCTTTTCAGGGTACACTTCCAACTGATCGAAAAGCCCCCATAGGACCTTGCTCTCAAAAGCTCTACCACCTGCCAATAACTCCATGTCCTCAAGACCTAGCCTTTTCCCACAGGCCTTTGGAAGATGTTCCAGATCCAAACAATAGCACCTCTCTTGTTGAGCCCTTTGGATTCAATGCATTTTTCTGAACATCCATGTAAAACTTTGATTGGTTTTCAGTTGCTGAAGAATGCTGTTGCCTTGATGACCCTTAAGTACAAAGGTTTACCCAGGGGGGAAAAAAAAGCTTTTCTAGAGACACAAACTTGACGGTAGTAAACTAGTGCAGGGAATATAATATCTGGCACCATGGCACTGAGCCAGTGTGGTTTGGGAGGAATTACACCTGCCACGGGTCTCTGGCTTCATTATCCAGAGATTTATTTACCAGCCATTTTCAAAGGCTCTACCAATCATTGAATCTACCTATTTTATGTCTTCTGCAAAGGCTGTGTTATTACCTTTCTTTCCAACCTTTCCCTTTGGCTCCTGGAAGGCCGGACTTTTATTTAGCTGTGAGGAAAAGCTCACAATTTAGAGCCATTGTTCTTTGTTCTTCAAAGGCCCCAGCTGCTGGTTTGAAGCTTTGAGCTGCTGGGTCACAAAATAATCTTTAGTGGATGAAATGCAGAGTTAGCCTCCCAAGTAAATGCATTTGGGACAACATATAGTTATCTCCCTTTGTTTAAAGCTAATGGATTCCTCACTGTTCTCTTGTTTGTTGATTATCATTTTAACCTCTTCATTTCTAATTTTCTTAACTATTATTATTAGGCTGCTCTGAAGACCTTTTGCAGATGATACCTGACAAATAACCAAGTACTCATCATTGCTACTTTCCCTTGGCAAGATAATAAAGGTTATTTTTGCTCAGAATGCATTTGGTGATACTGTGCCTCTTGCTTATTCACAGTCACTGATTCCCTTTGTGAAAGATGAGAATAAGAGTAATAATTTAACTGACAAAAAAGTCCCGCCATGATATAGATCACTCTATTTTTATATTTACACAGAAAGGGATAGCTTTACTCCAGACTACATGATACATGGAGTAGAATGTTACCCAAGGCTATGCATGTTTTGGGAAATAAACACAAAACCTTCTTGGGGAAGCAATGCATCCATTGACTGAAATACGTTTGTCAAATATGGAACCACTATACAGGAGCTTCAGTAACTATGAAACCGATGGCAGGCTTGTGTTTGACTCAGAGGGCTGGCTAAAGAAGATCTACCCTCACTCAGCCAAGTGGGAGTCATCCAGTGTTGAGCACTGAAAGAGAACAGAGGCGGTGGAAGGCCAAATTCACTTTGTCTGAGCAGAAATGCCCATATTCACCTGCACTTGGACCTTAAGAGATACTGGTCCTCCGACCTTTGGTTGTGGACTTGGCTTTCCTAGATCTCCAGCTTGCAGAGGGTAGATGGTGGGCCTTCCCAACCTCCATAATTGCACAAGCCAATTCCTGCAATGAACATATAGTTGTGGACATTAAGGGACATATTCAGATGTAGATGCCCTGTTGCAATGGTTCAGTTTCTCTGAAGAGCTCTAATAGTGTACCACCTTCCGCTCAGAGACTTCCGATCACATTTCACTGGTGTAATGTTCCTGGACTATAACATGGTTGTGGAAACACTTCACCAATGGAAAAGCTTCTCTGCTTGCTCTACTAATTATCACCTATCCTTCGGGAGCCAGACCTACAGTTTATGCACCTGATGGGTCACCTCTTATAACCTGGATTGCACATCACTCAAACTCCTTGTTCGTCTTTGTCCATTTTATGT
The DNA here is from genome assembly GCF_000247695.1 of Heterocephalus glaber. The sequence goes on along the minus strand of NW_004624834.1, from coordinate 5,370,109 downwards.
TGCTCTGTGACCACCAGCAGATAAATTGTCAATGCTCTCTGACCAATATGTGTTGGTCCATTTGTTATGCAAAGGTTTAGAGAATTCCTGGAGTGTCTGGTGTTAGCTGGAATGCACTGGTTATTCTACAGTTAACTGGCCCATCTAACTTTGCTCAGACACCACGGGGATGCTCGGACACTGTGGAGACAGCTGGCCATTTATCTAACTTTGATGACTGTACCACATAGTTTAATGAGGTTGACATTTTTCCTTCTGTAATTTAATCCACAGGGACTCCTACTGCTGTGGAAATACTTTCTGAACCCTAGTATTTCCAATGGATACCACATTGCTGAGAGAAACTCTCCCCATGTACTGTAGGGAGACTTCCCTGGAGTCCCTAATGCTACAAATCTGACCAATACATATAATTTTGTGAAATTTAATTGGAGAGCTCCTGAGGCTGACCCTTTTCACCTACTAGAGTGCAAAATTTGTCTCTTCCTTGAGGTCACCCACTCCCCAAGGATAGCTCTGATTAAAATATGGAGCATGCATCCTCTCTTTACATTTTGCATTTAGGTAGACACAGCTTGAGGCTTCTTTATAATACAAGAAGTAATAGGTTTTGGTGAAAACGATAAGCTTTCTCCATTCAGTTGTCATTTTGGATTTGCTTCTAACAAGATGGGAACATACACACATTTGATTCAGTTAAACTGATAAGCATGCAGTAGTAATTAAATAACTAAAAAAAAAAAGGAAGAATGTCAGAAACTAAATAGGATGTTCAATGTGAGCTCTTTGCTCTTAAATCAGATATGTATCTACCGCTACCGAAAAAAAAGTTTAAAATAAAGGTATACTAACTTTTTCTACCTACAAGGAGAAAGAAGTTGCTAAATGTTACATAGTATATAAGATAGGAAGTAAATAAATGGGTGCTTATATTTTATATATGAATATATATAACACAATCAAAAGTTATAAACTATTTCAACCAATAAATACTTGTCTAAAAACTGGTCTAGATATTCTCTAGATAACAGAGGGTGATCTTTGCCCAGGGGACATTAAGAAACATCAGAGATATTTTGGTTTTCACAACTGAGAAGGTGTGGGGTAGTCAGGGAAGCATCTAAACATCTAGTGACAAAAGACCCAGCATCTTGATACACATGCTTCAGTGCATATGACAGCCTCTCCACATTGAAAAAATATTAGTAATACAAAGTTTGAGAAGCCTGGGTTTACAAAACAATTAAGAATATTTAGTTCTGATATTAGATATTCATTTTATTTAAATTTTCTCATTTTATTTTTGCAACTTTCCTATCAGTTTGTTCCCATTTTTTGGATGAAAAAATGAACAATGTTAAGTGTGGTAACTTAGTCACATAAATAAAAAGTGAGACAACCACATTCAAAGCACAATCTATGTTTCGAGCCACGTGACCATCTATTTCATATAGTGTGTAACTTCTGCATAAGTTTTTCATTCATTTAAAAAAGTAGTTTCAGATTACCGAACAATTTTGGACTGGTTGCTGTCATTCTCGTCTTGTAATTCAAGAGAGTAACTGGGAAGGATCAGAGCTAATAAACATGGCAGTCAGCATGCAAGATCATTCTTCTGATCCAAAGTCTGAGTATCCTCAGCAAAGTACTCCACGTCCACACTGGGAAGATTAGTCTAGGTTGTAAGCGGGGTAATGGTTTCCCAAAGCTACCCAGTACGGTTCATATCTGGACTGACCTAAAGCCTCAGGTGTTGAAGGGCTGGTCGCCAGTGCACCAGTAGCCAAAGCTGGGGCATTGGGAAGTGATTGGATCACAAGCGTTTGGATCTCATCATGAGTTAATCCACCTAGGAGTTCGTAACCAGATGGGCTGCTGGGAGGTGGTGGAAACTCTGGAAGTTGGGGCCTGGGTGGAGAAAGGAGGGCCCTGGAGCTGTGTGCTTTTGAAGGACATAATTGGTCCCCTTTCTCCTTCCCTCTGTCTCTGCTTCCTGGCTGCCGAGAGATGAGCAGCTTCCCTCCAACCTGATGTTCTGCCAGGATGCATCCCACTCACCACGGGCCAAAAAAGCAGTGCAACCAGCCCACCGCCAGCTGAAACCTCTGAAACTGAGTCTAAATAAATCTTTCCCCTTTTCAGTAGTTGTTATCAGGTATTTTTCCCCAGCACCAGAAAGCTAACACAATAGCCGTGTAAATGTGTTACATTACATAACTAAAGGAAGTTAAATTGCACATGGAATTAAGGTTGCTAGTCAGTTGACTTTGTTTTCCAGTACTGTGGATTGAACCCAGGACTTTCATATCCACAGCCTTTTAAAATTTCTTATTTGAGTCCCACCTGGGTTAGTTGCTAAATTGTCCAGCCTGGGCCCAAATTACAATCCTGCTGCCTCAGCCTCCCAGAGTGCTGGAATTACAGGCATCCACCACCATGTTTCCTATCAGTTGACTTTGAGCTAAGACTGCCTTGAATTATATGGGTTTTCCCAGTGGTATCACTTGGCATTGAAGTCCTTTCCTGTATTTGGGACATATACTACCATGTTTGTCTTCACAGTAAGAACAACTCTACCTTCTAATGACAGAAAAGAAATAGCCATGTGTTTGTTTACTGAGTCTCTCAGGCATGGCACAGGGCTGTGACAAAATACCTCTCAAGAAGGTATTGAGGTTGTCTATAGTGACTTAAACAATCAGAAGTGACGCAGAAGTCCTGTGAACCATGGAAGGGGTGCCCTTAACCTCTAGTTTCCAAGAACCATCAGAGCAACAAAATAGCATCAATACATGACCCATGATTCCTGAGAGCTTACAGATTTGATGATTATCATCCCACAAGGTTGCATTGCCTTTATGGTCCTCAAATCCCTAAATACCATAAAATAAAAGATGATTGGCCAAAGAACCCTTTAAGTATACTCCTAACCTTGCCTCAAAATCTGCCTTCACTAAGACTCCTAAGTGCCTCAGGTTGTATTCATTCCTCTGAGAGATAATTACCATGCCTCTTCTCAGAGTTCCATGCTTAAGAAGTTATGGAGCTAAGAAGTTAAACAGTTCAATGGCTAAGAAGTAAACAGTGCAATGTGAGAAGTCAGATGTGTCAAGTGCACAGAGTGGAAGGGAGCTCAGGAGGGAAGGTGGATTTTAATACAATTCTCAAGAAAAGAGGGGCTTGATTCCCATGGGGACAGATGGAGAACGAGCCAACATTCGCTCCCAATGGCAGAGGGCATGAACCATGCCTTGTTCAGATGGAAACAAATGGAAACCACACATATTTACCTTTCTGCCAGGAATCAATGGGACATGTTCACACTCAGGGTACAAAAGTTTTGAAATATACAAGAAAGTTCCCTGAGATGTGAGGCTTTTCAGGGAAGCACATTACAGACAGCATACAGATGATAAAATAGCTTTCATTACTTAGTAACAGGTGAGAAACGAATGTAGGAAGGATCCAGACTAAATTGAAGAATTCTTAAATACCCCTGTCTTCGCCATCTCAGCTATACTTTAATCGGCAACTGTAATAATAATTAAAAAACCAGTATGATTTTCTAGGCAGGAACAGTGATGAGTTCTGCAACTTCCCACATGGAAAGAGAAAGCCTGAAGAGGTGACTAAAGATAATTTCTAGTTTTGTTTTCCCAACACTGAGTCAGTGAATTGGCACCACTGACATTTGGTCAGTCGGGTAATCCTCTCCTGCCCTGGGTGTCGTGGGTGTTAAACACATCCCGGGCTTCTGTCCACTAGATGCCAGGGACACACTTCTCCAAGTTGTTTCCCTGAGAGGAAATTGCCTCTGATTGGAAGTATTGCTCTTGTGTCTTTGTTGATAGGCTAAGGCTGATGCTTGCCAACCACTAAAAAAGATTCTAGAGAATGTACCTTTTTGTAGCTCTCTTTCTCTGACTCCAGCGTTGAGCTGTGGTAGCTTTCCATCCCTATAACCAAATACTTATGGAAAGTGCCATGAGAACTAAAAAAAAAAAAAAAATCAGACCCTCCAAAGTTAAAGACCCAAACCAAAAATGAGCATCTGAAATGAACAGACACTTGTCAGATGAAGAAGTAGAAATGGCAAATAAACACATGAAAAAACATTCAACATCAGTGGTCATTCGAAAGATGCAAATGAAAACAATGCTGAGATTCCACCTCACTCCAGAAAGAATGGCTGCTATCATGAAATCAACCGATAACAAATGCTGGCGGGGCTGTGGGAAAAGAGGAACCCTGCTCTACTCCTGGTGGGAGTTTAGACTGGTGCAACCATGGTGGAAGTCAGTGTGGAGACTCCTCAAACAAGCTAAAAGTAGAGGTTCCATACAATCCAACTATTGCCCTTCTTGATATCTTCCCAGAAGTTAAAAGCATCACACCACAGCGATAGATGCACATCCATGTTATAGCAGCACAGTTCATAATAGCTAAATCTTGGAAACAGCCCAATTGGCCATCAAATGCTGAATGGATAAAGAAGTGCTTTTCATAAACTACAATGGAGTACTACTCTGCTATAAAGAAGGATACTCTTGAGACATTTTAAGCTAAATGGATGCACCTTGCGACCATACTCTTAAGTGAAATAAATCAGACACACATGTTTAAATATTGCGTCATTTCTCTGGTGTGAGAAGCCATAAGCAGATATAAGGACCAAAATGTGTAATAGATAATGGGAAATGGGAAGAAAATGTTCAAAGGAGAAGGGGAACAAGGGAGGGGAGAGGGACAAAGGCAAGAAGGGGCACGAAATAAAGGAATAGAAGGAAAAAGTGAAAAAAAACCTTTTGTAAATAAGGAGGGGAACAGGGGTGGAAGAGAAGAGGGCAGAGGAATGGAAATAAAAGAAGCAGCAAGCTATATCACGTACAGGTACAAATTCCATATGATGAGTGTTATTATGTATATCTCACAAGTACAATAAGAAAATCATCTTAGAAAGAGGAAAGGCTTATTTACCCCCACAGTCCCGGAGGATAATCCGTGACCAAGTGACCCCATGGCTTCCAGCCTCTGTAGGCAGAATGTGGTAGTGGGGGCCACTTTTCCTTATCAATGGCGTCTGAACCTTTGTCCCTTTCTGTGGTATCTATGGTTGCTCCCAAGACTTCCAGTCTAGGGTCCCGGGGTTTTTTCTTGCATTTATCTTGAAAGAGCAGGCTACTGTTCCCTTAGTGCCATATGGAACCATCACAACGAATCCCATGCATTTCTACAATTAATAGGCGGCTTGCTGTGACTCATATGAGGACCCAGAGCACTGGCCCCCTTACCCGTGTCTAATTTGCCGCCAAGGAAATTTAGGGGGTATCATCCTGTGTGATAGCACTGCATGTTTTAGACACATCTTCCTCTGTGACATTCTGCATCTAGTTCAGAAAGACTTCAGAGCATTTCAAATGAAGCATCTGTCTAAGACTGAAGTATGCCTGTGCAAAAGAAATGACAATTACACCCAGAATATTTTCTTAACATTGCATCTCAAGTGGCAATTCCAGACAGCGGACTTATTTTTTTGTAACCTGTTTCACAGCTTTCTCCTGAATGCAAAATTTATGGGATAATCTAAAGTTTTAGGATTTGAAAAGTAACTGCGGCACTCTTTTTCATTTTCTACAGCCTTTCTTCTTTGGACCGCATGGCAAATAAATATGTTTTATGGCTGTGAGCTTCAGGTAGGTTTTAAAAGTCATTTAAGGATGTACTTCTGTTATGTTTGGGATCAAATCTTGATGAACTGTCCGCTCTGCCTAAGCCCTGAAGAGAACCCACTGCTTTATGAAGTGGGACAGTGGCTACAGAATAAGAATAAGAACAGATGTCACAGATCATGTTCAGAAATAAAGGCATCCAGTCACTGCTATCAGGTGTCTTGTCTGTCAGTATGGGTTTGGAGACAAGGTAAATCTTGCTGTATTCCAATGCGTAAGCAGAGAGAATGGATGTAAATTAATGCTAACACCTGATTAGGAAGCCAGGAAAGGTGCTACATAGTTCAGTGAGTCTACAATTCGGGGCAAATAAGTTTTAATTCATTTTTATAGGCATCATGTCATGAATTCCCAAGTCTTATCTCTTCTATACCACTCAGGGACTGTCTTGCTATGCTCTGAAACAGGAAGAATTTATAAATTCTGTATGAATTCAACCTTAGGGCTCTCCGGGAGAACAATTTCAAACCTATAATCCTAACACAAGTCAAACTCCCCTGTGAACAAGCAATGTGGCACCAGATGTTTTCTGGATGTTTACACTTGACTGTTTTGCCATTATTGACATCTTACTGTGCTCTATACTGAACTTCTCTCTTTAAAATTTATCGAGAATTACCTCTGAGTATGACTTTTCTATTTCCTATAATGGCATCATTGTTTTCCAAGCTCATGGACTACAAAACTTGATTTCTTTTCCTCTATCCCCCTGTACTTGATTGGGTCTCCAAGTGCATTTATTTTTATTTCTTTTTCCCCCTTTTTGCAGTACTGGGGATTCAACTTAGGGATACTCTACCATTGAGTTACATCCTTGTCATTTTTTCCCATTTTTATTTTGAGACAAAGGCTCCCTATGTTTCCCAGGTTGGCGCCAAACTTCTGAGCCTCGAGCCTTGGCCTCCTAAGTAGCTGGTATATTTTTCTTTTTTATATTATTTTTCAATTTTGTGACATTTAATTACCATCCTACCAACCTGAGCCAACATCAAGCCTTTTTTATTTTTCATGGATGCTATCTTTAGAGGCTCTTATTTTCCTGGTCCCAGTCATTTTCCCAATTCCAAAATGAATTTTTCCCATTACACCATTTCCCTATTTAAAAAACAACAACAATGGGGTTTCTATCTTTAAAAGAACATGTATTTCTCAGCAACACACTCAAAGGCTCTAACGATCTGGACATAGCCTATATTTCTGCTGTTTCTCCCCACCAAGCTAGAAATCAATCACCACTCTCATATTTGACAATTAATGTAATATCCATAATTGCTTTAATTGTCATACCCTTAGGTCATTTGTTCACGGTCAGTAAATAGGTTTAATACTTTCATGTCCACTCTAATTTTGCATGTCTGTAGTACTACACACACACCCCAAAACACAGAGAACTTTTGCTGAATGAAGCCAGTTGATGGGGTGGGGTTGTTCTAGGACAGTAAGAACAGGATCAAAGCACATTATATACACGTATGGAACCATCACAATGAAACCCATTAACTTATTCAATTAATACACACTAATAATTATAATAAACTATCTTAACATGAAGCCAGTTGGCTATCTGTGGGATTATTACAATGACTACCATAAAATCTGATGAGACATAAACCTCATCCAGTAAACTCTATTTTTGTGATTTGTTATTTTTAACTAAATAACATGAAGTCATCCTATAGTCAGAATTACAGCCAAGGGAAAGACTTAAAGGGTTAATCTTATACAAAATAAAATTATGCTTATTAATTTACTTGGTAAATGGTGGCAAATTGGTGAGGGTTATTTCATGCAGTTACATATCGTATTTTCTGGGTACCCTCTATGTGGAAATACAGTGCCTGACGTGGAAGATGATTAATAAATAAGGGAGCCAGTAAGCGTGCAAGATGCTTTTATCTATTGTGAAATTTTAAAAATCAGAATGAAGGGGCCAAGGATTTAGCTTAGTGGTTTCGCTACCTGCTACACAAGCGTAAGGACACAAGTTCGATCCCCGGTACCAAAAAAAAAAAAAAAAAATCAGAATGAACAGCGTGAAGTGCTACAGAGTAATCCATGTGATGACTTTAGATAAGAAAGGAAAAGATGAGAGGTGATGGAGACATGCCAGTCCTGACGTTGACAATGCGTTCCTATCGCAGCCGTGGGGGGGGGGGGGGTGGGGGGTGGCGAAATTTACACCTTAGACCACAAAGGAATAGATACTGACGCCCCAGGAAACTGGACAAAATAGACACAATGATCAAGACAAGAAGGTGATTGCTCATTGTATAAGCCTGACAGTTGCCTTCATTGTGTGCCAAGAGGACATTTCTAGGCTGTCCAAACCGAAGAAAATAATCAATTGAGTAGAGAGGACAGAAAATTAAAGTTCAGTGTGGCAGAGGTGGTGACAAGTTGCAGAACAGAGTTCAAGGAAACATGGAACTCGGTAGAGAAACATCCCTAAAAAGCGGCATAGAGGTCCGTGCTGGGTCATCTTGATGGTCAACTCAACTGGATCGGGATTTTCTTAGAGGGGTGATTGGATTGTAACGGCATCACCCTCAAAAAGGGCGTAGCCCATTGATGAGCTCATAACGGAGCGGACTGTTAGGTGGTGGGATGTTGGTCATATATGTACCAAGGTTAAATTACCCCTGGAGAAATGGTTACCCTAGCAACGCCTTGACTAATCTTCAAAACTATGCTCGACAGCATCCATACAACCTAGAAACCATTTAAATCTACACCAGGTGAAATTGCAAACTCCTAAAAGAAGATAAATTTCAGACTCCAAAATAAGTAATGTGCTTGATGTCCAGCCCCTAGTTTACGATTCCCTACACAGGCAGAAGATCAGGAGAGCACGATATATTTTCCATGATAAAAATGAACCCAAGGAACCAGACTCAGAAACTAAAGAAGGGATAGGAGTAGCAGAAAAAGGATCTTAAAACAGCTGTTATAAACAGGCTCAATATGGATCAAGGATTTAAAAATACACAAAAGAAAATTGGAAGATTTTTTTTTTTTTTTTTGGTACCAGGGATCGAACTTGGGACCTTCTGCTTGTGAGGCGGGTGGTGGAACCACTGAGCTAAATCCCCAGCCCTATGGAAGATTCTTTAAAAGAACTAAATGTGAGATTTCTTGAGATTAAAAATCAAATACCTGAGATAAAAATTCTCTGTACAAGGTCAACAGGAAATTACAAGATGTGCAGAAGAAAATATGTGTGAATTTGAAGACACTGAGATTGAAATTATTGAACAAAGTCATAGAAATAAAAGCACTAGAGAAAGAAAAGACTGTCATATGGCCTAATGGATATTTAATGGTAATTACAGAGGTAGGTGATGAAAGGGGAAGAAAAATATTTGAAAATAATGATTGAAATTTTCCTAAATTTAATGGAGACTATAAAATCATGAGTTGCATTGAATGTTACAAATCCCAGTTGGAATACAATGTAAAAACCCACAAAGCAAGACAAATTTTGAGCAAATTGACTAAACCTAGTACTAAAAAGAAAAATCTTAAACTATAGGAAAAAGGCATGTTACATAGAGGTGTAAAGATGGTAATTGCTACAGCTATTTCTCAAAAACCCTGCAAGCCATAAGACAGTGAATTAACATTTAAAGTAGTGAAAAGAACGTATAACTCTTTATCTATAAAAAGAAAAATCTTTGAGAAATGAAAGTAACTCCAAAATTACTTTTTAGGGCTGGGGATGTAGTTCAGTGGCACCATGCCTGCCTTGCAAACTCAAGGTCCTGAGTTGGAAGTCTGGTACTGAAGTGGGGGAGGGTTACTTTTTAGACAAATAAAATGAGAGAAAAATTTATGGTCAATAAAACCCTTGTACCAAAAACATGAAATTTCTCTAGGCCTCAAAATGGTAGCGGAAAAATATATGGATTAAATTTTAAAAAGAATGCCAGTAATTACATACATGCGAGTAAATCTTTCACTTATTATTGGCATAAAACAGTAACAAATATAAACTTTCAGTTAACGACACAGGCAGAAGATGACTACATAGGAATGCAAAACTGAAAGACTGAATCTGCTTCAATAAATTTGGTTGTAGAAAACAGATTCAGATATTTCTCTGGGAGAATTTTTCCTCTAATATTCCCTAGAGGAAGGGAGAGTATGGTGCATCAATAGCTTTTTAGTTGACCTTCTCACTCGGACGTGGCTTCGCGTGACCAGCTCAGTCTGAAATGGGATTGTGCTAATTTGCAAGGGGAAACAACAAGAAGGGAGGGAAGAGGAAGGGAAAAGGGAACAAAGAGGCTAAAAGGAAAAATGGAAATAAAACTTTTGTAAATAAAGATGGGAAGAGGGGTCAAAGGGAGGGGAGAGGAGGGGAGTGGACAAAAAGAATTAAGATATATTATGTACAGGTACAAATGCCCTATGATGAACATGCTTATTATATCAAAAGTGTACCAATAAAATTAATTGTTTAAAAAAGAAGCTACCTCCAAATCTCTCTCTCGAGATGTACCTTTCAGAAAATACTTCTATCAGATTAAAATCTCGCATGCAAAATATAAGTAAAAACACTGACTATACTAAGAAGCAAGATTATGTAGATGAACTGAATTCTACACTGTACACAGACACACAATTGCTCCAGATATAAATTTTTATGTTGGACCAGGACCATCTGACAAATAGTAGCTCATGTTTCCAAGGGACCAGGTCTGAGAAAGCCATAATCTGAACTTGTGGTTTGGGGAGCAAAAAGCTGAGCTTTATTCTCCCTCAAGACTCATAACAATCTTGCCACACCCCCGGAAGACTTGAGCAATCCAGCCAGCAAATAGTTACACATGACCATGACCAACCCTACCATTTCCAAGGGACAGCTGGGCACTTTCCTTTCTGTGAAAATCAAATGTATGAAGAAGTGACTCATCCAAATGTGACTTGGTGATTTTTCTTTCATTTCAACTCAATTACAAATATTTTGAGATGGTATTCATACTGTATTATGAAACACATCCAGTGTTTTCCAAAAGAATCTCTTTGTTTAGAAACCATGCAGTGAGCCAGAAGAGTTTCCATCAACATTTTCTATAAGACTTCCCTGGCTTTGGCAGTTGTTTGTGACAACCATCTGATTAAGTTATTTAAAAGCCATAAGTACAAGAGCAAATAAGAAAAGAGACTTCACCGTAAAGTATCTTCAAGATGTAACTCTGTGTTCCCAAATTTAGCACTGCAAATTCCAAATTGAATCCAAATCCCCTGTGAGGAGGCTTTCAAGACTTGCTGCCTTCAGCTTACTACTCTCATGGGTAATGTTAATGCTCCAGGTGAATTGTATCTGTATGCTCATTTTACACTTCAGTAGAAAATCTTTCTCTCTCTCTCTCTCTCTCTCTCTCTCTCTCTCTCTCTCTCCCCCCTCCCTCTCTTTCTCTGTTTCTCCTATCTGTCCCATCTATCTGTCTATTTTATCTACCTATTGGATAACTATTTATTTTATCTATATTATCTATCATTTGTCTATTTATCCATCCATTCCATTGTCTCTTCTATGTATCTGTTCTATCATCTATTCATTCCATTTATCTATTCCATGTATACTATCCATCCATTGTCCATTCAGCTATTGCCTATATATATATTCATCCTATCTATTGTCTATCTATCTATCTATCTGTCATCTATCTCTTCTGTCTCTTCTATCTATTCTACCATGTATCCATTCAATTTGTTTATTTTATGCATACTACCATCTATCTATCATGTATACAGTTATCACCCATATATCTGTTCCATCTAGTTATCTAGCTAGCTGTCATCTATTCCATCTATATGTCTATCTCTCTATTCATCTATTCACCTATCTAATCTACCACCTATGTATCTATATACAAAGGCATCTATGTATCTATCATCTCTATATATCTAATCTATGTACTAATTCATCTGAATTCATACTTTATATAAAGAGTGAGATTCTACTTCTCCAAAGGGAACCCTTTCTACCTCCTTTGGGTGTGCCCTTACAAGAAGCATTTCTCTAGCCCAGAATTCCCAGCGTTGCCCAGTACAATTTTCTCTAATGATGAAATGTTATAAAATACATGGTGTCAATAGCTATACATAGCTAGAAAACTAATTTTTAAATAGTGTTTAATTTTATATAAGTACATAGCCATATGTGTCTAAATCCTTCCATCTTCAGAGCATTGGTATAGAGAATTAAGAAGAAAAAATTCAAATCCAAGTATGGAAAGAAGAGACCTCTGTAAAATCTCAAAGCCTCACTGATGAAGTTCTTGGAAAAGAAACTAAGGAAGTCAGTTTCCAGCCAGGCAAACCCCCTCCCATCTCACCTCAGGGACATTTGGCAGTGTGTGAAGACATTTGGGCTTGTCACTGTGCTTGAGGAGCTGATGGCCTCAGATGGGTAGAGACTAGGATGATGGCCAACACATGATGGAGCTCAGCACCATACCGTACAGAATTCGTCAATGCCCACAACACCAAGGTGGGGAAGCCCTGCTTACAGGAAGACTAGGTAAAATGAGTGCTTGAAATCGAAACTTCTCTGGACATTTAAACCAGCAACTTGGAATTTTTGGAATTCTGTCCAGCAAGTAAACAAGTAGCACTTCTGATAGCATGTTCATGCATCTTTTCTCTTGAAGCATGAAAAAAGCAGAAAGTACAGTGAGTGTGTGATTCTCAAACCATGGCAATGTTAACTTCCGTAGTGAATGTGCAGTTTACACTCCCACCAACAATGACGAAGGGTACCTTTTTCCTGAGTGCTCATCAGCTTTTGTTGTTATTTCAATTCCTGATGACAGCTATTCTTGCTGAAGTAGGATGGAATCTTACTGTTGTTCTAAATTGCCAATTCTGTAATGGCCAGAGATGTTGAACATTTTTTCATATACTTACGGGCCATTTGTGCTTCTTCTGGGGGTGATAAAGAAAATGTGGCATTTATGCACAATGGAGTACTACTCTTCTACAAGAAAGATAAATTTGAGTCATTTGTAGGAAAATGGATGCACCTTGAGACCACAATGTTAAGTGAAATAAGTCAGACACACAGGCTTAAATATTGCATGATTTCTCTTACATGAGAAACCTAGAGTATAAATAAATTAAAGAGCAAAATACAAAGAGATCATAGGAAACAGGGAGATGGATCTTTTGCACATGGGATGGGAACCAAGAGAGGGAGGGAGGGAGAGGGCATGGGGATGAGAAAGGAACTGAGCCGTGCTATGTACATGCATCGACTCCCCAGAGGACTTCACGGTCATTATGTACTGCAAACACGAGCCAATAAAAATAAAAAATAAAGAAAAGGCTAGCAATGAATACCTGTCAAGTTAAAAGGGCCAAGTGCTGGAGAAGTCTGTTCAGCTTGGCTTCAGTTTAAGGGTATCAAAAACACAATTTTTAAAATGCCACTTGGCGCACTGGCTCTTAAGATGAGAATTACTCTAGGAGACTTTGCGGAACTAGGCATGCAATGTCTCCTTTCCCCAGTAAGGCAGTGAATGAGGCTATCAGTGTAAGCCAATAAAACAGAGAAAGTTGACAAATATCTTTACTTCTGGCCAAGAATCTTTTAGGAACAGAGCAGAGTCTTAACATCATCTGTAAGCCCAGAGCTAAGGCCAGTACACCATAATGCAAAGGGATGCCCATTTTGCTGACTCAATGACAGATGACCATTGTGTGACAATTCTGCTTCTGTCTCCATCTCTCTTCTGCGACAGTGCCAGTTAGGATGGCCTTTTCCCATGTTCAAAGTGCAGGCCATAAAATATTCTGGGGGAAACTCACAAAGAAAGGAACACCCCAGTAAAGGCAACAGTTCTAGAAGAGTTTGGATTTCTGACAGGCATTTTCTACATATTGGATTAACAGCTTTGCATGAGGAAGGGGTACTTATTCAGGCCTCCTCTGGAGACTCTCAGAAAGAAGATTTCTGTGAGGTCCAAACTAGAGTCAAATTCTTCCTCGTTACTGAAATTTAGTTGCTTGGGAATGAACATAAACCAGAAATATAATTTAAATAAAAAACAAAGATGGTTTTGTGTTTTCGAAAGGAGGCCTCTTTCACCCTTAGCGTGGGTCGCTGGTTGGGGTTTCTCTTTCCACACCACGAAGACCGTACATGTAATTACTGTGCTCAAATGCTGTGTCCAAGGCCCACTCAGCTCCTGAAGGTTGCATTTAATCACTCCTCACTGTAAACTCAGCTGCTGATGGAAAGATCCCAGAACAAATCTCTACTGTCAGTGGACTGAAAAATGGTGCTAAAAGTGGACCTGGGGCCAGTTTTCCAAAGCTAAGACTTGAAGCATTGTTGCACTCTTCTGAAAAGTACTGGGCATATTACACACTGCCAGAATTAATCAATTGCCCGTTGGCTATACCTTTGGAGAAATATCTCCACCCTAAGGAATCTAGAAATCCACAGTGAAAGATAAAACCTGGGAAATCCATGGGTGGCAAAGTCTTTCAAGTTATTGAACCAAATGGAAGCAGTCATAAGAGAGGCCTTTGGTTTAAGAGAATTGTTCATACATTTGTCCCAATTTCAATTTTTTAAAAAAGATCTTTCAAACTGCATGAACAACAGAGATTTTTTTAAAATGAGAAAGAGAAAAAAAGGTCCCAGATGTAATTCTTTTGTGTTTCTTTCTGTTCTTGCTGGGGCTTACAAGTTATCTTGTGTTGGAATGAGTGAGAGCAACCATTGCAGTAACTAAACATTGCAAACAATACTGTACATTAGTACAACTCCTTGGAAAATGATTTGGAAATAAGTACCCAAATGTATACAACTCCATACTGTATTTCTATTCAGAGTCCATATTTGTATGGATTCATGTTGAGAAAATCTAAAACATGACAAAAGCTACTGGGTATGGATATTCATATGGTGAAAATTACCAGCATATGTTATATCTGGTTATTTGTGGAGTATTACCTTAAACTGTCATAGACTCATTTAATACTATATTAATAGGACAATGCAGTGGCATGAAAATATTGTGTCTAGGTTATGGAAAAATCTTGATCGTGTTCTTTCTCATCTCTTCCTTTGCAGTAACATACCCACAGGAGTGGTGGAAAACTATGGGAAATGTGTTTTAGGTCTTGAATTTTCCCAAGTTTTCCAGGTGGAGAGAAAGAGAGAGAGAGAGAGAGAGAGAGAGAGAGAGAGAGAGAGAGAGAGGAGAATCTTAGGCTTACCTTTATGTTGCATGTAAAAGTCAATAACCAGTAATTTAGAAGAATCAGGATACATCTTTGAAACAGGGGGCAAAGCCATTAGATTTTCCTCACTGGTGGGATTCTTCCTCCTGCTTTTCATTCCCTACTGGGGCACTGGAGAGACAAGATAATGGTCCCAGGGATGTGAGTCTATGTAGCTCCTAGACCTTTTCAGGTCCAAAGCCCCATGGAACACACTTCCTGGGACATGAGAAGCAGAGATGAATCACAGCTTGTACCTTGTTCAGAGTCAGACCATACAGAAAGGAAAAACTTTCCTGGCCACCCAGAGTCTTCTAGGATATCAGACTCATGTTCACAGGCAATATTTCCTACTCGAGAAGAAATAATGGTAGGGGCAGACGAAACATGTCAAGAGAGTTATAAGAATCTTAGAAGAGTTATAACTAGAAAACAACATACGGTGCCAGAGCCATGCAAAATGAGGTTCTACCATGTGTCCCAGCCTTCCCGTCCTTGGGGAAACATTTGCAGGAAATGAAAGAAACACATCAAGGGTACCCGCACGCTCATATTTGTTTCAGCACTGTTCACCATAGCTAAGATATTGAACGAGCATAGGTGCCATTAACAGATGAATGGATAAAGAAAATGTGGTAGCTGTCTATACAACAGAGTATTATTTAGCCACAAAGAATGAAATCTTGTTATTGGAAACAAAATGAATGGAACTGGGGATCATTACGTAAAGTGGAATAAACTGACACAGAAAGACGAGTACCGCATGTTGTGCCTCAAATGTGGAGGCTGAAATAAAACTCCCCAAATATAGCATGGTGATTAATAGAGATTGGGAAGAGTGTATGAGGGGAGGGTGGGTAAGAGGAAGTTGGATTAGTGCATGCTGTATGCATGTATGGAAATAGCACACTTAACCTCGTTAGTATATACAATTAATACATGGTAATTAAACAGAGCATTTTTTTTTAAGAAGCAAACAGTCTCAGAGAATGGTAATTGCCAAGAATTGAAGAATCACTCTAAACATTCTCATAACAGGACAAAAGGAAATATACATCAAAAATTAAAAAGCGAGAGAGTTGTAATTCAGTGCCTATCTTTAAGAGGCACTAAAGACCATTTAGATAAACAGATATCCATCTATTCTCCATTGCTGTGACAAAATGCTGAAGAGTAGGTCATGTATAAAGAAAAGAGGTCAGGTCACAGTTCTGGGTGCTGAAAGTCCAGGACTGGGCAGCCCCACGCATTGTCCTGCATTGTTGAGGACTCCTGATGGTTGACAACACGGTGGGAGTGTGTTCAGAAGGGATTGCGTGGTTAGAACGGAAGCAGGAGGGCCCACCTTGCTCTTTGTAATCATCCACTCTCCCAGGAACTAACTCACTTTGGGAGATCATCGTTAATTCCTTCCTTCTGGAGACAGAGCCCCGAGTGACATACTACTTCCAACAGTGCCACATCTCCTGAAATTCCTGTCACACTGGAGACGAAATTTCCAACACGTGAATCGTTGAGGGACAAACCACATCTCAATCATAGCAGCATGTATTAGTATCACTGCCTTAGTTAAAGTAAGTGGAATTGCACTACGCACACTGCTATCGTTCTTCATCTTGCAATCCTTACTATTACTTCGTGAAAATCAGCAAACCAATACAGAAATCTCTACTAGTCTAGTTTATAAAGATGTTTAGGAGTATTGACAATGAATCCAGATGACTTTCATTCAGATTGAATCCCCTACCTCCTATCAGTGAGATTTTTGGATACATAACTCCACTTCCCTAGGTTTTAGTTTTCTCTTTTATAAAATGGGAAAAAATATCACTGAATTATCAGTGTATTACTATTTTTTTCATTAAGTTTATTGGTACATTTTAGATATACAATATGATGACATTCATCATTGGGATCTTGTACCTTTACGTGATACACCTTGTTTCTTATTTTTTCCCCGTTCCCCTGCCCTGCCTTCACCCCCTCTGACCCTCCCTATTTACAAAGACTTGGTTTCCATCTTTTCATTTTCACATATTGATTCCATTCCATTCCCTTCTTTCCTTTCCCCTCCCCCTCCCACTTCCCCTTCCCCTTTGCCCCTTTTCTTCCTATTTCACATTACCTATTATACCTTTTAGTCCTCATTTACACTTTTAGTTTTTCACACCAGAGAGACTATTTGGTATTTACACATGTGTGTCCTATTTATTTAAAAGCATCAAAATGTGCCATGAATACAAAAGAATGTGACCCACATGACAAGCACAGTACGGTGAATATGTATTATAATTTACTCTTCTTAACAACAGCACCATATTTTATAGAAGTCACTGACAATTGCCCTAGTGAGGTATGTTTTGTCATTCCCTTATTCCCCTCATTGCAAAAATCTTTCTTTTTTTAATTAAATTCCTTTATTGGTACATTGTAGGTATACAACACAATTACATTTCTCTTTGGGAATTGTACCTTTACATAATGCATCTTGGTTCTTATTTTTTCCCCATTCCTAGCCCTCCCTTCATGCTCTCCACCCTTCCCTATTTACAAAGACTTTATTTCCATTTTTTCCATTTCTCATCATTTTTTCCTTTCCCTTCTTTCCTTTCCCCTGCCCCTCCCACTACCCCTACCCCTTTGGACCTTTTCTTCCTATTTTGCATTATTGATTATTCATTCTAATCATTGGTACATTTTAGGTGTACAGTATAATGACATTCATCATTGGAAATTTGCACCTTTACATAGTCTCTCTTGGTTCTTATTTTTCACCCTTGCCCAGCCCTCCCTTCAACCCCTCCATTCCTCCCTATTTACAAAGATGCAAAAATCTTTCTTAGACAGAATATCACTGTTCATCTGTTCCAATGCCTGCCAACTTTTAATTATCATATTTGGTGTCAAAATCATTAACCTTGAGGAACTGTGAAATATTTGCAGCACAATTTAAGACTTGATTTACACAAATCTGTTTTCTGCCTGATTACTTTAGAAATAATGACAGCGATAATGACATTGATGAATAACTGATATATATATATATATATATATATATATATTTCAAGCCCTGTAGAGGAACTACCTACTTTAATCTGAAATTCTTTTCAAAGCAGACCAACCTAAAGGACAGCCTCTTTAGGAAACATACACTAAAATTGTCTTTAAAAGAAAAAGAAAATCTTTTGTCAT
Source organism: Heterocephalus glaber (assembly GCF_000247695.1). The sequence continues at coordinate 5,351,954 of NW_004624834.1, read as the reverse complement.
ATTAGTTTTTAAGATATGCTTATTTAAATATTGTAAATATTGTTTGTTTGGTTTTTTTGATACTGAGGATCAAACTTCACCTACAACATGACTCTCACTCCTTCCTGGTGGAAATCTTGAGTAGACTAAGCTGCCGTGATGCATCCCTATTCTTTCTGCCTGGATTTCCAGCCAACACCGAGCATTTAGTGAGTATTCTCAGGTCCCGGTATGTGCCAGGCATGGATTCCCTGAACCGGAACTGAATAGATAAGGTCCTGATCAAGAGTACATGGAGAGGGCCAGAGATTTAGCTCAGTGATGTCACTGCCTGCCTTGCAAGTGCAAGGTCCTGAGTTCGATCCCCGGTACCAAAAATAAACAAATAAATACATACATACATAGACTACATGGAGAATGTGGAAAGAAGGAGAATAACCCAGATGAATAAACAAAAAATATATCATTTTAGATTGTGGTTAGTGACAAAAGAAAAAAAGGCAACGATGCAAGATGACAGACGGGAAATGCAAGGATGGAGATACAAAGATCGGGCTTTCTCCTCTCCTTTATGATTATTCTTCATCAAGCTTTTCCTCTTCTCCCTCTGTGTAAACAAGTCCAGAATGCCTTGTATGTGTTTGGTCTTGTTTGTATTTTTCTTCCTGTTACCACAGTATCGATACATAAAATCAATCAGGTGTCATTCTTTTCTCATGATACACTCTGACTATCTCTCTTGCCTCCACTCCAAATATTTTTAATGCTACAAGCTCTAAGTTATTTCTTTTCATTAGGAGGTTTCAGCAAAAATGCCCAGAGTCTCTTTTCTTTGTAAAACACAAGATCCCCTGGCTAGTTCCAGCAAGGGGCCCACTTAGTTTTTCTTGATTCCACTTAGATTGGAAGCATCTTACACCCCGGTGACAGTGCAGGGTGCTACAAAACTAAAGTTCATGACTCCCTGTCGATTCTCTCAGAGACCTGATAGGAAATGGGAGAAGAGTAGCCACAGGCCTCCAATTACCCTTCAGTACCCATGAAAAATTGGTTCTAAGACTCTTCGCAGACTCCAAGTCCACAAAGAAACACACACATCTTCCCACATATGAGTCATCTCTAGGTCACTTCCAAGTATATTCGCCCATAAAATGCGAGTGGTAAGCAAACACTTGTGAAAACTGTATTGTTTAGGGAATAATGATAAGAAAAGCGTCAGTACATGTTCAGTACAGGAGTAGTATTTTTTTAAAAGCAGTTTTGACCCACAGCTGGCTGAGTCTGAAATAGGAAGGGCATATGGTAGCTTGAATAAGTGGGATCTGGGCCACCTCAGATGTTTACACACCATAAAATGATACGACGAATTCCATCCCTTAATCCAGAATAGCCGGGAGATGTGTCACGTGTGGCATTGGATGGAGTCACCCACCCGATTTCTTCATGGGAGACTGGGCAGTGTGCTGTATGTTTTTTCCTTTTTTGAAAACAGAGTCCTTCGAGCATGCCTCAGGACCCTTCCAGCTTCTTCAACCAGCACACATCCATTTCCGAAATCCGAAGCCCCAAGTGGGAATTTAGCGGAATCATCATCCGGTTTCTCACTAAACCACTCAGAATCGACGGGGCAGGAAAGGCAGGAACAAGGACAACCCCAGTGACCTCAGCTGAAGACGAGGCACCTGCTCAAAAGTAGCCGTGAACACCACTCAGCGTCCCAAATCCCAGACTCCCAGGTTGCTGAAAGAAAACGATGTTGGTCCAGTGCTCCAACCTGGGAATCTATTAGCTGAAGCACATGGCATTCTGGTCACACCACGGGTGTGTGGCCTATGTCACCCAAGCTTTCTCAGGTGCCCTTTCCAGAGAAGAGAGCAGCAAGACCTTAAAACCCAAGGGTCCTAGCAAGAGACGTTCACAAGCAATTGACCCCTGGTCTTATCTATCACTGTATCTAAAGTTGCATAGACAAGGCATCGTAAGAGATGGGATGAAAAAAGGCAGAGGCGGTTGGAGATATTTCTTTTGAGGGATGATTTTGCAATTGCCAGCAAGCAAGGCAAGTAAGCAAACGGTTACGTTGAGGAGAACTCCAGCCAACACTTCTTAATCTTCATAGAGCAAGAATAAATGCATTTAAAGGCCAACAAGGTCAGGTTAGGCTAGAGATTAAAAAGCATATCTTGACAGTAAAAGTTATTAAGTATTATCCAAAAGATTCTTGGTCATAAAAGGTAGTAAAAGAATATCCAACGCTTCATTTTGAAGCCACTATTTTTCTATAAAATTGATTGTAATAAGCAGGTGTTTGAATATGAAAAGAATCACCAGAAGAAGAAACAAACAATTTTTGCAATCATAACTGAGAGCCTGTGAATTAGGCAATGTCCCAGTGTCCAAGGAGATAAATAATTGATAAGATCAGTTTTAAGTCGGCTAGTTTTTAAACAGATAGAGTTGGAAGACAATGGTCATCACTAAAGTTTATCACTTTGTGTCCTGGAGTCTGTATTATGGGATTGACTCTGGATAAGAATGTCTTTCTAATGAAGTGCCCTGGGTTCCTAAAATCACTTACCCAAATTCCAAGTCAGATTTATATGCTATATCCAAATGCTGGATATTGCTCAGACCACCCTGGATATTGTTTAGCCAGTTTCAAATTCTGATGTGTCATCAGAGGTCTCATTGAGATTAACTAGAATGCTGTTTGTATTTCTTCCAGGAAGCATAGGAATTAACACATCCACAGAATTTGCAATGTAGGAAACTTTTGGTGAGAAGTGAGGGAAAAGAGCAAATGAATGAAGGAGGACCACGTACCAGCTATGTGTTAGTAAGGAGGAAACACAAAAACGACTCATCTTAGGCATCCAAATGTTCATTTATTATCACAACCTTCTTTCCATAAAATCACTGGAGGTGTGTTTTTAAATTGTCATCCATAAACTTTTTTCTTTTTTTTTTTTTTGTACCGGGGATCAAACTCCAGTCCTTGCGCTTGTGCAGCAGGCAGCGAGACCACTGAGCTAAATCCCCAGCCCCCATCCATAAACTTTTAAGATTAAAAATTGTTAATTTTACTCAATTTAGGAAAAATCAATTTCAAGAGGTTTCAAAGAATATCATGTGTTACTGTTGACCACATTGGAATGGGCAGCTTTGGTGTTAACAAAATAAATCCACCAGTTGCCAAAGAATGCTTTGTAAAATACATGTTTCTGTAAGGTAAGTTCTCCTAGGTGACCCACCCAGTTAAAGAAAGCACAAAAGCACATGTTCATTATTTCTGTGTTTTATTGTTCTCCTTGCTTTCATTACTGCTAGGAGGAGGAGGTAAGTTGCTTTGTGCTATATCACTAAGACCAAATAAAAAAAAGGGTTTGTACGAAGGAATGATCAGGTATTAGGTAAAGCTACAGAGTGAAACCACACACACACACACACACATACACACACACACACACACACTGAACTTTTTCCTTTAATAACTGTTTCTCAATTGATTCCCTCCTGTTTACAGGGAATTGACGAGTTATGAGTTCAAGCAAAAATGTATTAATAACATGGTAGCCAGCTATGATGGAGCCCATCTGTAATCCCAGCATTCTGGAGGCTGAGGTAAGAGGATAACAGATTCAAGTCCAGACTGGGCAATTTGGTGACTTAATAAGAACATATTTCAAAAAATCAGAAGGGCTGGGAGAGAGCTTAGTGTGAAGGTGTCAGTTCAGTCTCTAATACCCTCCAAAGCATACATTTTTAAAAAACAGACAAGCATGAGTAAAGATGTGCCCTTTTATTAGTGAAGAGAACCCTTGTGCACTGTTGGTGGGAATTGAAAGTAGTATAGCTGATATGGAAAACAGTATGGAAGTTCCTCAAAAGAATAAAAAAGAGAACCACTAATCTTAAATTGCACCAGCCATCCCACTTCTGGGTATGTAGCTAAAGGATATGAAATCAGTACATTGAAAAAGTATCTTACCAGGCATGGTGGCACATGCATGTTATCCCAGCACTCTGGGAGGCTGAAGCAGGGGAATCACTATTTCAAGCTCAGCCTGGCAAACTTAGCAATTCACCAAGACTTGTCTCCAAATAAAAATAAAGGGGTGAGGATGTAGCTCAGTGCAAGGATCCTGGATTTAGCTCTAGTACTACTTTTTTATGTTCATTTCAGCACTACTCACAATGGCAAAGATATAGAAGTAACTTAAGTGTGCACTGACGCATGCACAGATAAAGGAAAGTTGGCGCACGTACACAACAGAATATTATTCTGCAGTACAAAGAAGGAAGTCCTGTCATCGGAGACAACTTGGGTGAACTGAAAAGATACTCTGTTAAGTGAAGTAAATCAAACACAGAGGAAAAAAAATACTGCAAGATCTCACTGACATGCAGAATCTAATAAAAACATTAATGTAAAAAATGAATCAACAAAAGCCGAACTCATAGATGTAGAGAGTCGAATGGTGACCAGGGCTGGGTGTAAGGAAGTATTGGAGAGGTGTTGGTCAGAGACTTCAAAATTTCAGTTTCACGGAGGAAGAAGTGGAAAAGATTTACTGTATAGCACTTTGGCTAGAGTTGATAACGTCGGCTTATATATTTGACAATTGCTAAGAGAGCGAATTTTAATTGTACTTACCACAAAAATGTGATGAACCTGTGAGGTGGTGAGTATGTAAACTAGTTTGGCTTTGCCATGTCCAGCGCATGCAGATATCAAAGCATCGCCCTGCACACCACAAGTATATACAGCTTTTTATTTGTCAGTTAAGAAAAACAAATAGGGAGAGTTCAGTTGGATATTATAATCAGGACTTGGAGCCTGGCTTCATAGCATATGGCCTCACATCGTGGATGACACCCATTTTCTGACAGGCATTGATTTTCTGAACATAGACTATGTTCACGAAGTACTTAAACCCACAAAATGACCTTCTCTGGACTCCTTGTGGGCAGAAGTCATAATTCCTTCCTAGCCTCTCTAGGAATCTGAATCTGGGAGGTGGATTCCTTTTTATTCTCTCAATATCCAAGCCATATATGTGTGTGTGTTTGTGTGTGTGTGTGTGTGTGTGTGTGTGATTGTTGCTGTTGACTTGTTTGATAATTTAAATCTCACTTGACCAAGAACTTCAGTTTAAGACCCAAGAGAAAGGGATCTTGGATGTTGACTGCCTGTCCTCTCAGAGTTAATGATTAGAACAATGACTAGTGTCTCACTTTTAGCTCAGCCAACTGACTCATGGAGTAGAAGGACTGTCCTGAGCCTTTTCCTGGAGTTTGGTGAGAGCTATGTCCCTCCAGGCAAGCAGAAGAATGGTGAACTCCAAGTATTTTCTTTATATCTTTTTCTTGACCATAAGCACTGCCAACTATTCAAGACTGTGATGCAAAGTAGAATCTTTGAAACCTAGATAGAGAACTAACCTCCTTGGGTTGGTGTACAGAACTGTAAGGTAAAACAATATTTCAACAAGAAGTAGTTTGCACATTACTCTTTCACCAACAGATAATGCTCTTGGCATCTGAAGGCAGATGATAACACATTTGTTATCCCATGGAGCAAAACAAGGGATGGCATGCATGGTGTGTGTGTGTGTGTGTGTGTGTGTGTGTGTGTGTGTGTGTGTTTCAATCCACAACGCAGAAACCTGAATCAAAACTTCAACCTACTCACTCGATCCAGGGCCAAAGAGAAATAATTGAAACCCATTGTGTAGAAATAATTGAAACCCACTGTGTAGAATATCACATTTAATGGACAGCTATGTCTTGATGAATCAAATGTATTTGTTAGCTGGGTGTTCATTCGAGTGGTAGTGCTGGCACTTAGTGGATAGCTTCCTCCAGTGCACTGAATGCAGAGGATTCTTATTCTCTACCCTGGCATGTACTGACTTAGTTTTAACTCTCAGATGCATCCCAAATGCCTACTCTGAAGCAAGGCTTAAGATGCAGGTCCTTTGAGAGCCAAATCTTCTCTAGGAGAACTTGGACGAGTGACACAGAGAAAGTAGAAAAGCCAGCACTGAGTCCTTCATACATGGGTCTCCTTGTAAAGAACAGGGTTCGGTTCCCAGGTGATTGCAAAACATGCCTCAGAGTTGACCAGGGGAGAGGCTGTGAATCTGGGATACTACATCAAGTCCAACCTCTCCATTTGAGGTTCACTGGGAATGTTAATTGCTCAGTGCTTCCAGCCTGCATCTTCCATGGATCAGACAATGGACAGACTGGGGTGACCATTCAATGCTGTACACTTTGCAAATATAGGTTTGCTGTAATCCCTGTTGACATCCTGAAGTGCAACAGGGGCTCCCTGTCAAACCCAAAAGGAGGTCATTCTTTGCAATCTCCTATGCTAGGAATCCATGTGAAATTATTAGGAGGGCTTAAATAATCAAGCAGAGTTCTCACACACCTGGACATTTTTGGACCATACTCTTGCATGTTTGCTAATGGGTCAGGCATGATTTTCTTTCTCTCAGTAATTTGAGCATCTGGCTCAAGTTGGCTTGAGTTTTTCCTGTTACAGCTCTTAATGGGTAAAATTCTTTCAAGTTCCGAGCAACAAAAGCAAAGCAGGAGTCAACACGCTCTTGGACTTCAAGTTATATTACAAAGCTACAGTGATTAAAATAGCATGCTGCTAGCACAAAAGCAGATGTGCAAATCAATGCAACAAAACAGGATGCAGCAACTAAAATGAATAGACATTTCTCAGAAGTACAAATGGCCAATACATAGGAGGGAACCTGCCTAATCAGTGCTCACTAGAGAAACAGATTTAACATAGGATGCAAGGGTTTACAAGGTAGGTTTACAGTGGCCGCTTGCAGAGTCAGGTGTGGGAGTGTACAAAAGGGCTCACTGTGGGGGCGCTTTTATTAGAAGGCAAAAGAGTCTGTGCTGGAAGTTAGGAGATGACATCCAAGGTGAAGGTAAAGAGGAGCTTCTCCAAGAAACAGGAGCAGCCTCCCTTCTCCATTTTGCTTTTTATTCCCTTCAGGCAATAAACCTATTGGTTGATGTCACACCCAGGGTGGGTCTTCCATATTTTGTAAATCCCTTGAGCCACACCCAGAACCATGCTGAGCCAATCTGTTGGGCATTTCTTCCTCAAGCTGACACAACAGCCATCCCACTGGCCATTAGAGAAATCCAACTAAAACAACACTACAACACTGAGATTTTATCTGACTTTAGAAAGAATACCCATCCTTAAGAAATCTAATCATAACAAATGGTGGCAAGGGGTGGGGGAGAAGAAGCTCTTCTACATTGCCGGTGGGAGTGTGAACTAGTACAACCATTGTGGAAATCAGTATGCAGATTCCTAAAAACACCAAAACTAGAAATTCCATTCAACCCAATATTTCTCTTTTAAGTATCTTCCTGAAAGAGTGAAAGTCATTATATTATGATGATCCATGCACACACATGTTTATAGTAGCCCAATTCATAATAGCTTAATCTTCCAGTTGGCCTATGTGCTCATCAGCAGATTAAAAAAAATGTATATATAATGGAGTAGTACTCTGCCTTAAAGAAAGGTAAATCTGAATCTTTAATAATAAGACCGATGGACCTTGAAACCACAATTTCAAGTGAAATGAATCAGCTACACAAGCTTAAATATCACGTGTTTTCTTTTATATGAGAAACCAAAAGTATAAATAAGGAGCAAAATAAAAAGACATGTAGTAGGATATATGGAGATAGGTCGTTTGCAAAAGGAAGGGAGTAAAGACATGGAGGGAGGGAAAGGGAAGGAAAAAGGCCTTAAGATGTGTCATGTACGTGTACCAATACCCCATAAGGAATGTAGTCATTGCACAAACACATACAAAAAAATAAAACTTGGAGACCATTCTATCCAGTCCTTCTGAGAGCTCCTCGCTTCTGGTACAAGTCAAGGTAAGATATCTGTATGGGGGCAAGCCTACAAAGTCGCAGCAATTGATTCGCCTGTACTCACTGACCAAGATTCTTTCAAATAAAGGTAAATTATTTTCAAAGGTGGTACGTTTTTAGTTTTTGTTTAAATCCATCCAAAATCTATGGTAGCTTTGAAGCTTGGCGGGGACAGATGCATCTGCAGGTCTTTTCTTTCTGGGTCACGTGAACCTGTGGTCTGTTTATATGTGCATACGAATACACATGGGGTCTACCAAAGAGGAGCATTTAGGGTTTTGCAGCCCTTTTGTCAAATTTACTACGCAGCATTCAGTTATGCCTCTCCTTTCCTTGGAGTCAGTCACTCTGCCAAAAAATAAATGGTTACCCTTGGTAATTGTGCAATATCTACAAATTAAATTACCATCCGGTGACATTTTCCTAACCGCAGAGCTGAGACACTTTCAGCAATGCTCAAAAGCCAGCTCTGCAGCCTTGCAGCAAATTGGTAAGGAAAGCGTGGTCTGCATGTAATGTTCAGTACTACGTGTAACAGAGGAAAATCTAACCCTGGCACAACACAAACCAGCTGCACAAAGCCCGCCTGGCCCTCAAATATGTGATTTTAAAGTCAGGAGAGAGGAATATTGTTTCTTTTTCACGACCTTGCTTCCTAGGAAAACAGGTTGGTGTACAATACCCTAACTCCTAGAACTTGTGGTCAAATTATCCCTCAGTGCAAACTTTCTGAAATATGCATTAAATGGATTGCTATTTTAATATAACCAACAGTTCTCCCTGTTGGCTGAGTATGCACTCACTGGAAATAATTGTCTCAGGCTATGGCTACAGCCTCTGTCACAAGGCAGGTTTTTAGGAAAATTTAAGTGACAGGTCAAGCTACGTGTGTATAAGAGATTTTTGTTCACTAGTATGCTCTTTCTTATTCCTTAGATTATTACAGGTGACTCGTTTGGGAGCACTTTGACGATGAAACTTTCCCAAGATCCAGAGGAGAATTTCAACTTTGGAAATGCAAATGAAGAAGGGTTGTAAAATTCAACAGTAGTGATGCTTTCAAACTTGTCAGGTTCATCCATTTTTTTTTTTTTTTAGTTTGCAGACTCCCTTTTATTCATAATTTGTGTGGTTTTTTTTTAAATGCACACATCTGGTACAGGCAGTTAAAACTGGTTATCACTTTGATAATCAGAAGCCTCTGGTGTAACAGTCTGCATGGAAACATACTGTAAAACGAGAATACACAGTAATCTCTTTGAAAGCAATGGTTGCAAACATCCATATTTCTAAGAAAATATAACTTTATATATATGTATTTTAAGCAAGCTATATCTCTTACATAAATTCAGACAATAGGAGCATGCAATCATAATATTTTATGGGAAAATAATTTTAATTATGATCTAAATGCTTTTAAGTAATTAGAGTCCTCTTAGATTAGATGTAGAACATAAAGACATTTCCCCCTAATTTACAACAGATCAAAAAGAGATGAAAAAATGGTAAGTAGGATTGCCATTACCAAGGGTATTTTTCTTTTTTGGGGGGGGGGGGTACCGGGGATCGAACTCCGGACCTTGCACTTGTGAGGCAGGCGGTGGAACCACTGAGTTTAATCTCCAGCCCACTACCAAGTGTATTTAACCAAAATCTTTAGGTACAAATTGGAATTGCGTCCCAATCCCACATAATTTAGAGAATTGAGCAAGAAGAGAACAGTCTTTAAAGTTAAGAAATTAAGCTCTCAACTAAACAAATTTTTTTGAGAAAGTCATTTGCTTTAACATGGTTTAGAGATTATTTTATGAACTCTAAATCTTCTAGTTCTTTAGATTTCTAAAGGGCAAAAAACTTCAGAAGTACCAGGGTGGAATATCTCACTTGAGTTCCTCTACGGGATAATAGTATGAATAAATCTCAAGGCCTTTGAGGCTGCAGCCAACTAGGAGACTTTTCACAACAGAACCAATGCCTACTCCTGCTGAGAAGGTTCCTTTTACTTCTGGAATGAAGATCACCAACACAATTTACACAAGAGTTACTTAAGTGACATCATCTAGTAAGGATGATTGGCACCCTTACCTAATCTCTCATAGTTAATGTTTGGAGAATTCTTTTATACTCATTTGCTTTTTGTCTGAGAACCATGTCTATTCAACTCTTGTGGTTTCGGAACAAGTTTTATTTTATTACAAGTACACTAATGACAACTAATTTCTGTCCGATTCTACCTGCTATTTTAGTTGTGGGAGTAGTTTTATGTAATCTAGTTGATTGCTCTTCAAGAAGACCAAAGAAGTTCCAAAGACATCTGATTTCTTTTGTGTAAGTTTACTTGGTCTTCTATTGAAGAATAATTTGTCATCAGAATAGCTGGGAAAATGTGGGGAAGTCAGCCATAAACAAAAATAATACATTATGAAAGCAAATAGAAAACAATGAATTTTGGGGTTTTCTTTTTTCCCAAGAAATCTGGAGAAAAAATTCTTTATATCACCAATTTCTCTGTTGCATGAATTTTAGTGTTTTGCTATACAACAGCATGAGGGTTATCAGGTCAAAATTTGTTATTGTATTCCCATAAAATTTTTCTTGACTGTCTCTTAAATCAGTTACTCATCAGTTTTCTTTCAGTGAACAGTCTTACCATTAGGTAAAATTTAACTTTTCAGAGAATATTAAATCAAAGAAAAATTTCAGAGTCCTCTTCCTTGTGTTTTTTCTTACTCTTTTGGAAAAGGAGTCACCACAGTGCCTCCATAAGAAGAAGTTGAATTCAGAAGAGAACATGGGATAAATTTTTCCCCTGTTACCTCATTAATCTCATGTACCATCATGAGATTAGGTTCATCAATATTTATAAAGTTGGATTATAGTCATTTACAGATGATGCAATCGTCATTTGCAGTTACCGTCTGTGAGTTAATTTTAAAGTTTAAATGCATGTGGTAGTCATGGCGTTTTGGTATTTAATTGTCTGTTACCTGGGTCTCAATGCCAGAGTTATAGCTGCATTGAAAAAATGAATACTAAAATAATCAGCTTCGTTTATTTCATCTTATAGTCACACTTTATGATAAGTTAATTGAAAGTGTGTGCAGTTAACATATCTCACAATTTAGAAATGTAAGGTAAAATATAGCTTTAAGAAGCATTTTGCTAAAACAATGTTGAATGTGTAATTTGGAGATTTTTGAAATCTTGACATTTACACAAAGTCTTCACTGTGGCTTCTGATCATGGCAGATATGACCATTAATAATTTTTGAAAAATTGAGTATAATGATAAAATTGGATGGGGGAGCTTACCAAATGCTTTCTTATGAAACTCACATAAATGAAGAATGTGTTTTCATACAACTTGCACAGGATAAAACAGGGGACATATTCGTTTCCGTAGGGCCAGTGTTTAGCATACACAATGGATAATCCATACCCATTCTGTATAATCATTGAACAATGCAGTTAATAATGAGAGGCAATTATCTGAACCAAGTGGAAGTAGCCCTTTCCATCAACAGAGAGACAATTTCCGTAACCGTCTCCTCATTCCAGACATTGACCTGTCTGTCTTATTCCTTCATATATGTTGAGAAGACATCACTGAATTTAGTCAGATTTAGTCCTTAGACAGTTGTTGGTGATATTGGACATTTTTATGGAAGTGCAAGGAGAGGAAGCCTGTCTTTTGATAGTGTAGATGAAACGTTAAGCTGGAAACTTTTATCATTTCGGCTCGGGTTGGATTCAAAACTATCAGCCAAAGACCAGTCTTGAAAAATTCTCAGACACATCCATTTCTGTGTTGTGTATGGTTCCTTCTATAATAGCTTGGGTAGTTGCACCAGGTACCATTTTGCCTGAAAAGCCCAAATATATTCACTATCTGGCCCTTTGTAATTTTTTAAAATGATACCTGGTCCCAAACTCTTGAATTCTGGGAGGTTAGATTATGATAAAAGAGACAAAGAAGCTTTCTCAGATGTCTGAGTCACTTGCATTTCACCGGGACTCAATACCCAACACTCACAAATTAAAGGGGGAGAGGTTCATTGTGACTCAGTTTAGTCCCTGGCTGACTGATTCCAAGGTAAAAACAACGGTAGGGGATGGCCGTGGTGGAAGAAAGCTGCTTGATCCATGGCGTCTAGGAAGCAGAGAAACAAGAATATACCCTTCCAAGTCACGCCCCAACTCCTGCTAGTCAGCTATGCCACCCCTACTGTCCAACGTCTTCCAAAAGTCCTTCCTCCGAATACATAAAGCTTGCCGGGAGCATTGTAGATTTAAACCACAATGTACAGTACATTGGTCCAATTTTACTCTTCCATAGTTTATCATACAAATATTTGAAGATGCTGGGTAATAAATAATTTGAGTAAACAAAACTTTAAAACACTAAGAAATCAAAAAAATTAAAAGAAGAGAGAGGGTGTTTCAGTCCATTTTCTGTTCCTAATAACACAGTTCCACAGACTGGATGACTTCTAAGGAAAAGACGTCTATTCAGGCTAACAGGGCTGGTCTGAGGTTCAAGGGGTCTTCCAGAGATGTGGCAGAATTCAAGATGGTGCAGGGCCTCACTTGGCAAGAGATGGGGAATGCTCCAGAGACTTACACCAAATAGTTTTCGTTTCAAACCCACTTGCGAGATGACCCATCAATCCATTCATCCGATGAGTGGACCAATCCATTCATGAAGGCACAGTCCTGCTGACCTCTTAAACGTCCTAACTGGTCCCACTATTTGATCTCTCATAATGGACATTAAAGTTCACCAAGAATTTTGAAGAGGGAAAGCCATACTCAAAACATAGAAAAAGAATATATGAACTTAAAACGATTAAAATGATTGAGGTATCTTTAGCTAAACACAGAGCTTGGTCCTGAGGTTCTGGGCTATAAATAGTAAAATTTTAAAAATCTATCTATCTATCTATGTATCCATCCATCCATCATCTCTCACACTCATTTCTTATGTTGATTTCTATCACCAGTTCTTAATTATTCTATAAGCATTACGAAAAATCCTCTATCTAGTGGGAAGCCTGGCAAATTGGACTTTTGTTGAATAAGACATTGTAGATATTCAAGTTGCTCCAAAACTTGAGTCCTTGGCCCAGGATGGGGGTCCGCTAATGACAGGGCATAGGACTCACTCAAGGTTAAAGCTTTTAAAACATGAACCTAGGATGTTTCCTGTCTGTTTCTTTATTCCTTAGGAGAGTGTTTGGGAGAAATTATCAATATGTAGTATTTTACCCCCAGTTCCTTAATTTCCTCTGGGAAACTTTGGCCTGAACAATAGAATATGCTTTCCATTTATTACCTTTCCATCTTTTTTAGCTGTTTTAACAAAATTCACATTCACCAACAGTGCTCTGTGCGTGGGACTCTGTTTCTTTTCTCACTCTGATCCTGGGTCCCATCCTACAACATGCAGTGTTGTTCCTTTTTATAAGAACACTGGTCCTATCAAAGAGACTTCAGTCACATGACCTCATCACCTTCCAAAGTCTTCCCCTTCTCACAACATCACCTTGGGGTTGAGGATTTTAACATATGATTTTTTTGGGGGGGGGACACAAAAATTTAGTCTATTAAACTTGGCTTCTGCTCTTTCTGTGCAGAATACACACTTTTTAAACAGAATTATTATTATTTTTTAAGTAGAATTATTTTTGGTGAAGAACATCCTTGACAACATGGAGGGAAGAGAAGTGAGGTCACATTCCCTTTAGCAGTGGGTGTTTTCCTTTTAAACCCTATAGGATTGGCCTTCTGTATATCCATGGGTTCCACCAACCGGGGATCAAAATAGTAGGAAAAATTAATTGTACCTGTACTTCAAATGGACAGATTCTTTCAAAGAATTAAAATTCAGGACCTCAGAAAATGTGTAAGAGAAAAAAAAATGTGTAAGAGATTGATGTTTCAATTCAATTCTTTCCTCGAATATGGTCTTTTACTGGGAAACCCAAGCCTCAAACTGGCAAAAGGAAGACAGTTCGCAAACTCTGTATTTCAGCCTGTTTTATCGCAGTTACCTCTCTTTCCCTAGGAGGTGGGCAGAAGCCTTTCACCCTGAGATCTACACTATGGCAACATCTTTCAGACTTCAACAAGGCATGAGGAGACTGGGTTTTTCACTGTAGCGCTGTGTGAATACTAAGTTTCCACTCCTTCTAATACACAGTGATGACTTTAGGACCTACTGGAAACTCACTTCTTGGAGACAAACAAGTCACAGTTATAAGTGAAAAGAAAGTTTCCATTGCTAATTAGCGTAGAGATAAACTGAGCAGAAGGGTCATTGCTCAAAGAGTTCTCCTGTCTTTCCTCAGAAGACTTGGCCGTGTCTGAGGTGGACAAGACATTGACAATAGTACACTGTCCAGTAAGTAGGTTATTTGGATAGATACCCTGAAGAGAGACATGCTGGCCATTTAATTGGAGCGCGGCAGGGTGTGATGGCTGTAAACTTGTTGGGAGATGATATTCTCACCCCAGACATCAAAAGGTTCTCAGTCCCCTTCATCTTCAGTGTGAAAACATCACTGTGAAGCAAGAGGCATGCTGGGAGTGGATGCTGGACCATCCCATCTGGATTCCTGTGTGTCCTTTTCTGAAAGCTACCCTTCTATGGAAGGGCTCCTTCCACAGAGATAAAACTATGTATCACAGTCGTCATCAAAACATTTTGGCAGGACTGGGTGTGCTACAGAATACATGCAGAGGAGCGGCCCCGGGGTAAAGTAGAAGACATCTGGCAGGTTCAACCAAGAGGCTGTGCCATGTCCCTGACTTGAAATTTAAACCTCTCGTACAGCAGATGTCTGTTTCTGCCCAAGGCACCAATCACTCTTTGCAGGGTCATCCTGGGGCTGGGATGGAACAAGTAATCCCCAGGAAAGCAATGTCATTTGTTTGACCACTGCGCTAGCATGACAGTTTAGCAAATCTATTCTAAGATTCCCCTTTTCTGAGAAGTTGTGATTCTACCAAGTAATAGTGACCAGCGACATTTAAGTTACTAGGTAAATAATTACATATGGTGCATCTTAATCCTACTGTTAATAGCCGATCCATTTCAGTTTTTTTGTACTATAATGTGGACACCACGTTTCATAATTTAGTACTAAATTATTGATGGTATGTCCTGATACATTAATACATTATGAAATGCACCATATTTTATAAAGATGCATTCCCAACTTGTTTTTCTATTTATCAGGCTCTTATATATTTTTTAGTCTTCATAAGGACTGGAAAGAACTCATAATGTTGCACATCAAAGTCATCATTCACAAAATGCTGCAGATTTTCTATTTTTAAGAAAAGCTCAGTCTCCTTAAAGTGAATTTATTAAACTTTAATTCAACACTATTTCATGATATGGACACTTAGTGAAATAAGGTCTTTGCCTAATAAACTACTTTGTATCTATAATTGGTTAAAAATGCAAAGCGAAAAACCTTTCTATTCTAGTCTGCATGGAAGGATATAATGTATGCTACAAAGAAATAAATTCATCCATAAATAAAAAGGATAAATATTGCAAAGAGAAGTATGGTTTGCTGATGAAAAGAGTGGAAGACTCAAAATAACCAACACATATGAGAATTTATGAAATTGGCCTATCACAGTATAAGTATAAAATTTATGTTCTATTTAAGTTCACAAGAACCAAACAAATTTTTTTTTTAAAAAATCACTAATTTTTATAAAGTCAAATAGTATCTAGTTGCTCTAGTTTAAATGTTTATCCTGCAAGATTCATGAGTTGGAACCCTAATCCCAGCCATATGTGAATGTTACTCGCAGGTGGGAATTTTAGGAGCTACCTGGCCTTGCCCTGGATGAATGCACTCATCCATTCATTGATTCATGGACTAAGGAATTAATGGTTTACCGAAGGAGTGGCTTCGGTGTAAAAGCCAGTTCTCTGCTCCACACTTGGTCTATGTCTTGCCATGTGATGCCCTGCGCTTCCTGTGACCCTGCAGAAAATCCCCACCAGCTGAAAAGCCCTCTGCAGATGTGGCCACTTACCATGGACTTCAAAGCTATGAGGAATAAACTTCTTTTCCTCTGAAATTACACAGTATCTGACTTGCTGTCAGAGCAACAGAAAATAAGACACTAACACTAAATGCAATTTAAAAACATGCAAGAAATATATGGAGAAACGCATTAAGGAAACATTAAATACACTTGATGGTCAATTAATTGATAGTGTTGGTTCACAGACGGGCGAATTCATCATTGCAAAAGAAACAGCATATTGATCCAGCAACACACTGATACACGTAGGGAAGATTGATATGTTACATCAGTTAATGTGCCGTGGCAATTGGTAATCAATGGAAAATTAAGGAACCTTACGCAGCTCTTAGATCTTTAAACATTCCTTGTTGATAAAGATGTGAAAATAAGAGACAAATCAGTAAGGAAATGTACAAGAGAATATAACAGACTCTTTCCCCGGTTAGAGAAAATGGTTTTCATAGATACAAAAGCATGAACCCTAAATTAGAAGATTCATAAATGTAACCACATTCAAATTAATAGAGGTTTATAGAAGGCATCCCAAAGTGAGAGGGAAAACACCAACCGGAAGAGAATATTTGTAATGCTGTCAATTAGAATAGGCAAGCGTCTAAGACATTTAAAAAGCTTCTTTATATCACGAAGAGAAAGATAAATGAGGTAATTAAAAATACACAAAACGGGGCCGGGGATTTAGCTCAGTGGTTTCGCCGCCTGCTGCGCAAGCGCAAGGACCCGAGTTCGATCCCCGGTACCAAAAAAATAAAAAATAAAATAAAAAATAAAAAATACACAAAACAGCACTTTTCAGAAAGTAGAGAACAGGATTCTTTCATTAACACATGAGAAGATGCTCAGAGTACCCAGACAGTACATGTGAAGACCATAAATAGATCCCCGTCCTACACACTCATATTAGTCACCCTTCCACTGCTGGGATCAAAGACCTCACACCTGAAACTTCCAGGAGGAAAAGTTTAATTTGACTCATGGCTTCGGAGGTTTCAGTCTATGGTCAGCTGGCTCCAAGGCGGAACCATCATGCTGGAGGGGCACAGTGGGAGAAAACTGCTCACCCCATGGCTACCAGGAAGCAGAGCGAAGGGAGAGCAGGGGATGAAGCATAGAGGGAGAAGATAAACCTTCAAAGGGATGCCCTCAGTGACCTACTTCCTCTAGCTGGGTCCTGGGTTCTAGTATCCCATTCACCTATGGATTTCTCAGTGGATCAACCCATTAAGCAGTGCTCTCAGGATCCAATCACCTCTCTAGAGCCCACCTCTGCTTCCTTGGAGATCAAGCCCTCAGTACCTGAGTCTTGGGGGAATTCTTCATATTTAAACCATAATACCACGGGGTGAACAGAATTAAGAGAACTAAACCTCCTGAATAGCGAGGAAGCCGTGCTTTAATTGCAATTCACACATGGAACTGGTCAGTTTGGGTGCAAACTGGCACAACACCTTTGAGCAAGAGTGTGTCTCCAGCTTGTAAGTGGCACAGTTCCACACTCAGAAGTGGGAGCCCTAGCAAAAACATCCCTTTCCCTTCATAAATGCTAGCAAATGTGTAACAGGAAGACATGAAAAGGAAAGTTTAAATCAGTATCGTTCACTGTTGCAAAACCATGGAAGAACCAAGATGGCCACCAATTAAGAACAGGATAAATAAAATAACATAAATGCACACAGCAGCAAATTTTATAACCATGAAAGTGAGCCATCCCTAGATGAACGAGATAGATGACCTTGAGACAGCCAAGTACAGAGGGAAAAGCATAGCCATCGAACATAATAGGATATTTTCACAAAGCTCAAAGCAAGGAAATAGATTATTTTTGCTAGTATAGCTGAGGAAACTCTTAAAGACTATCAAGCAAGTGATATGCACAGAATTTATCGAGAATGCTAATATCCAGAAACAGGTGGGAGAAGGAAGACCCAGGTAAGAATAGTGGTGTAGTCATTGCCAAATTGGGCAGTAGTTTTAGAAATAAATACATAATTTAACTAAGTTTGAAACTTTTTTGAGGGAAGGGGGGGAGAGAGAGAGAGACAGAGAGAGAGAGAGAGAGAAAGAGAGAGAGAGACAGAGAGAGAGAGCTGAAATTATACAGAGTCCTCGGTTACCTTTAGGTCTGCAGTTTTACCAAAGCTGACATTGGGACATCTAGATCTTCTATCTTCTGCATTCCGTCCCCTGGTGTGCTGCCTGTTTAAGAGGGGGCTTCAGAGATCCTATGACACTGTCCATCTTCTCTCCTGACTCAGGAATCCTGATGTGTTCTAATTCGGATGCGTCTAAGAAATATTACACTTCACTTTCCCGGAAGAAGAAATGTAGTCAAAGCCATGTGTGTGGAACTTCTGTCCAGGATCACGATGCCTCTTTCTCCCAGGGGCACAGGCCATCTCTGGCAACTATTGAAATCAACAAACATTGGGGCAGTCGCTAGAACATTGCATTAGAAAAGGCTTTGAGAGAGTAGGCGGAACAGCTGCAGTCGAGGAGCTAATGACGTTCGCAATTGGTTAAAAGCAACTTTGCAGACTTCCAGTTAAATAACCATAAAAGTTCAACGTAACTACCACCATTTTTTAACTCATTAAGTTTATTGGTCCATTTTAGGTGCACAATACAGTTACATTCATCATTGGGATCTTGTACTTTTACATGATGTATCTTGGTTCTTATTTTTTCCCCGTTTCCCGGCCCTCCCTTCACCCCCTCCACCCTTCCCTAATTACAAAGACTTTGTTTCCATTTTTTTCTTTTCTCATATTTTTTCCTTTCCCCTACCCTTCCCACTTCCCCTACTCCTTTAGGTGTTTTC
This sequence comes from Heterocephalus glaber, assembly GCF_000247695.1. The sequence continues at coordinate 5,333,161 of NW_004624834.1, read as the reverse complement.
TTCCTATTTCACAATATCAATTCTATATTTTGATCCTTATTAGCATTGCAAATTCTTAAATATTTAACCATGACTTTGTGTTGGGGATCTTCAAACTCCTCTCCCGTGATTCTTTACAAAATCTGTAACAAGCCTCTGCCAGCTGTCGTACTACAGTGTGCTGTGGAACACTAGAACTTCTTTCTCCTATCAAACTCTATTTTGGTACCTGTTAGTCACTCTCCTCTCCTCTTCCTCCTCTACTTCCCACCCTCTGCAGATCATTTTGCTACTCTTCTTCACACCTGAGTTTCCAGGTGTGAGTCAGATCATGCTCTGCCTCTCCTCTGTGGCTGGCTTCTTTCACTTAACACAATTATGTTCCAGTTCATCCAGGTAGAGGCAAGCAACAGAATATTATCTTTTTGTCTTAGCTGAGTGGCGTTCCATTGTGTGTGTGTGTGTGTGTGTGTGTGTGTGTGTGTGTGCGCGCGCGTGTACCACATATTCTTCATCCCTTCATCCATTCCTGGGCACCTCAGTTGATTCCACATCCCAGCTACTGTGCCTTCTGCACCAACGAGCGTGAAAATGTAGGTCTTGGAATCTCCACTTCGGGGTGCCCATTATGAATCATACTAAGTGTGATGGAAATTGGAAAAAGGAGTCACTATATATTTCTTGGACCTGACAGAACAGGTTGGAAAGAGACCTATGTACACAACAAGCTGTAATTTCAGGCAGAAAGCATCCAGTGCCAAACCAGAGGTACGGAAAAAATGCTGAAGAAAGTCAGGGGAAGGATGACTGTTGATAAAAGATGTCTTGGATTGTGATCCTAGAGGATGAAAGAACCACCCACTGCAACAGAGCTGGCAGCAGGACAGTTAAATAAGTACCATGTCTGTCTGGGTAATTGTGCAAGCGATGGTATAGAATGTAAACAATAGATGCTGGAAGAGGGAAAGGGTATTGCCAAAGGCAGCCCATTAGATTTGAAATGCTCTTTGCAGGAAATATTTACTAGTTTTAAATGATCTTGACAATACACAACTTCTAATTTTTTACCTTTCCATTAATCCTCTAATTTTAGAATTGTTTTAGATTTTCAGCAATATTGCCAAGGAAGTTCAGACATTTCTCACGTAATCCACACTCATCTTTCTCTCTTATTAACATCTTAGAGTTTTATTAGTACATTGTCAGTTTTAGTAAATCAGTGTAGATACATTATTATTAACTATAGTCCACAGCTGATACAGAGTTTATTAGGTTTGCTTTATGATCCATCCAGATAGTATCTTAACTTTTTTTGTTTTGTTTTGGTCCTGCTTTCTGGGCTGTGAGCCTTCCCCCTCTTTCCTTAGTTTTCAGACCTTGACAGTTTCAAGAAGCACAGGACAGGTAATATGTAGAATATCGGTTAACTGGGTTATCTAAAGTTTTTGCATGATTAGGCCAGGGTAATCGACCGGGGAGAGAAGAGAGCAGAGATCAAATGCCAAATTTCTCCCATTATATTAATGATATCAGTATGACTCATCCCTGCTAAACTTGACCTTGGCCGTGTGAATGAAGTGGTCTTTGCCAGTTTTCTCCACCATAAAATTACCTTCCATTCCTTCTGTTCTGTGCACACTGGAGGCCACTACAATAGCTCATTCTTAGGGAGCACCTACACCAATCACTAGAATTCTTATGCGCAAGAGATGAGCTCTTCTCACCTATTATTTATTTATTCAATAATTTATTTCAGTATGGACTCACCACATACAGCATTTAATGCTCAAATCTCTATATGAAAAACTTTTTGTTGTCTTGCAATCAAAAATGCCTGTCACGTGCCTTTTGGACCAAATCGAGGCACATTCACTGGTTAGCATTATAAAAAGAAGAGGCACTACCTCCCCTGCGGATAGACAGCAGTGATTGGTATTCTAAATGGGAAATTCCTTGTATGTGACTTGTTTTCCATTTGACCCCCATTTAATCAATATTATCTGGGTACTTGTAATCTTATTGGTTGGTCATGATTTTGTCCCACCTCATGCCCACCTTGTAAATTTTCACTGGGTCTTCTAGTTTTGTCCCACTTTGTAGCCGCATCATCACATGGCTTTGCTGTATAAAACATCTTTGAAAAGTGGGGCGGGCAGGCAACCCACTTTCTGGTTCCCCTTCTGTCTCTTAGACAGAAGCTATCTCTCTCTCAATAAATTTTTTCTACTCTTAAAAAAAAAACACCCGATATCACAGTTACATTGTTTTGCCTGTGGTATTTATGAAGATGATGGGTTGCCTTGAGTTTAGTAATTTAATATGTGCATATGATTGGAATAATCTCATTCTACACATGAAAGCATGTTCTATTAAGAGTGAATGCCTTACTCACTCTTCCAAAATTGCCAAGTTTCAGTTTTGCTAACTTACTGAAAATTCTCTCTGGGTGCCCCAGAGCCATTTTGTAAATTGAGTTTGTGAACTTGACCTGCAGTGTCTCTGAAGTAGAAGTACTGGGCTCTGATGAATGAACAATATTATTAAGGCATTTGCATTAAAATTATTAAAAATGTAAAATCACACATGGCCTTGATGCCTCCTGTTCCAGATGGGATGTGGTTACAGTAGACTATTTCCCTTCCCTGTGTTTAGGAAAATAAAGGTCTTTTGTTTACAACTGTGATAACAGGAGGCCAGATTCCCTTAAGTAATTAAACCATCAGAGGAATTTAAAAGAATCATCCGTCACCACACGTTGAAGCGGAGAACTGGGAAGTCTACCTCTGTGGAAGAATAATTTATTGTGTCCAAGGTATGAATTTTAAAGGACACTTTGAGAAAGAAATCAGTGTGCACACACAGCCATGGCTGAATTTCTAAAGTTCTGTAATCCTAAAGTTTGAAACCAGTCTTCTAAGACCAATCGCAGCAAAAGACATTTCATTTTTGGGCAAACTCTTCAGCAAAAATACGTTTTTAATAAGGCAACTTGAAGGGTGCTGTCTGATACTTACAGCTGCGGTCTTTTCATCATTGAGACGGCATGGGCATGGAAGCCTCCTTGACGAGAGCTGGCCTGGAGACAGATGGCCAGCAGGCAGCACACACGTGGCTAATGCCAACCTCATCTCTGTCTCCTCAGTGCAGGAAGAGTTGCATCTGCGTGCATCTTGAGGGCCACTCTTCTTCCCCGGGGACTGCAGCATATGACTGGCCTCTCCACTGCCTTGCTAAAAATGACCTCGGTGTCACAATGAGTAGGTAGACTTTATTGAACAAGCGACTTGGGCATTCACACTTTGCACACAGTATCAGAAGGTAAGATGGGGAATGTGCAGCGCATTTTGGAGTTCTGTACTTGAAAATGTCCTCACCCTATCCTGGCACCACCAGAGAACATTTGCCTTCATTTTGACCTTGCTAACCATGGGCGATCACTGCAAATGTTCAGCACATTAACTCAGAGTATGGCAGGCTGTTCTGTTGTGTGCCGAGCTAAATGTACAGTTCTTTTCATCTTTCCACCGCTCCCCACTTCTCCCCAAAATAACTTCCATGTGCACATGCAAACCACCATGCCCTCGGGTGCTGGGAAGAGGGGGGTCTCAGATTCATGTGGGTGGCAGGAACCCGCACTTGTCTATGCTAAAGAGGGACTTGTGCACTCTGCTTCCTGAACCAGTGGAACCAGTTCAATCTCTTCTGCTGAGAGCCTGTGCTGGTGCCTTACCCCGGAGCCCACTATCACTGTCCTGTGACTCTGGACCCCGAGCTCTTTGCTGGTGACTTCCCTTGCTTTGCCCCAGCTTCCAGAATCCTGCCAGATTGCTCTGAGGTCAGGTGTACACATCGTGTGCCACATCTGCTACCAGTCCCAGGCAGGCTCAGGTGAGCCACAATCCCTGCTCTCAACCTACCAAGCCATATCCTGCAGCCAGTATGTTCTCATGTCTCCCAAGCCAAGGGACACAAGGGTCTCTTCAAGAGCTGGCTTTCTTTGAGAAGCTTGTTGTGGTACAGGCAGAGATGAAGGGCGGAGGGTCCAAGTTCCCCATGCATTTTCGTACTGTCCCAAGGCCGATAGCCTCATTCCAAAGCATTTAGGGGGAATCAGGACTGATTTCCAGTTCTTGTGGACCCTAGCAGAGCCAAGCTGCCTGGTTCATTCCTCTGCAACACAGATTTCAGTGGCAGCACATCCTCCTTCAAAACAATACCAAGAAACCAGCCCACTCTTCCGAGAACAGGAGAAAATTGACAATAGTCTACTCATTACTTGCACTTGACTTAGAACGCATGCAAAGAAAAGTCACCCCTTGAAATAACACCTCCATGGTTCCTAAGCAGTTTTATCTTTTTCCCTTTTTTGTATGTAATAACCGAACTTTATCATAGCAATTTGTACCGACGGGGGCAGTCAAATGAAGCTCCATGCCATCCCTCACACCTGCAGAAGAAATCCTTTTGATGACTATCCTCAAATAGGCTCCCATCATAGGTTCACCCAGGTCAAAGTATCTCATAAAGGACCAAGCTTGAGAGTGGATTATTTGCCTTTTCCAGGGTCCTGGCGATTCTTCTATTCTGATCAGCCATGGTGTCGCTGTGTGGGGGCAGCCCGGCAAGCATGTTTAGACTAGAGGCACAGATGGATTGCTAACCAAATTAGACACCACTTTCTGAGCCAGCCCAATATTACAGCCTGATAAAAAGACAAATTAATCCCAGAACTGCCTGATAGGAAGGGAGGAATCATTTATGACCCCATCGGGCGCTCAGAAGTACATGGAGGCTTTGAGTCCCATGACTGTCCACTTGATAGCATCACAACAGTTCAAAGAAGCCAACCTAACAGAAGCCCAGCATCTCCTTGCTTATTGATAATTCTTCTGAGCTGACCTCTGGTGTGGGACAAGAGAGAGGAGACTGAGGCCAGCAGTGTTACTCTTATTATGACTAATTCTCTGGACTCGCCAGAGCATATCTGAGGACAAGGTCCTGAAGCAGTTGTTTGCTTGCAAAATCAGAGAGGGAACCTAAAAGTGAAAAGAGCAATAGGTTTGCACAATGAAACACACACAGCTGAATCTGTTGGCAGAGCTGCAAGTGTGTAACGGGGAAGGATAGGAACCTAGAGACAGGAGCAGGCTGTGACTGGCTGAGATCACCGCCGGCCTCATGGAGGAGAAGATGTCCAGGTGGACAAAGAAAGCTTCACAGGGCCCCAAGATCAAGATTGCAGTGAGGAGGAGAAGGAGGACAGGGTACAAACTCTAGTGGCAACAAAAGAGGAGGCTTGGCTATTTTTCTAGCTGTGTGATGGGAACAACTTGTCCATTTCAGGAAATGGAGAAGAGTCATCCCGAAGCCTTGGTATGGTGGGTAGCATCAGACACAAATTCTCATCACAAGTCACGGTTCTAAAAGTAGAGGAAGGGGCCCATGGTTTTCTCTTTTCTTTCTCGTTCAGCGTTAGCTGCCATTTGTCTATGAGTTCGTGGCCTCAGACTTTGATAGGAACCCATTCTGGGTCTAATCAAGTAGTAGGGTGTATATAGGTGGATTCGCTTCATGTGTTTTTTAAACAGTTTTGAATTTTTCCCTCTCTACTGCTTACTAGCTGGTACATGGAGAGTCTGGATCTCAACTGTCCATCAGGACCACATGTTGAAGGCTTGCTTCCCAACGTGATGCTTTTGAGAGGTGGAGTAGACTTTAAGAGGAGGAGCCTAGGTGGAGGAAGTTAGATCATTGGGGACATGCCCTTGAAAGGGATTGATGGACTCCTCTTCCTGCTTCCCTCCTTTTTTCACTTCCCTGCCATGGAGCAAGTGATTTTTTTCACCACATATCTGTGCCATAATGCTCTGCCTTGCCAAAGTGATGGAGTCTCTGAAACTGAAGCTCACAGCAAAACTTTTCTTTTCGTAAGTTGATTACCTCAGGTATTTGTGACAGTCACAGAAAGCTGACTAACACAGCATATCTTGTAAATTCCTTAAGGTCTCAGACTTTCTGTTGCATGGCCCTGTAAAGTGTCTGAGTGTTTCGTCAGAGTTCAGAGGCCTCATATGTTAAATAAAAACTGGAAGCACATACTCAACTTACATTGGCTCATTTTCTTTTATCACATTTTCAGCAAACCAGAGTTTCTCTTATGTCCTGTTAGTCATTGTTTAATCATTTGTGCTGAAAGTCTCTTGTATTTAATTGTTTGAAAAACATTTCCCATATTTCCTCCCTGGATGGTTGACTTATGGCATAAGTTCCAATCATATGAATTTGTCTACCTCTCTTTTTCAATTCTGATCTGTAGTACTATGATTTACATCTCAGGTTCCCAGATTTATGTGAAATTTAGGTCTTCTGAATGTATAGACTGACACAATCATCTGACAATACATCTTCTGTCACTATGATATTCCAGGCTGGAGCCACAGAGCACAGGTGGGGGTCACATGTGTGAATGTCTTTCTGTTCATATTCTTATTTTATTATCTACTGCCTGTGTTTTGGCATTCCCACACTTAAGGCTGCAACCCTGCTTCTGTCTGTATTTCCAGTGCTTTTATTCATCTGTACTGTTTGTTCATTCTGAGAACTAGTCTTTCTTCTACTGCCCCCAGCACCTCACGAACTTTCTGGCCTGCTAGAGAGATGCCAACTCACCCTTCATTTTTATATTGAATGCCCTCTGCCAGTTTGTGAGAAAGGAATGAGGCTACAGGTACAATAAGCTCCTGGTGAGGTGCCTGATTTCTCAACTAGAGTCATCTGCACAACCTTATAATAGCATCTTAATTTTCACCTCCTCCCAGAAAATGATGCCACTGTGAAGGGGTGTGTGTGTGTGTGTGTGTGTGAGATCTGAACCACGGGATATTTCCATCTTTGTGCTCAGTATTTTCATTGCCTTTGGAACTCATTTCACTCTTTGGATGAGATTTACAAAGAGTGTCCTGGACTTCAAATTTGCTCTCCTGCTTCCTTCTGTTATTCTGCATTTTAGTTTTAAAAAAGCAAGCTGATTTGTAATGACCCCTATAGGAAGAGCTTCCAGGAACAATTCCTTGGAATTGTTTGCCTCTCCAGGATAGAATACTAAAGGGATAGGAGTTAGCTGACAATGTTGTCCTAATGAACAATGTGTGATGGTAAGAGGAATGGCCCCTTCACCTACACAAATTTGAAGACCAGCCAGGGGGGTTTCAGTTGGTTAGAAAATTTTAATTGCGTAGGCCTTGTTCTCATTGCAGATCCTGATTTAGGGGGCAAAAAGTGCATTTGATAAAGAGACTGGGTTTGTGGATTTCCTGACAGCAACATTTCTCTTTTTGTCATAGAACTTAGTCTTTAGCTCACGTGTATGAGTTAAACAGGATAATTTCAGTAGCATGGTATGCATCTCAATAGCTGTACGACTTGATGCCTGTGTAATCTTTTCATGTGCTTGGGTTTTTCAGCCAGAATAATAACTCTGACATTGTTACTCAATGCTTAGACCTGGGGTCAAGGGCAAAGTTATCAGCTGGAAGATGGTTGGAAATACAGACTGTCAGCACCCACTCTAGGCCTACCGAAGGAGAATCTGAATTTTAACAAGATCCCCACATGATTTGCTTGTATCTTACAGTCTGCCAAGTGCGGAACATGACAGCAAAGCGGAACATTTTATTTTTCAGATTTAGGCCAATGCTTCTCAAATTTGGTAACATATTTAAAATCGCCATTGGGAATATAATAAGAAAGTTTGATATTGCTGGTCTAGAGAAGCAAAAGAATTGCAGCCAAGATTAAGAACCACTGTCTCAATTAGTTTTCAGATGAATAAATATTTTCATATTTAGTATAATTAGTATTGTATCCAGGCATAAGATTTTATATATGGGCATGCAAACATACATATTTTGCAGGGAAACCTCTATGCTTTGAATGTCTCTCTTATTAATCAGCTTTCTACCACTATAATAAATTGCCTGAGGTAATCAACTTACTGAGAAAATTGTTTATTCTGGTTCAGCGTTGTAGAGCACTTAGCACTGTTGCTTTGGGCTTATGTTATTATTATTTTTTTTTTCAGTACCGGGGATTGAACTCGGGACTTTGAGGCAGGTGGCGGAACCACTGAGCTAAATCCCTGGCCCACTTTGGGCTTATGTTGAGGCAACACTCATCAAGGAAGAAGGTGAAACCAGAACCTCTCAACCTACGGCCAGGAAGCAAATAGAGGAAGAGGCGCAGAGCAGGGTCCTATACTGCGCTTCAAACACACGATGCCAGTGATTCAAGATGTCTCAGTAGAGTCTGTCCCCTACACCCCCTCCCCACCCCCCAAAAAGGGCCACTACGTTTGTAACACATGGACCTTTGAGGCACATTTAAGACTCAAACAATAGCACAGCTCCCTCAAAAACAATGGAGGTGTTTCCAACGTGACAGAATAAGAAGAGAGGCCTTTGAGAGCGACCAGGGATCCCGTGTAGATCACTGATAGGACAAGTGCTTTGAATGTCAGAGGCCCTGGGTTCCATCACAGCTTCAGAAAGGAAAAAAAAAAATCAAAGAGATAATTGTACCTTGAGGCTCCCCTCTTACAAATGTGACTTAGGGCCTTGTAAAGCAAGCTTTTCATTGCAGGTTCTTCCGCCCTCTGCAGTGCAAGGATACAGCACCCCTTCCCTTGGAGGACGCAGCCCTCGCCATGCAAGCAATGTGCTGGTGCTTCGGCCTTGGACTTCTGATCCTCCAGAACAGCGAGAAGACAAACTTCAGTCCTTTATGAAGCATCTAGTCTCACTTCTCAAAGAACTAGGGCTGGAGGGCCCATTTGACCCCGCTATTCCCCTGCTGGGGATCTTCCCCAAAGAATTAAAAGAGTCATACCACAGTGATATATGTGCACCCATGTTCATAGAGGCACAGTTCGTAATAGCTAAAACTTGGAAACAGCCCAATTTCCCATCAACTGGAGACTGGATAAAGAAGATGTGGTTTTTTTATAAAATGAAGTATGACTCAGCCATAAAGAACGAGAAATTAAAGACATTTATAGCTAAGTGGATGCACACTGAGGCCATACTCTAAAGTGAAATAAATAGGACACATGTGTAAATACTGAATAGTTTCTCTAGTGTGAGAAACTGAAAGTGTACATAAGGATTAAAACTAATAATCGATAATTTGAAATAGGAAGAAAAGGTCTAAAGGGGTTGGGGAAGTAGGAGGGGAAGGGGAAAGGAAAGAAGGGAATGGAAAAATTATGAGAAAAGAAAAAAATGGAAACAAAGTCTATGTAAATAGGGAAGGGTGGAGGGGGTGAAGCGTGCACAGGGAATGGGGAAAAAATAAGAACCAAGATGCATCATGTACAGGTACAAGCACCCAATGATAAAAGTAAATGTATTGTATACCTAAAATGTACCAATAAAAGAAGTTAAGCAAAAAATAAATAAATAAATAAATAAAATAAAGTATCTAGTCTGATATTTTGTTACAGCAGCACAAAAATGAATAAAAACCAAATTTTTAAAAGAGAAATCATTCATGATCAGAACCCAAAATTCAGCTGTCACAGAACAAGGATGGAGTGCATTTGAAAATCTTTGCGAAGCAAACAACAATCCGGTTCTGTCCAGACACCGTACTGAATTTAAATTCAGAGACATTTTCACCCGAGTGCCAGGCCATCTTATGGAGAGCTGGGAAGAGCCTGCGATTTTATCTTCATGTCCAGGTAAGAAGTTAGCCTGTCTCTTGCTGTGTGGACGGTGACAGAAGGCGGAAGACTCCAGAGTTAGACACAGAGGATGTGTAATGTTCATGATACACCAAGCTGCTGCAGGATTACTGCACTTTCATCGGCTCAGTTTGTCCCCAAATTCCGTAGACGCGAAGCATCTATGGAAATACAGGCAACCAAGCCTTGTGTACAAGGAGGAATCCTGAGCTGGAGGAGTCTCGGTGTTGTATTTGTAGCAGTAGTAGACGTGCTTCCCTTTGCACTAGGGGAAGACACCTTTCTTTATGTTCCAAGGTTGTTTGCTATACGAACACCCTTGGAGAGATGACCTAGAACACGCAGCAGGCAACACTGCACTCCAAGGCACGCCAAAAGGACATGGCCTCACTGGGAACTGTCACCCAAAACCCAGCACACAGAGTCTTCCCTCATGAATATGACAGGATTTCTGCTGGGTGTTGCTGCCTAAAATTGCAGTCAGCGGACGGCTGTTTCCCTGCTGACTTCAATTATAAGCTCAGGATGTCTTCAAATAGCAGGGAGAGTTAACACTTTTATCTAATTAAATCTGTTTTTATAGAAGCCTTGTTTAAAACCACATCATTATTGGAAGAAGTATATTAAGGACAATCCAAATAAATTTAGCCTGAAGTGGTACAGTTAGTGTTAAAGTGTTGGTTATAAAATTCTACTTGACCAGAGACCAGAATGGGGCAGGACACTAGTGCAAGTGATATACTCTGCCGGTAACCCATTTCTGAGGGAAAACATACAGGAAAATCAGCAAACACAGGGCTAGCAAGCAAGAGAGGAAGAAAAAGATGGGCGAGGATACCCAACACCTCTGAAAGAGGAATTCCTCTGTCAGTATTTGTCATCTACACATGTCAGCTCTGCCTCAGTACGTGCTTCTGAGATCTTCTGACAAGGAGCAACAGAATCTCTTTGAGTTAGGTGCAGTGACATGAGCTCTCCAGACAGAATCTGGCTCCTGACCTAGCACGGCATGGTCCCCTACCACCACTCCATCTCCCATGTTAGAGATCTTCTTGTGACAGTGGATCTTGACCATTAACTTGATTGGCATGAGAGATGCCTGGAAGATTAGGAAAGCGCTTCTGGGTGCGTCTGGGTGGGCCATGGGGTCATGGGGAACTTGGAGACTTTATCTGGTTCCTGGCCTCTTCCTCTCTGGCTCTTCACTGGATCTCCCTGCTTCCTGGATACCATGAGGTGAGAAGTTTCCCTCTGCCGTGTCCTTCTGCCATGATGCATCTGTGTTGGCACCAACCAACCATGAGCTAAAGCCTCCGAAACCAAAGTAATCTTTCCCCCTTTGAGTTGCGGGTATTAGGTATTTTGTCTCAGCAATTAAAAGCTGAGTAATACACTCCCTCAACCCAATCTTCCATGAGAACAACATGGCACCATTATTGGCTCTGCCTGTTCAGCAGAACCTTAGAATTACGGACACTGCCAAGGGGATATGGTATGAGCTAGAGCAGAGCTTCTAAAACCTGCCACGCATCAGAATCTCCTGGGAGGAAAATGTAGATTTCATCCTGCAGGTCTGGGAGCTTGCATGGTTCACAACCTCCCAGACGGTATCCACGTACTTGGCTTGTGACTCCCGCTTTGAGCTGCAAAGGAATAGACCAGTGATTCGCAAATATGGCTGCAAATTGGAAGGACTCAGGATGCGTCACAGTACTGATTTAAAAATCAGCAAGTTGAGAATTTCAGTTATTCTTAACAGGGGGAATTCTATACCCTGGTGGCCATTTGGGAATGTGTGGGGATATTGCTGGTAGTCACAACGCAGGCAGACCGGGGAGTGGAGGAGTTACCGGCATACAGGAGATAAATGCAAACCTCCCGCCATGCACAAGACAGCCCCATGAGAAAACATCACCAACACCCCGGTGTTGATGGCACACAGGGAGGGACCTGTCAGTAGCCTCTGTCTCCAAGTAGCTGCCTCAGCTGTGCACTGTTATATTATAAAACTAATCCTGCAATACTTTGCTGACAGATAATTGGGTAATGTATGTTGACTTGCATTTACTGAGCACAGTGCTGATAATTGGCTTTGTGTAACCATGACACAGAATGGCAAACAGGCAACTCTGTGGTTAGTTCTGTAATCAGTTAAAACACGAGAGCAGATGTCCCCTAAATTTGCTAAACTCTGAAGGGCTGCTGCTTCATATTGTTCTCTAAGTTAAACCATGAATCCTGCAAGGCAGATCCCCAAGAATGAATAATTTGCATGGTGATGCTTGACATATTAAACTGCTTAAGACAGGCTTTTCTTTGTTTCAGCCTGCTACCCTGTTCACGGAGCGGTTAGCTAAGTGCTTTATAACTGGTGTGGTTCGAGACCTATTTGAACAGCTAAACCACTCTACATCTGCAGGAGAGCTTACACCATCGAATCGTCAAATGGATAAACTTAGCACTCTGCACAGATATGCAATTGATGCCACTTGAAGTAATACTAGGGAAAGGCTTTTTATGAATGTTATTCCACGCAGTAGCTTATCTTTTATTTCCTGTATTTCCTTCATAGCTCTGCAAAAATGCTTCACAGAAGGAAAAAAAATAAACAGACTTGGTTGGCATTTTTTACTAAGGCACAGAAACCATTACATTGATGAAGCAAATGTAAAGATAGCATATTTGCCAGCCAGAATTATAGGAGATAGAATCAGAAGACTGGATGACAATAATTATCAGGAAGTGTCATTAATGTCATTTTTTTTTATTCAAGAGCTTTCATTGCAGGTTCAAGCTGCTTGCTCCTAGCTCTATAGGAGTAAAAAGATGAATATACCGATGATCAATAACATGTCATATTTGCACATGTGTGGGCACACGCATTTCTTGTGAGAGGGACTTAAAAATGCAGAGTTTGAGTTTTATGACACAAATATGCTTGCAAGAGCACTTCAAACATAGATGTTATTCTGTGATCTCTTTTCCTTACCTGATGGAGATTTGTGAGACCTCAATATTTCCTGAGCAGGGAGCTGTGCAAAGCACTTCACTGATACTTTGTATCATTTTGTAGTGGAAAAGAGTAAGAAGCCGATCAGCTCGAAGAAAAGCACAAGGTCAGGATTAGAGCTGATCTCGGAACTCTTCAGGGTCTTGCAACTCCTGCCACTGGGGAGTTTTCTGTCCAAGAGATGGCTGCTCGCATTTTAAAATGCCGAATGCCTGCAAACCTAGAATATTCTTTCAACCGTTCCAGCCGATGTGTTGATTATGGAGATCGGTTAGAGAAGTAACAGGCAGTGTGGATGGAAAACGTGTCTGAGAAGATCGGATCTCTGTTCCTACGTCGGCTGGACGGTTCTGCTCCGAGATGTGCCCACACCGGCCCGGGAGGTGAGGAGCTTCGGAAGGAGAGTATTTCTAAAGATCCCCAGCTACCCTGGGACGCTGCAAGGTCTCGCCAGGTTTGAGAAACGTCCATCCCTTTAACACCGTTTAAATCCTCTTTCCATGTGGAAAGGAACACAGTCACAGCTTGCATTCAACAGAAAGGTGGAGATGTGTGGAAGGTGTGAATAATTCACACACCGGGCCAGAAACAGGGCCTAACCCTGGTGGTGGCTCTGGAGATGCCGGGGAAAGAGCTGGGGCACCGGGGGAAGGGAATTCAACCTTGTGTCTGGCCCTGGTAGTTACAGGCTCCGGGACTATTGGCAAGTCTCTGGGACTCTGAATCACTGGTCCTCCCTTCCTGGTTGTGCATTCAGCTGGGTCCTCAACAGAAGAATGTGTGTGTGTGCGCGCGCACACACACACACACACACACACACACACAGTTCCCCCACGGGATGACCTATAGAAATCTCCATTCACCTCATGACCATGCATGTATTTCAGCATACATTTTTTCTGCTGTTAATAATGCAAAAGCTACTCCTAGGCACACAGTTTGGACATCGGCAAACATGTTGAGAGTTTGTTATTGCATTATAATTATAAATAATTATTTAATTATTACTTAATTTCATAATGCATGTCGATGTCACGTTAGGGAAGTGCATGTGCTTAATTGAAGTACTCTGTATTTGGGTGCAGCGAGCTTAAAAGGATTCTTTTAAATGAAATGGTTTCCTGCCATATTCCTTTCAAAGGGCTTTAAAACACTTTCTGTATTTACAGTTGCTTGTGCAGGGATAAGTAGAGGTTGTTTATTGAGATACCCCCAAACTGGTCTTTAACAGGCCATCCTCAGGCTTTCATCTCCTGGGCTGCTGTGAGAATCTATCCTCTCTTTGGGGTCATCCTCTTCGAGATGAGTGGGGATGCTTGGAGAGCTCACTACCTGAGGCGCCCTCGGCCCGGGGCTGTAATCCAGGCAGACAGCCAGATGAGCTCTCTTGAATGCAAAGCTCCAAATACAGGTTTTCAAGCTCTGCAGCAATTCTTCAGTAGCCGCAATTCTGAAGATTGAATAGCTGGATGCTCCACTTGCTGACAAGAGGGGGGAAATCTCAGGCACAAGAAGAGAAGGGAATAAGTGAGATGAAGTGGTGAAGACTCAAGAGCCCAAAATCTCCTCACCGTTATGTATAAGTGATGGCTGACGTTAGCCTCAGCCATCCTCCTGGAAGTCCCAGGAGGCAGAAGAAAGGCTAGGAAGAAAGCAGGCAGGAGATCCCAGCCCACATTTCAGTCCATAGCCTGAGTTTCAATAAAAGCTCTGCGAAGGGACACGACATTGCTTGGAAACATTATTTCCCACGAAACTGCAAAACAAATGCTGTATGTCCGAGGGTGCAGCACACACGTGGCATTGAGCGTATATCAGAGGATTCGCTCTAAGCTGGATATCGGAAGCAAATATAAATAATGCATACAGTGAAGCAGGCTGGCTTTGTGCCAGAGGATGTTCCCACTCGTTCTCACACACCTGTAGTGATGGTTCTTGATACAAGAATCACGAGTATATTGCTTACTAATGATCAATGTACTAGTTAGGAATCATTTTAAAACTTCTACCATGTAGTTATGCAGAATCAACCCCTTATTACCTTTGTTCCCATCAATTTGGTTCCATGTGCGACAAACGAAACTATTCATGCCCATGTTTGCTAACCCATGCAGAACTGTCCTCTAATTCTGACAAGTCCTCCCACAACCTGTGGTGTGAAATGTGCAAAGAGCACACGTACCAGGAGCATTTCTTCAGGGTATCACACCTCACACACATCCTCTTACACTAATGACTTTGATGATGAGTTAAAATCCCAGCGGTCTTCCTAAGGCCAGTGTTTGCCCATATATTTCAAGTGACACAAAGTACTTGTGTCACTTTCATTTTGAAAAAAAATTCTATTCTGCAACATTATTTATTTATAGTTATAAATGTTTTAAGAGTTATGGGAAAAATTGCTGTGCTGAAGTCAACTAGCTACGCCTGAATCAAGATTTCACTGAATCATTTCCTCGGACCATCCGTGGATGGATTAATAATCTCCACAGCCACACAGCGACTTCCGGTGGAGAAGGGGAGAGAAGTGGAAGAAATGAAGCAGGTGTTTGTTCAAAATGCAAAGTCGTAAGATTTAAATTAAATTGAGAGCCCAGCGAGAATGCACCTTTTCTTACTGCGATAGAAATCAATGCCTTGTACAATCATAAACTAATAATGTTCCGAAGTAAAATGTTATGGCAAGTAAATATCCTTTCACTGGTAAACTGCTGAATTTCTCAGGAAAAAAAGCAAAATAACATTGTGATCTTTTTCCTTCATCTTCCCGGTATGTATACTACAGACCTCAAAATAGCTTGAAATACCAACACTATACAAAGATGACCGTAACAATGTTGCGGGGCGGGGGGTCTACGCTGTAAAAATTCACCTGAGCTTTTATTAGTACTTAGGGAAGAAAAATGTAAAAATGGACTATATAAATTTCCACAATGCACAGTTATCTTCTTAATATAAATATACCCGTTTTTTTCAACCTTAGCATAAATATTTTAAAGTTTAGAGAGGCACCTGTATTCCTTATGTCATAACTTAAATTATCTAAAAAGGTACACATGACTTAGAGGATTTTTCTACCTTGTGCCTGTCTTTATAAATGTTTTAATGAACAATATTGCTTTATAAGGATTCTTGGTTAGCAGACAGAGTGTGGAATGTAATACTCATGAGCAAGACACATGGGAGATGGCATTTTGTGGACACACTCTGAGTGCCTTCAGGTCTTTCCTCAGTGAAAGACCTTCTAAAGCTCTAGCTCCATGACTTGTGTCATTAGCCTGATTTGTCAGTCCTTGGTCATTCACAAAAGCCACTCTGATGCAACAATGTATCACACTCAAAATGGCTATGTTTGTTGATGCACCTTGGCTTCTCACAACAGGATGTAATTTGGGATAATTCTTCTACCTTCATTTTCAGAATTCCTTCCTTCATGCTGTCTGTAGAAGCGCATGGATTAACTTGCTCTGTGTGAGTTTCAAGCCTACAAATCCCAAGCTACCTTTAGCCCTTTGGCATAGACAAGATTTCAGTGTATTTGCTGCACCTTCCTCATAGGTCAGTGACAGAAGAAAAAGAGAATCTCTGGTAAGCCAGTCACCAGAAAACCCTTGAATTTAGTTGGATGCATTGCAACTGGGATAAAATCTAAAATCTACCCAATGGCAAGTCAACATGGCAAACTGCTATACTTTTTCCAAGCACAGACTGGACAGAAATTAACAGCCATATTGATCTAGAAATATTAAACCTAATTATTTTTCCATTTGTGTGTGGGGAATACACTGTAATAGCTAAGTAAAGTCTTATGATTGTGGGTTTGGTTACAGAAACTAATAAGATATTCTGCAAATAATGGAACAATCTGATCAATGCAAAATTGGGGCAGGACGAGAACTTTTATCTATACTTGAAAATGAACTGTACAATTAAAAAATCTATAACATTCTCTTTATGGGGAATAGACACACGCATACACACAAATACAGATGATCTCTGACTTACTGTGGTTTGACTTATAATTTCTCAACTTTACAATGGTGTGAAAGCCTTGTGTGCTTTGTGCTTTGGATTTTGACCTTTTCTCTCTTCAAAAAGGGATTACATTTAAATATCATGTTGTTTTAGGACACGGAACGGAGCCTCTCAGATATCAACTTTCCTTGTCAGAATTAAAAAGGGAAAGAGAAAAGAAAAGTGAAATATATACTAAAATGAGCAGGGTACTTGAAATTAATTTTAAGATTTGTCTATGCAATCATGAATACATATTGAAATATACAATGATGATATAACTATGATAATGATATAACCAATGGTATATATCTATAATCCATCTTTCTAACTTTTTATCTTTCTATTTCACTCCAATGGCTCCATTGTGTGTGGAATATTGCTATATCCATTAAGTTTTATCAAGGGAACAACAACTAAGAAAATGAGTCTGAGTTTACCTATTGGTTAGGAGTCTCCTCCTAACCAGCTCTCAAATTTATGAAAACTGAATTTGGGATCATCAAAAACCATCCTTGAAAAAAGGGTTGTAGTCATCTGGAAATGTGAGGTGGTCTAAAGATAAATAGTGAAAAGGAAACCCTATAGATTCTTCTCCATGAAGTAAATCTCCTCTCTCCCCTGCCATTGGTTTTTCTAAGTCCCACTGAATTTGGAGTATTTCGAAAAGGAAGTTCGGACACAGACTCTCATGGTATTGACTAGGAAGCCAAGTGGGTCAGCTGTGGGATGTAACTGATCGATTGTCCCTTGGCAATTCATGGGGCAGGTGGTGGATGGAAAGGTTCCCCTAAGTCTGGCTGGAAACAGGAGGGTTTCTATCTTTCATATTCTTATTAATAACAACACTCAGTAGCTTCATATATTTAATGAGTTAGGTAATGCATGTGTCAGGGAGGAAAATAATTCACAATTTGTGTCACCAACCCAATAAAATATTCTCATTAACTATACTGGTAAATCTGGAGGATCTGGTAAAAATTGAAATCCTACATTTGTGTTCTTGAACAAGCATATGTGGCTCTAACTATAAGATTTTATTCCATAATAAAAGTGCTCTGTAATAGGAATTTTAAAATATATAATAATTATTCTGTAAATGGAATCTTAAATTGTTATGTGTGGCAGAATACCTACTGTCACATCACAAATTATAAGATGGAGAATAGAAAGTCCAGACAAAATAAAATCCAACAGAAATAACTTTTTAAACTTTAAACCATTCACACTCTATTTTAATGTGCTTTTTGCACTCAATATCATGCTCTAAACACAAGCAAATTCTATGTAAGGAAAACATAAGGTGAAGGTAAATGTATTTGCAATGCTTCCCTCTCTTTGTTTGATTTTAACTGACATAATAATTGTACAAATTTCTGAGGTACAATATGATGTTCTAATACATGCATACATTGTGTAATGGTCAAACCAGAGAAATTTTTTTGATAGAATCAACCAAAAATTCCTTAATTCAAATCTTTTGTGAGTTAATCCTTTTTATAATGACTTCTTGCAAAACCACAGATCTGGAACACGATTAATAAATCTACTGTTTGCAGAAGGAAACATTGGAGATGAAATGGTTATGAGATATGACTATGATTAGGATCAGTCCGTAAAACAAATGCCTGTTTTGTCTTAGTATGTTCTGTGTCCTTGAGGAAGCATATATGCTCCTAACTGTAAATTTTGTTCCTACCTCAAATGCAAAGGAAAAGAAACGAGATGATTATTGTAGAGCTCAGTGTCTGTCCCATGGGGCCAGTTGAATTTCTATGTTGAGATAACATCTACTCTTCTGAAGAAATTAGTGGAGACAAAGGTGGTTGAGAAAAGAAATGACTTGGGTCTCTGGCTTCTATACACATATTGGATACAAAATACACACACGTGAACTCTGAAACCATGATCAAAACCAGACCAGCTAATCTGTATCAGTTTTCCCTCTCTCTCTCCTATCCTGATGCTTTGAAAAGGAGACATGTAATAGAATATTTTATACTATTTTCCTAAATACTGTGACTTCTATTCCTAAACCTTAATGGTTTTTCCTATCATTTGAAACCTAAATTCTGAATTGCACCCCTGTGTTACAGAGCAGGAGCCTGAGAAATGTTCAAATTAATGATGTTCAAATACTAAATTGTTCTGTCAGAGCTCAGTGAAGCCGTGAAACAAGTTGAGTAATTTGGGCCCTCTCTGTCCCTGGGATATTTTAATGCCCTAAAAGATTTTTAATTCCAACATATAATAGGTATACCATATTTTAAATAACTTCCATTTTTTCTGCAGCAAGGAGATGAGATAATACATTCTGTTTCATAAAGCGGCTAGTAGGTCGGGAGAAAACTTTTTTAACATCAAGAATAATGTTATGCTGTAGTGGAATTGGAAAGGTATTACTGACTTTTTCCTGGGCTGTGTTTCGGGTTTTTCATTTCTCTCCCAGGGGGTGAAGAGCGTGGGTTTTATTGAACGCACCAGCAACTTAGACTTTGGTATGCAGCCCTCTTTTCTCATGACAACTCCTCAGTGTACGTTAGATTGCAATGCTCATTCTCTCAGAAATATATTTCACAATACAGCTTGCATAGATCCTTGAATGCTCATTTAGCACAGCATGGCAGCAACAAAACAAAACAAAACAAAACAAAACAAAAAACTGATGACGTTGGGTGAACAAGGAACTCAACTGACCTCATTATCAACTGTGCCTTCTGAACCCTCCCTTCCTATTTTCCCTGCTAGGGAGAGGTCTGGTGTCCCTCTGCAAAGACAACTGAGGAGGCTGAGGGACCACCGATGACACCCATGCAACATGGAGGTGCAAACGTCTTGTCACTTCAACACACCTTTCCCAGTAAGCACAACTTAATTACTGAGATGCAATTGTGATGATAGTATATAAATGGTCTGAGTGTCTGTCTTGAGACCTTGATCATTAACGTCCATTCAGTTTCTTCATGTTTATTGTGTCTCATATTTTTTATTTCAGTTGGGTGGCCAAGAGAACAATTATCTTTACAAAAGCAAGATAAAGTAATTTTTAAATAAGCAAAATGAGAAACACAAAGAACTGTGATCTAAGAAATAACATAGATGCATTATAATAAAAGGCTAATTCAACCAAAGGTGATCTTTCATTTTTTGACCAACATAATAAAAATTTTAAATGTATGACTTTTCAATGCATGAACATAGTATTTGTTTTTCTACTCATAGTTATTAATATTTTACACATATTAATCCAAATATTCTGTGTATTTCATTTACTTTATTGTTGTTGTTCTGGGCATAAAAGCAATGCTGGGCTAATGCTCTACCACTGAGCTGTGCCCTCAGCCCGGTTCTACATATTTAAAAAAACCTACATTGCTATTGTCCCTGCACTAGAGCTGTAACCTATTTAACATTTTTGTGATGCCCCCTATTCAGTCCTTTGAATCCATACCCAGATAGTAATTTCAACCGCCACATAATTACGTGATTATTTAGAACCATCAAATTATACTTGCCAAAATTCTTTAGTTCTTCCTAAACTCCCAGCACTATTAATTATTTCAAGTTCTAAGAAGTAGTCTCCTCCTGGCCTTGCATTATTGGGAAAAATTTACCTGGGACCCCATGTACCAAAAAAAAAGTCTTACAGTGACATAATCTGGTCTTTGGTACTGTGGTTACTACCACTGTTTGTCACTACAAGAGTGCAGATGACGTTGGTGGTTCTGATTATGTAAATGTGAGCCAACACCAGCTGTAAGATTGCTCTCTTTTGCTTTGTTTAGTGCCTGGCAAACATTTTCAAACCCATTTCCAGTGGGCTTGTGGACAACAAAAGATACACTCCTAACCTTTTTCTGTGCATGCTTGTTCCCAAGAATATTGGTTCATCTTGACATTTGCTTATGCTGGTTATGCATTTTCCTCCATGGTGATGAATACGTTTCCTTGATAGAATCCATAGACCAGCTCACACATATCCACCATATTCTATAGGTCAGCTCATCCATATTAAAGGCAGGCCATGGACCAGCTCGCTCATGCCCAGTGGAATCCATAAACCAGCTCACCTATGCCCAGTGGAATTCATGGACTAGTTCATCCATGCCCAGTAGAATCCATGGACTGCCTTATGTATGCACAATGGAGTCCATGGACCAGCTCCCCCATGCCCAGTGGAGTCTACTGGCCAGCTCAGCCACAGCCTACGGAATCTGTAGACTAGCTCACTCATATCCATTGCAGCCTGTAGAGTAGACTAGCTTACCCACATCTAGTGAAATATATAGACCAGCTCACCCATTCCCAGCACAGTATATAACAGGAGATCACTCACACTCGGCAAAGCCTATGAGTTGGTTTACCGATGTTCCAAAGGATACACGATAAATCTTCATTTATCAAGTCATAATTGCCTCAGACATCAAGTTACTTAAGAAAAACCCTTTTATACATTAAAGAATTCATTCAATTCAATGATGATCTAAATGACATATTATCACCTGCAACCCCGAGACTCTATTCTTCCAAATGTCATTTGTTCGTAACTTAGGGTCCGTTGCTCATCTAAACAGAAGCACCTGGACCCCTCTCAAAGGACAAAGTTCACATCAATGCCAATATCTGCATTCTCTAGTAAGCTGGCAGCTTGCCTCTTTCCCTTACAGAAAGTGCCATCCCAACTAAATGGCTCAATATTAGTGATTATTTCGCAGTGGTTCCCAATGCAATTATAGCCTGCTTTCTCTGCATGGTTTCCAATGTATTTTTGTCTTTATTTAACCATCAAGCAAGACTGAATAAATTGCTTTTATGGGTTCCTTTTTATTTATTACTTAAATATCAATTGAGTTTCTGCAATTGTTAGGAACATATTCAATAGAGGCGATCATGAGTGAGTAAGTGATGTTTGATGTGGATTAACCAAGAGTTTATTAAGATCTGGGAAATCTCTAAATTAATACTAAATGATAATAACAATAAAATGTCAAGAATATGGATAACGTCTAATATTTCCTGAATATTTCCTGGGTGGTAGGCTGTAGAAGGCACTAGCCATACAATTACAAATATAAATTCGGTATTTTAGGATAATTATCTGAATATAAATTGAGACTACATTAATCATATTACCTCTGGAAATAGCATTACAAGGTGATCCCCAGCATGATGCCACAAGTTGAAAATTTGCAGCCAAACCAGGCACATTAAAAATGGTGCCTATGATTACCTATGTGAGTGAAGTGTACATGACACATACATGAATTTTGTGTCTAGACTTGAGACTCCAGCCACAGGATAACTCATTAGATATACTCAAACATTACAAAATTCATGGTTTGATACTCTCCTGCTCTCCAGAATTTAGGGTACACTGTACTAAATCTGTATAATTGAAATTCTCACATTGAGAATTTTTGTCTATTTTTCATCCCACGGGAAGACTTCTGCCTGCGACATCCGGTGAGATCCTCTGGAACCTGAGATGAAGAGCCGATTTTTCTCAACCACGTGGCTTTCCAATGTTTCCACAGCCAGATTCCACCTTGTCTTTTCTAGATTCATTACCTCTACCTACCTGCTGTTCGTCCCAACTTGTGGAAGAGAGTGTCCCCCAAATGTTTTCTATCTCACCGCGATGGCTTTCAAACTGTGGGCACAGGAAGAGACTGAAAGTCTTTACGGAGAATCTGAGCCACGGGCCTGTGAGGTTTCAGATTCGGACAAGGCAAGTTTGGGGGAGCTGCTTGGGATAAGCCGTGGGGTGTGGTCGTGATCTGTGATGTTCATGCGACCACAGACGCATCTGTTGTCCTCTTCTACCACACACACCTTCTCAGCGCCCAAAGCCTCCCCTCCTTTTCCACTAAACTCTTTTCTGTAGGATGAGCCCAGAAGAAGAGGCAACTTCTGGAACTGTGCAATAGGTGTACAGGAAAGTATCTAGACTCCCTTTCCACACATGTACCTACACTCAGCAACTGGTATCCTCTACAAATAAAAATGTTCCAACAAACCACCGAAACAAGAACAATCTCATTAAGCCACTGTCACCTACTGACGATACGAATGTATCTTTATCCAGCTGTGTTGCAAACCAGTCATTTACCTGAAGCCAAAGAAAGGGGGGCATTTAAATGTGTTGGGTGGACAGTGATTAGGAAGTGACAAAATTGTGACATGTTCCTGTCAAAGAGAGGCCTAATTCTGTGCTTAATGTATATTGGGCCAAAATGGGGTACTGGCTAGGGGGAAAATGTGGTGCGTATGGGTGTTAACTTTGAAAGCTGGCATATTGGAGAACCTCTCCTCTGCATGTGTAATAGATGTTTGTAACTCTGAGTTGAGGGAATGGTATCGAGAGGGATGTTCTGTCACCAGCACACTATCAGCCGTCCATGTGGAGAAAGACTTATGGATCTGCCAGGCTCTGATTCATCGCACTGTCCTATCCTGTTGTATCTGTGGAAATGAACTGCTCAGAAACTCCAAAGGGAAATTCGTGTCTTTGACACACACATCGAGCAATTATCTTCTCTTGTTTCTTTGCCCCTGCAAGGCAAGTAACGGTGATGATAAACGGGCTTCTCTTTCCTTAATAGGGCTGAGATCCTGGGTCAGAGAAATGGTTCAGTAGCAATTTCCTTTGTCTACATGAAGGTGCGTTTGGCCCTTCATGCCCTGGGATGTACTCCAGGAAGCCCAAGACCACCTAAGCACATGTACACACACCGAGCTAGCTAGTGGAGAGGGTGGTGGGGTGGAATTTGGACTGTTCTGAGACAATAAGTGAGTCTTCCTCATGCCAGCCCCTGCTTGGTGACGTGTTGTGGCATTCACTGCATCTCTCAGTATCTGCTACAAAACAGGATGGACTAAGGCAGCCCCCAATTCCTTAGGAACCTTTTTAGCTCCTCTACCACCTTCTTAGCTAGGCTCCCTTGATGTTGTATCCAGTCCCCTGTTGGATCCATAATCTATAGGGGCCCTGAACACAACTCCAAGGGACCCAGCATGAGCTCACGGATCAGGAAGCTCCGACCCCAATGATTTATGGATTGCACCTCCATGAAACATCCTAACATAATTTTCAAATGTCCTAAAGAAGGGAGAAGATGGGGCACAGTGTCTGTAAACTCAATGCTAAAGCAAATTTCAGAGATGAGCTTTATTTTAAGAGACAGAGACCAGAGAATGTTCTCTTCTTCTTTTCTTTTTTTTCTTCCAAGCTACTGTGTTAGCTTTATTTCATCAGTGTGTTTTCAACCCACTAATCTAGGGCCATTTAATACAATCTTGTTTATGTCACATGGTTGCACACAATTTCTTCTCACCTTTCGGTACAACAAGGATTCAAAAGTGCCGAGGTCTATTACAGCAATTGGGAGGGTACAAACAGTCACTTTGGTATTTCACTGAAATGTTTTGTTTGGAATCTAAGTTACATCACTCAACATCTTCTGTCACAGACAATGAAATAACACATTGTCTTCCTTTCAGAAAAAAGGAAGGCTTGAGTCACTGTGAAATAATTTTCAATTGAGTTTATAGCTCCCCTTTAAATGTCAAGACAAAGAAAAACAGGGGAAAACAAACCAAAACATGCTCTTAAAGGAGAGATTTCTGGTTATTTTTTCTCCTTTTCACTTTTCTATATTGCCTGCATTTCCCTTAACGTATAATTATTTTTATCGCTGGAACTGAAATTCGAAAAGCACAAAAGTTGGTGGTGTAACACTTGTTAAAGTCTTCAAGTGGCTGCAGAAATCATTAATGTTTTTGGAAACATCAGCAACTTTGTTTACGGCATCCAGTATACTTTGTATAATTGATTAACCTAGCTAAAAACTGCTCGAAATTATCTTTTTGTTCCCAGATAGGTTCACATCCTGGTTCAAATGAGAGACCTCTATCCTTGCTATCCCTCCTCTAAATCTTTGGGTCAGAACTCTCAGGGTGACATTAAAAAAACTATGTTCAAAAGAAGCAACTTCTGCATCACAAACATGGCAATTCATTACTTTTTCTGCATGGCTCATCAAAAATCTACACTAATTTTATTCTCAGTAAACCGCTGCTCCCAAATTTCCAGAGATCTATGAGGAGTAAGCAGTCTTAATAATAATAACTATAAGTTATTGAGCAGTTAAATATTGGACAGGTGCTTCACTAAGCATTCTGAATGTACTATTGGATTTAATTCTCCAAGTAACATTCAGGTGGAAGTAATATTAATAGCTTCATTTTTTATCAGAAAGCTGATGCTTATAGAATGCAAGGATCTTATCTTCCCATCCTCAAGTGATAAGCTAGCAGGCTGGCATTTGGTACCCAAACTGCTTATGTGATGCTGCCATTGTTGTCTCTGGCCAATGCCCATGGTATGACCTTAGCTCTCCAGTACGAATGTAAATGCTGCACTCACAGGGGCACCATCAGTTCTGATTGTTCAAGCAACTTCCTGGCATTGTTAAGGATGTTTGAAACTTTTGATGAAGATTTTCCTGCTGTTCCCTGTGTGCCTGTTGCACCAGGACAAATGATAGAAGCATGGGTGACCGAGCAATGACTCAGGAATCCACTTCTCACCTTGGAGACACAGAGCATGGTGTCATAGGAGGAGTGATTGAACTCAGTGCCTGTTACATTCATATAGTATGTATATGTTAGGGTTCATGTCTAGATGACCCCCCACAGCCTCATGTGGTCCTAGGTGGGGCTTTTTCAGAGGTGGTGGAATCCAGAGTGTGGGATGCTGGGATTGAGGGTGTGCGATTCCTAAACCAGTCCACTGATGGGTTTGGCACTGCCCTAATCCTAGTAACCTGGATTCAATATAAGGGACAGAAAGAATCTTGTCTTGCCCCCTTCTTACTTGTGCTGTCTTCTGCCTGCAGTGAACTGTTTCTCCTCTGCGGCGTTACTCCACCAACCCGTTCTGCCTTGGAGTCAGCTGAGTAGGGACCAAAACCACTACACACTGTGAGCTAAACCTTTCCTCTTCTAACTTTGGGTGTCGGGTATTTTGTCTCAGCACAGAGTGACTAAGACAGTGCATATTTGATGACTACCTTATTATAACCTAAATTTACTAATTTAACCCAAAGATGAATTATTGGGTGCTTCACACCATGGCAAAAGTAGCACCCATGCCAGGCATGGTGGTATACTCCTGCAATCCCACTGCAGAGGGAGGCTGAGGCAGAAAACAAATTGGATGCTAGCCTTCAAAATTTAAAGAGACCCTGTCTCAAAAACTTAAAAAAATAAAACCAACCAACCAACAAAAAAAACCGGTTAGGGATCTAACTCAATGGTAGAGTGCCTATGGGTTCGATCTGTAGTACTGCAAAACAATACTACCTGTATACTCTTCTGTATCCTAGTGTGAAAATTTCAAGGCTTAAGGAATGATGCTGCTGTAAACTCCCCTAGCTGGGTTAAAATTAAATGCAGGTGCTTAATTCCTACAGCAGCAGGTTTCCCATTTAGGCTGTGTCCAGCTGGGTAGATCTTTGGTTCCCTGTTTACTTCACTCCCACGGTGGGCAGTTGTCTGGGTGCCTGCTGAGATAACTGGACGATATATCACTTATCTTCCAACACCCCAGCGCAAGTATGCTTGTAGAACCAAAATGAACACTCAGAGCAAATGGAAACGCACAAGCACTTTGAGAAGGTCTCCAGGGTGGGCATCCATTGGCCCAACCAAGCAACAGGGGTGAACTCAGAATCTGCCGGTGGTGAAGGGATCTCCTCTAACTCCTGCTGAGAAGCTGCAAACTCTTGGCCTTTGCAGGGCCTTGCTTCTGAGAGGGCTGAGCAGAGGGCACTAATGCACTCTCTCTACCTCAAGAGGCACATGAAATTAGTGCCCAGTAATTGTTACCTGGAGCAGGTTTGTGACAGCTATGCAGATACTGAGAGCGGAAACATTGCTATTTAATGCCACACGAGTGTCTACACCCAGAGGTGTAGTGGGCCTCTGATTTAGTCTGGCAGGTGCCTGGGGACACTGTGATGCTCAGAACTGGAGCTGCCCAAGCTCTACGCTGTTATTCTCCTGTATTAAAACAATCAATCGGTAACCCACACTCAACGTCACAAAAAATGCACAAAAATGCAGTTAGAGAGGAGCAATATAGTTCTGATTTTCAACAGCACTGGAAGGTCACTACTGCTCATAGCAATCTATGATGTATTTCAAAATAACTAGAAAAAATACTGTAAGAGTCCCAATGCATAAAAATGGTTAGTGCATGGAGAGATGGAGATGCTTATTTACCTAGATTTGATCATCATGCATTATATACAGGTATCAAATTATCATAATGTGCCCGATAAAGATCTACAAATGATATGTTTCAATAAATAATTTTAAAGTATGTGCAAACTCAGGAATGATTTTCCCTGTTGACAAACATAAATCAGGACACTTTCCATCATATAGCACCATCATCGTCATCCCCTCAGAAAAACTTTTGTAAGTATTGATGGACAGACTGTGTTGTTGATTTTCTTGTTATATCCAACACAGAAATAATGGGAATTAAAGATACAGCGAACAAGATAACTGAAGTAATAAATTAATCATACTACTCTGTGGGTTTTCTGTTAGTTTTTCTTATTTATTTTTCTCTATTTTTATCATATATGCTTGAGGTACTTAATAATTACATTCAGCTTAAGGAATTGGTGCATATACCTACTGGATCTTACTCATTTTTACTTCTCTTTCTCTTTTGTCCCCTTTCCTAGTCCCCTTCCAATTCCCTGTGGCTTCTTTTTCAAAATATTTCTCCAGAAGTTTCCCACATACATTAGATTACCTCTCTCCAGCTATTCATTAAGAATCTTTTTAGAATCAGGTGCATGAAACAATTTTTATATTTTTCTCTAACGTGACTGCTCTATCACCTTTTCATGAGACAAATTCGTCTTAATTAAAAATTGTCACTAGAAGAAAAATGTCTGTCTGATGACTTGGTTTGCTTCTTTGATTGTCTCCAGAAAATATGATTGGGTACTTTTACTTTCTCTGACAAGGATGGACTAAAAATGGACACGTTGTTGTGGTTTGTATGTTTCCCCACAGGTTGTATTTCAAAGGCTTAGTGTGACTAATGAGAGGTATTTAGGTCATTGGGGGTGTGCTTGGAGGGCATCTGGAGATATTTGGGCCCCCCCCACACACACATTTTTCCCCCTTTAGTTGTTTTCCCTGAGTGTTTTGACACAGAGATAGAAAGCCAGCTAATGCACACCTGATCCCAATTTCTGCATTAGGCTTGAGAGTGGCCTTTGCAAACATAGATTTTGTAGTGCATTCTTCAATTACATTTGCTGGGAGATGTGATCTTAGATATCGGTTGCTGTATATTAACATACTCAGAATTTAGGGGCCTACATTTTCAGTAGCAGGCATTTATTTTGTCACAGTATTGTTGGGAGATAAATCAGTCAGGGCTTGGCCACGTAAGGTGGCACCACACTGTAGTCCATGGTTTGTGGTATCTCTGGGATCCATCATACATTTGGGGCTTCTGTTGGGGCAGATGGGACAGCTGTGTAGGCAGAGTGTGGGCATTTGCTCTAGGATGCTGGCTGGGTCTTATTCACATATCAAAGGGTTTAAAGGCAGAAAATGGATATTGCCAGGATTCTTTTGTTTGTTTTTCTTTGAAGAGACAAAGTCGTGATATGTTGCACAATCTGGCATTGAACTTCTGGACTCAAGTAATCCTCCTGCCTCAGCCTCCTGAGTAGTTGGGGCTACCGGTGCATACCACCATACTCTGTGTTGTAGGGGTTCTTGAAGTAATTTCAGGCTTGGAAATTTCACAGCACTGCACTGCTTCATTTTCATTGGTGAAATTATATCTGGACTCCAGCCCTAATGTCACAGGTGAAGAAATAGACCTCACTTGGTGGGAGGAAGTAGAAAGACTTTATGATCATCTTTATTCTACCTCAGCTAGAGATAGGATAGCATCTACATGATTCGATTCTGGATGCAGTTTTGCTGCAAACAAATCCACTTTATTCTCTTGTAATGGAATGCTAGATTTCCACTTAAGGAAATAAACATCCAAACTCACTGGGTGGGCATTTCAAATATAAATAAAAATAATTCATGCATGTGTTCAATGAATACAAGATTCATAAATTAAGGAAACATCAGAGATTCCATAGTGGAAATGAATTATAGAGTCAGTGAAGGAGAATTTAATTGCAATGTATTGACACAGCTTATGCCATCCTCTTAAAAGACTTAAAAGAGTGAATTGAGTTATAGCCTTTCTGTGATTTAAAGCAAGCTTGTGTCTTGTTTTTCTTTGCACACTTAATCTTTTGTATGAATGCTAGATAGTTCTTTAAATAATTAATAAAGGTAGATGTGTTGCCCCCCCGAGTCATTCACAAGAAATAACACAGCAGTATCTAAGAAAACACTAAAAACCAAAGTCCCCCCCCCCCCCAAAAAAAAGACAGCCTTGTTTTTATTTATTTTCAGTTGCTATCGGCCTGGGGACAAAGAGTCGGGTCTAGATACAAATAGAGCAAAATTTAAAATGAACAGAGTTAGATGTTGGAATTTAAAGAGGACACACATTAAGTGTCTAGATTTGTTTGTTTTTTTTTAACTGAGTGTGCTTTTCTGGAATTGTTTTGAATTTCACTGAAGGACAAGTAGTAACTTGTCTCCTCCCATGATTGCAGTTTTTCACACTCACAGAGAAGTTAAACAGGATGTCGATCCCAATGGAATGTTCCAGTGCCTGTATCTCCCCTTCTGTCTTCACCCTCACCCTATGTTCCTGCAGCAATGCTTGTTGTTTTTTATCTGGTGCTTGTTACTTGCATGAGTGAAAGGACATTGGCACAATCTAATAGCAAGGCCTTTTTGCAAAAATTAGCCAGTGCTTTACGTGGAAATGAGCGAAGGAGGGCTGGGGCGTTCAGTTCAAGCCCTAGCATGTTCCTTTGAGACCCAAAAGATGGGGAGGGATTCTTCACTGGGTCTTACACGAGGGCCGCCACCCAAAGCAATCTCTGTAATCTCTCTGTAATTCCCCATCTCTCTGTATGAGCCGGTACACCTAAGAGCCGCTATTACGGAGTCAACCTCCTCTGTCTTTTGGGGGAGAATGTGTTATTTCACCATGAACTCAGGGCTGCCATTACTGTCACAAGGTTCGCCCTGCGAACATGGCGGTGGAGATTCGGGATGCCAGGGGTTGCAATTTCCCAGGGTAATGCAGTGCTGTCCTGGCCGTCGCCCACAGCAGGCGCTTCCTGTCAATGTGCCCTGGATGGAAAAGAATTTAGTGGAGGACTCTTCCTCAGGGAACTATGGGGAACCACCTAAGGGGTATTTCTAAGGTGTGATGGGGATGTGATGTTACCCACTGGTATGAAGCATGTGTCGATCCTGGAGCTATCCCGAGAAGCTTTTAGTACAGCTCACAGGACTGGCTGTGTCCAGTCTACACCACTGACCCTAGTTGCCAATGTGTAGGGAAAGGAGATGATGTTTCGCCAAAATGAAGAAGTTGAAAGGGAGCCTTAAAAATTGGGATTTCTCCAGCTTCTTCATGCTGAGAGGCACATTGTCACCCCCAGCCCTGGCACTAGAGGATTTTCAGCAGAACCAGATTTGGACATTTTTAATGCGCCCTCCGATGGGCCAAATCCCAGCTAAATCTACACAGGCATATTTCCTGGCTTTGTTTTTCTCATTTTTGTAAATTAAATGGCTTCTGTGTGCTCCAAGTTGTAAATAACCTCACATGCCCACTTCCATAGACTTTTCTCATACACTTGAAGGCGGCTGTGACAAAGGAATCCAGAGAGTTGGGACCCAGATTCGGGACTCTGGTTGGATCCCCAGTAAAACCTGGATTTGCCTGGATGTGAAAAGCTCCAGGCCCGTGAGTAGTAGTAGCCTGCTGGCACTCGGGCTCTCTGAACATTGGGTTGTTGGAGAGGTGACATCTCCGGAATCTGCAGGATGGAAATGCTGGCTCCTGGAAACGTGCAGTTCTGTCTGCATGAGGATTGCTAGTGATTCTTCAGGCTTTTATGCAGTTTCTTAATGAACACTGCAGACTGGAGTTTGCAAAGGCTGAAACTGGAGTCCAGGAAACAGCTCCGGTCTGTGTGTTGAAAACACCCTCAGACACCAGAGGGGCAGGAGGAAAGGATGAGGTGCTGGAAAGTTTAAGAATCTAAATTTTCCTGTTCCTAGATATTACCCAGCCTCGTACGTTCAACCATAGACCCTAGATGATGTCTCTTTTGGCCCAGGGGCTTTGCAAATAGTGCATAGATTTCCCACCACCTCATCATTTCCACCATCATTTCCACTCTCCCTCTGTGTGTGTCTGTGTCCTCAGCTCCTTCTCTCAAAAGAACAGCAATCCTTAAAAAAAAAGAAAGAGCATGAATCCTGTCAGATTGGGGCCATCCTAGGGACCTCATCTTACCTTAATAACCCTGTCAAAGACCCGTCTCCAAATACAGTCACATTTCAAGGTTAGGGCTTCAACACAGAATTTGAGAGGCAAGGGACAAAATTGAACCCGCAATAGAAATTCTCTGCCATCGGAAGACCTCAGACTTACTTCATAGACCTTCACTTTCTGCCCCTGAAAGACCTCTCTGTCCCCACCCCCACCATCACCATGGTAACCAAGGTCGCCACTGGGGTCCAGTACGAGTTCTTCTGATGTCCAGAGAGGGAGAAAAGGTGGGAGCAGTCTTTCCCTCATTCGTCTCTGGGAACTGCCACAATGAAGGTGGAGTTCCGCGATCCTTTTCTCGACTGGCGGTACCTCTCGTCCTGGTTCGTTAGGGTAATAAGCTACTGATTAGCCCAGGACGTGGGCATCTCTATAAAGCAGCATTGGATTGTATTCCTGGTTGACCCTTAGCTAGGCATCACAAACTTTGAGAGCACACGGTCTTGCTTATCGCTATAGCAGAGCCACAAAGACAGAAGCACACTATTCTTATTGAATCCCTGAGCTCGATACCCATAGGAACATGCAGCTCCTCTTCCTTTATACCAAATAATCCACTAAAGGGTGCGGGGGGGAGGGTCCCAACAATTTAGCCAACATCCCCTATTACATTTCACAACAGGTCCAAAAATCTAAAAAGTAACATAACTTGGTATCTGTATAGTTGCTGTTTCTGGAATCAAGTCCAAAAATGAGCCTTTATTGTGAATTAAATCTCAGCATTGAAATTTAAGTTTTTCTTCCAACCTATTTGCATTTTTTAAAATTCTAATTTGTTTGTAGCCTGGGCCATTTGGAAAACAGCTCTCTGTTTCAGCCACACCTGTAACAGGTGCCATGGTGGTAAGGACTCAGAATAGTATGGACGCCACACTCTGTCTCTGGCACGGACTTTTTTATTAAACAGAATATTTGAGGACTACTCAACTTGCAACCAGCCTGCGTCAATATATGGCTTTGCAGCTCCTGCTTTCTTTTGGGTCCGTCCACCAGGAGGCAGCACGGTACTACAGAAATGTTGTAGCTCCCTAAAGTTGGAATTAGGGGCCCTCATTCCGGACAGTTTAACCTCTCCGGCTCGGCTCTCAGTCTCTTATCCATGCAATGGGAGAGTGTGAAAGTCACAGCAAGGAGTTACTGGAAATGTAATACACGCAAAGGACCAAGGAAAGATTCGTACCTACATTTCAGTTTTGAAACATTAAATCCTGGCATATACTATAAAGAGTAGACCTCCTAATTGTCACTATCTGATGGAAAAGGAAGGTAAACTGAAGACTTCAAGGAATTTAGCTCACAAGGCTGAGTTTGCACTGAGAGGGATTTGAATGCAAATCTGCCAGAGCCCTGCATTCCCTAGCAGGATGGCCCCAGATTGTGTTTATAAAATTCCTGACAGAGGACAGGAGCCAGAAGAGATGAGGAATGAAACCAGGACAGACAAAATCAGATTTTGCCAGTCACTTTTTTCTGAGACCCAGGTATAATATCGCTAAAGAACTTCCCCAGACTGCCAGTCTGGCACCAAGTGAAGGACAGGAGCAGTATCTTACGTTTGTCATCCACACGAAACCCATGCTTTCTGCGAAGCCTTGTAATTTTTGCTGGAGGCTCAAGTAGTATCTGCTGATGTAGCCACCCTAGAGTTTGACCTGGGATTTGATATTTCTATTATCAGAGAAGAGTTGTCATATTAACTTCGCCGAGAGGAATCCCATTTACAAAATAGCTCGGTGGTAAAGGGCTTGATGATTATTAGCATGCTCGAGCTCTGGGTACAGTCTCTGCTGTCACTAAAATTCAAACAGAGAAGGAAAAATAAAAAGATAAATACAACAGGAGAAGCATTTTTCAAAATCTAGACTGTATGGATTCTGTGGGAGAAATGATTTAATTGCCCCAATCACTTAGTGATATGGAATAAAGACAAGAGATGGAGAAATGAAAAATTGAAAAGCAAAAAAGATTTCAATGCTGATGAGATTCAGTGCTCTAAGGTTAGAGAAGGACGACTCGTGCCTTATGGAACCCTCCTTTCTCACTAAAATCTTTCCTTTTCTAGAAGTAGAAAATCAGCATGGCACCTTGAGTGGTTTCCAGTGCATTTTTAGCCATTCCTCCTTTCATTACAGTACCTTCAACTAAGGGATATACACATTGCCTGTAAATTTAAAATTACTTATTCAAAATGTATATTGTGGGAAGGGAATCTGGGGATTGAGGGAGACAGGAAGGGGAAGTAAAAAGGACCAAGATGTAATACGTACCAGTTCCTCACAATGAATGTACTTATTATGTATCACAAACATATACTAATAACAATTTTTAAAAATAAAATAAAATGCATGATGAATGAACGTCATCATTAGAAGATACCGCACAAGTCCAAGTTGATAAGTGACTCATACTCCTGATATGACATAAAGACTCCGGAACTCAAGCTCCAGTCCAGATCTGGGTAGCCTAGTAAGACCTTGCCTCAAAATTAAAAAAAAAATAATAACAAAAAGGGCTGGGGATGTAGCTCAGTGCAAAGACCTTGGATTCAATCCCCAATACTACAAAAGAAAAAGAAAAGAGCCAGGAACTATCTCAGATTCAGAAAACCTCAAGAAAGAGGACTGCTGAAACATCATTTTGGAACATACCTCCTAATTGACAGCACCCTAATATCACCACCACCTTTTGGATCCCAAGATTAGATGTTAGAATTGTATCAGGGCTGAGCTGTGATTTCAATTTTTGCACTATCCTTCTGGAATGGACTGTATGCTTCTTACAGCTTTTACTTGCAAATTTTAAAGTTGCTGAGTATTTCCGAAGGATTTAAGTATCAACATTATGTCTGAAAAAAATATATCTCATCTCCCACACTTCCGCAGAGTTCCCCATTGTGAATTTACATTTATATCCATTGGTTTTCATTCACCTAAATATTATCTTCTGCAATGAAACATAGTTCTCCCCACCATTGTAGCAGCCTTGTTTATTTTATGGACAATCTGGGAGTGCAGTGATATGTGAGTAGTGAAAACTAAGAACTAACATCTTCCAGGAGTCAAGGAGCTGACTCCCTCTGACACTCAAGCTCTGGGAGGTTTGCTGAAATGAGTTTTGAAAGCAACATTCTCAGATCACACATGCTAGCATTTCTGGGCTGCTGCACCCGGGAAGGTTTGGGGACCCATTCCTGTCTTATTGAATCAGAAGCTATGAGAATTTGGCCTAGAAACCAGATGCTTTATGCCAAACAGTCATTAGTATTTCCTGTGCACCCGAAGTGATTTGAGGTCTGGAAGATAGATGTGGTGAACATCACACATGATGCAAAATGCTACCGCCCTTTAAAAGTGTTGGTAGTTCCTTACCAAACTAAAAATGCTTTTACTGTTCGATCCAGCAAATGTATCTTGGCTATTTACCCTCATGAGCTGCTTATCTCCACATGAAAACATGTCCACGGATGTTGGCCACAGATTCAATAACAAATCTTAGCAGCAACCACTACCACCTTTAGTTGGGGAATGGTAGCAGTGGAATATTATATGGATAGTTCAAAACAAAGGAGTCATCCAGCCCCAGCCATAACAAAGACATGCAGGATTCTTAAATGCATAAGACTAGGTGAAAGAAATCAGCCTGAAAAGGCTACAGACTATTTTCTAGAAAAGGCAAAACTATAAGGAAAATTTAAGAAATCAGTGGTTGGTGGAAAAGAAAGGAGGCAGAAGACATATTTAGAAAATCACAACTGTTCTGTGATAATACAATAATAATACAGTGACAGGCACGTGTCATACATTTGTCAGCACCCGCAGAACGTTCAACACCAGGAGCGAACTCAG
Source organism: Heterocephalus glaber (assembly GCF_000247695.1). The sequence continues at coordinate 5,298,056 of NW_004624834.1, read as the reverse complement.
TTACGTCTGCTGGGGATTTTGAATGATAACTGCTTTTTAAAAAGTGCACTGTGGGTTGTACAGATACTCCTCATTTAATGACCTACCTATTTAAGGATTGTTTGGACTTCCAACCCCTCCTGGGACTTAGGACGCAGGAACGTGAGAGGTATTGCAGCTTTTTGATGGCTTCTTCCACAGGACTGTACTATAATTTTTGCTGATTGTATTGTACAGTACAGTACTGTAGTTTTATGTCCTGATATACATTACAGTACTGCATGTAAGAGTTATGCAAATAAAAGTGAAGTCATCAAGTTGGAGTCTCCTTTGACCATTTCTTTGTTCTGAATATCGTCATGTACCCACTATATACAATTCCTCATTTAGCGACAAATTCATGGAACAACCTAGTCACAGGACTGGAACTCGGTTGTTAAACAAGGAATGTCTATAGTTAAAAAATTAATAATAGGATCAGTAACAATAAGCCAGCCACTGTCTCAGGACTCATGGAACTCACATGAAGTTCAAAAGCCTAAGAACAAATATACTGAGGGGTCACATGCTGGGATGTTACAAATACCATGATCAAAATCTGCAGGCCCAATATTTTGGTAAACACACACATATACACACAAGTATACGATAGACTGGTAATTAAAATCTTTGCCACTGCATAGTGTATCAAACTTCTTAGATGCCAATTTGAAGATAATTGGAAAGCATCTTGCTTTTCAAAATTAGTGTAGTGGGGAGCAGGAGGAAATTTCTGAAGAATGATATTCACTGCTCAGGCTAAACTTCGGGCTTGCATGGAGCTGATCTACAGAGGAAAAAGTTGTATGGAAAGAGATGGGATGGGTGAGGACTCAGCAGGACACACACTGGGAGGATACTAGAGTGACCTGACAGCCCGTCTTAGAAGTTCTCTACTGTAATAATGTCTTTCCCCTGTGTAATAAGGCTATTTTAAGTGATCTCACCTCTCTAAGGAATGCAGAATGAGCTGTCATGATGTATAAAAACATTTTATTAGTGCATGCTACTATAACAAAATAGTGGGTTTCATTCTGGAATGCTGATAGACGCATATAACGTATTTTGATTATTTTCACCCCACATTATTCTCAACCTCTTTCCACCCCTTCCACAACCCTCCATTTTCTCATTTCTAATAATCTACCTTTCTGTTCTGTTCTCTTTTCTCTTGGTTTTTTTCTTTCTTGCTTTTTATCTGTCTATTCTTTAGCTTTGTAATATAAGAGAAAACATGCAATGTTTAACTTTCTCAGCCTGGGTCATTTTGCTTAGCATGATGGTCTTCAATTTCAACCATTTTCCTGCAAATGACATGAGTCCATTCTTCTTTGTGGTGGAATAATACTCCATGGAGTGTATGCACCACATTTGCTGTATCTGTTCATCCCTGATGGATATCTAGCTGTTTCCATAGCTTAACGATTGTAAGTTGTACCACAGCAAGCACAGGTATGCAGGCATGTCTACCACGTGCTGTCTTCTTCAAAGTTTTAAAAAATTAGCATATATTTGTGATACATAATAATTACATTGATCTTAGGGAATTGGAAACATAAATCTTGCATCTTAATTTGCACCCTCTCCTTTCATATCTAGAATGCTTACTACTTCCACAAAGTCTACATCCCTGTATTCTATCATCTGTTTTTCATTTTGCTTTTGAAATATATTTTTACATATGTTTGGTTTCTCATATAAGAGATACCATGCATCTTATTTAACTCTCTGTGTCTGATTTATTTCACTCAGCATTGTGGTCTCAAGGTGCTTCTATTTTCCTACAGATGACACATATTTACCCCTTTTATGGCTGAGTAGTACTCCACTGTGTATACATTGTAGACCACATTTTTCTATCCATTCGTCTGTTGATAGACATATAAGCTATTGCCAAGATTTAGCTATAGATGCCAAGGAATGGTATAGGTAGTTGGAATGGCATCTCTCTGTTTAGATTTTTGAGGAATCTCCACACTGATTCCCGTAGTGGCTGTACCCCTTTACATTCCCACCAACAATGCAGAAGGACACTTCCCCCAGGTCCTCTCCCACATTTATTCATTTCTGTGATCTTGATAGCAGCATGAGGGCTCTTTTTTTTTTGTTGCTACTTTAGAGAATCACTAAGGAGAAGAAAATGGAATCTCTACGGCAAATCTTCAGAGACTTTACAAGTAAAGAAAGTGTTGGGTCATGGGGGGAAGGTTTCATTTTATACAGAAACACGTTTTGCATTTTGACATCCAGAGTCTCAGGGCTGCATGCATTCATTTCTCCATTTCTTCCCCAAAGTGCAGGTGTAGTGGAACTGAAAACCGGTCAAGGGCAGTAACTAACACCAAACAGGAAAGGCAGCAATGCAGACCTAATTAGGGTTGGCAACGGGAGGCAGGAAAATCCCCTGAAAGAACACCTGGGTCATAGGCTCTGTGTGAACTGAAAAGCAGATTCTTCTCCGTGGGGTACAGGGAGACAGGGTGGCTCGAGCTGGTGCTCAGGGAGCCCAGGGAATCGTTGAGTTCTAAGAGCAAAATATGAAACATGAAAAAGGAATAGAGTCGTGGTAAAGAGTGAGCATAAAAAGTCTGAGAGCCTCAATTACAAGGGACCTGATGGCTGTGTTCAGCACTGAGAAATAAATAAGCTGGAAGCAGAGACAGGGGTAACACGAGTGGAAAGGAAAATACATTAGGAGTTCAAGGTAAAGAGAAGGTCAGGAGAGATAGGTTATGAATCAGAACTGTCAGTGGGACGAGGGGAGGAAGAGAAAAATAAGGCACAAGGGGCGGAGATAATGATGAGGAAGTGGAGATTGCTTAGGAAGGGTGGCAGGAGATTTGAAGGCATCAAAACCCACACACCTCAAGAGGTCGGGGAGGATGTGGGGAGGGCACCTTCAGCACGGGAAGGGAAAGCGGGACGTGAAAAGACCTGCCCTCAGCCTTTTGTTTCCCACACGCAAATCTCCACACTGTTACTAAGGAGCGCAGAGAAATAGATCAGCAGAGAATGCAAGAGGTGGGAGGAGAATGAATAAAACAATGCATTTTCCTCCTATACGCACATTGCTTTAAAGTGGGGCGCTTTCTATAGAGTCTCTGGAAATAAACGGAAGTGATCATTGCCAAACAGGCAACCAAACAAAAAAGACAGTTTCTGAATAAGGTTTTGCTCCTAGAGCATATAAAAGATTTTTAATACTTCTTATAATACTCTTTGGGTCATTTAAATAGACACCGTCTGTCCTTTTAAACTCTAATAATCCACAGTTAGTATGTTCAGCTGTTCTTTATTTCAAGATTAAATTAAATTTGTTTTTAACAGTCACCATCCTCCCCTCAAATTATTGAATTTTAGTGCTGTTGTTCGGTGAGTTGAATGAAGCTTCCAAGATGTTAAATGTCAAAGATGTTTACTTATCACCAGAGAAAATGGATGGAAGGAGTCACCATTTTGAATCCAAATAAACAATTCCCTCTCAAAGAAATGATTGTGTTAATAATTAAATTTTAAATTAACTTTTTTTCAGTTATTAAACGCCATTTGGGGTATATATGAAAGGCGGGCATAGGTGGGTATTTCCTAGCAAATCAAATGTAAGTTATAGGAGAAAATACTTTCAAATAATTTCTTAATATTTTTAAGATAATTATTTCAATATTGATAGATGAAATAAAGCTACATGAATAAACGATGATGGATGATAGTTTTTCAAATCACAGTGTCTTTCTTTTGGCCATATTCACATTCAAGATAGATTACAAGAAAATCTCCAGAAAGAAGCAAAAAAGGAACAAAATGATAGAGTAATCAAATGGTAGAAACTAACGAACACAAATTGGATTTTTCGGGAAAAAATTAAAAACATTACTACATTGTATTCCTTTTGTTCAAAATGTAGAGACTTAGAAGGTATAATAATGGCCCAATGAAACATGTAGAGATGAAAACCATACTATTTGAGATGAAAACACCCTAGATAACAATTAACAGCTGATTAGACATATTGATGAAGAAAGGTGTAGTGAAGTATATAGATGGGATAGCAATAGAGATTATGCAAAATAAACACAAAGAGAAAAAAGAGCCAAATAAAGGCAAGGTGACTGGTGAAATCTGGGACAACTTCAAGCAATCTCGGGTACCTGTACTAATTGGGCGTGCCGTCTTATAACTCCCGCTATTTTGCAGTCTGGAATCAAGGACAGAACTGGTTCAGAGTCTCCTGGAGGTTCTTAGATTTTTCCCAGAATCAAGGCAGGGGTTGTGGGGACCTGGTGATTCAGACCTCTACCAACTCTGTATCCAGAGTTTGATCAATCTTAGTTCAACTGCTCCCTTACTTCGAGAATTAACCTTTGTCTGAATTTTGAGCCCTTTCAAGTTAATTTAGTGCATGCTTCAGGAGAAGACTCTCAGCTTTGTTCTGTGTAGTGAATTACAATATGCCCACCTGTGTTCTAGCTACCCAAATTATACATTAACTTAAGTGAAGATTGAATCTTCCCTCACAATCCTTAGTTCTCATAATTTTATTTATTAGATTACTCTGTTTGGGAATTTACTGCCCAAAAGAAGGAATTTGATTATTTTTGTCCTTTACATAATCTTAGGTAATATTTTCAAACTATCAGAGAGATTTGGGATCTTTTTAAAGTTGATTTTTCAAAAAAATCACTAGGATACATGGGTGCATTTAATTTTTGCCAGCTAATCCTATATTCTAAAAGTTCCTTTCTTAGAGAAGTTTGGTTCTGTTCCTTCTTAAAGTGATTTTCTTTTGCCCCATCATAAGTGAGTTTCCCTTGTCTTTCCCCTCAATCAATTTCACCTCTTTCTTTTTTAAAAAATCTGAATAATAAAGTATTTCTAGATTTCATCTTCTAATTCTCCTCTCTTCAGTTACCCAATGTACACTTTCCTGCTCTAATTGCAACTTTAAATATTCAGAACCCATTTCCAACTCAGCTCACATGTTCTTAATCATTTGCTGTCTTTCCACGACTGCTTTTATATAATAATCTTCTCAATGCTATTGACAATACCCTTGAGAGAATTTTCGATGGATCTTGAGAAGCATCACACAGTCATGTTTTTTCTGCTCACGACCAGTGGAAGGAGGCTATTGTCTGGTCTTGCGTTTTTCTGGTTGGGGAGCAGAAGTATGTTGTGAAAACTCTTATTTGGTCATCTAGTTGAATAGTTTAGTGCATAAAAAAAGAAAAACAAACAGAAGCCAAGCTAGGTGTCCTGCAAGTCTGTTCTTCTCTGTGGACCATACCGTGGTCACTGAGGAGGAAGGAGGAGGAGCTAGAATTCTGGTCTGCAGTGGATGGTTGCCATGTCTGGCCAAGAGCCATTCCTTCAGTGTGGATGCTGGATATAGTACTAGGCATCTCCTTTAGTTGGCAACACACCTTTCCAAGAAGCAGGTCAGGTGGTGCCCCATGTCAAGGGCATGGCCAACCTCTGAGCATGTACATTAGCTGGGTATGTGGCTCAGGGCAAACCATCTTTCCCTTGATTACCCTCAGGTGAGCCATTCCTGATGACCCTCAGCCTCACCTGGACCCAGTCCTGTCTCCTGTACTGGGCATTAGAAGGGACAGTAGGAGGTCTAGGGTGAGTTTTTCCTTCCCATGTGAACCACACTTTGACAGCTCTTTTCTTCCCTTTACCTTCTAGTTTCCACATGAGACACACAATCCCCTCTTTCTAGAAGTGAAATTTCCCTTAATCATATTTTCTTTGGTCATTTTCATTGCAATTAGGAAGAAGAGAGAAAGGTAAATTTAGGTGTTGAAATTATCTTGAGTTGAAAATCTCTCTCGTTCAGTCATTGTTCAATCCATGCTACTCGGCCCCAGGTCCTATAATCTATCTGGGCATGTAATTAATCTTACATATCTCTCATACTCTTCTTTACACTCTTGAGGGTCATGAAAGCTCTTTTAGAGAAGGTGGCAAAGCTGGGTCCGATTTCATACACTTATGAAGGAATATACGCTGGGGATGCCTTTGTACATCCATTAGCACAACCACTTAGTACCCAAAGGTCACAGGTTCCTTGTGCCCAGCTCCTAAGAGGCACGGCACAGTGCGGAAGTAAGAAGCATTTCCACCCCCAAGGTGACTTAGTATGCAGAGAGAGACGGAGCTCGGTGTTCTACAAGTCCTCTTGGCTCCTATTCACGTCCAAGCCCACCACCCCACCCCTACAGCTAGAGGGAGCTGTGTGACCTGTGTTGTTTTGGTTTTAGATCTAAAGTGTCCCGCAGGAGTTGTGTGTTTGAAGGTGGCACCTGGCTGCAAGGGCCAGGTCCCTGGGAGTTTAACTTGCAAGGATGTGCTCTTATCCCTGGATTCTCTCTTCTTTTTCTGCTTCCTGTCTGCCAGGGGACAGGTGGATTTCTTCCACCACACCCTTCCATCATGAGTGTCTGCTTTGCGGCCACTGAGTTTGGACTAAACCCACTGGAAACTGTGAGCCAAATTACCCTCTCCTCCTCTAAGTTGTGGATGTTGGGGACTGGGGCTCAGCAACTGGAAAGTAACTAAGACAGATGGACACGTGTAAGCTTTCTGGAGAATTCTTGTTGTTCCAGCATAGAGTTCTTAATAACCTAGAACCTTTCTACATTGGCACTAGTATAATGTCCTTATCTTCATTCTTTCTCCAGTAAGGTCTACATTAAGTGAGATTATCAACAATAAGAAGGGTACCACTATGGCTGAAGCAGAAAAACAACATTACCTTTGAAACATTTCTCATAATGCAACTCTTCTAATATGCTAATAAAACATCTTCTGCACAGGGTAAATGCAATGGTTACTGTATTTGTTTGGTAGGGTTTCTCTAATAACATATCGTAGAATGGGGTGCTTAACAACAGAATATCTTTTCCCATAGTCTTAGAGGCTCAAGGAGCTCCCAGGTTAGATAGAGTCTGCAAAGCTAGGAGGAACTTTACCCCTTCCCCAGCTTGGAACCCTCAAATCTGTATTTTACCCACCAGTGGGTATGGCATTACATGTCATTTCTCCTGTGGCCAGAAGCTTGGAAAGCTGGGAGGAATGAGCTGATTTAGCACCTGCCCAGCCTCCCCGATGAGAGAGAAACCCTTGCCCTCTGCCATCAATTTTCTAGTTTTTGAGGATCACCCTCTGCCTGCACAACATGGAAAAGGGGCTGTGTTTTACTTAAGGCTCACCCAGAAACCTCTGCTGTTTTCTTTACTGTTACAGACTGCAGGTGGCTGCTTTGAAGAAGAGCCTATGTCTTTTAGAATATGAGAACAATGGAATGGTGTAGTTTTAAGATAACTGTTCCATATCTAATTTTGCCTTTGACAAACACTCTGTTTCACTTTCTTTCAACCTTAAGGAAGTTCATTTATCCACATGGCAACTGGGTCAGAATATTCCCACTGCCATTTCCTGGTCTCCTAGGACATTGTGCTAGAATATTCAGCTCACATTTTCTGTGTAGGCACAGAAAGGAATTGCTTTTGGCTTTGTGGGCCATATCTCTGTTGTAACTATCCAATCCTGTTGTTGTAATGACAAAGCTGTAAATGTTGCACAAGTGAATGGGCAAAGCTTTATTTACATAAACAGAAAGGGGGCCAGATGTGGCCCATGAGTTAACATTTCTTGACACAATCTAGACTTCTACCTTCATTACTAATACACTGAATGAGGAAAATTTATCAACACAAGTAATTACTATCTTTTGAATCTCATTTTATGTATGGCTATATTATCAGTCTGTGTACCTTGTGAAATATATTTAATCTTCACAACAACCCAATAAGACAATCATTAAAAAGAACTGAACTGAGTTGTGTAATCTGGCTCATATTTCCAAAGCTGTAGAAATAAATAAGATTGTACATAAATGAATAATGATTTGCTCACTTTAAGGTAAGATGTATGTATGTAAATATGTATCTGGCAAATATATATGTAATATGTATCTGTGCAAATATGTACCTGGCAAATGCATATGTATACATATATATGTGTGTATATATGTATATATGGACATTTAAGTATGCAGTTTCAAAAAGTAGGTTTGTTTGTGCTCAGTTTGCACCTTGAGTTTTCCACTATGTTAAAGACTTCCTACGCAGGATGGTGCTATTGGAGGCGGAAGACCCTTTGAGAGGTGGGGTATAGGGGAGGAAGTGAGGTCACTGGGGGTATGACCTTAAAGGAGATGGTGAGATCTCAGTCTCTTCCTTTTCGACTCTTTCAATTCCCAAGCTAAAGGATGAAAATTTTGCTCTGTTACTATGCATTGTTCTCTACCAGAGACCCAAAAGCAATACGTCTCCCCAGTCATGAACTGGAACTTCCAAAACTATGATCCAATGAAAACATTTTCTCTTTGCAGACTGATAATGTCAGGTATTTTTTTATAGTAACAGAAAGCTAACTAATACACAAAATCAGTGCAAATGAAGTAACTATTGCTGTTGCTATTAACATGGATGGATATTGGATGAAAAAAGATGTAGAAGAACAAAGCAATATGACAGTTAAAAAATACAAAATCCATGTATAACCAATCATAATTTGTTTGGAATTGCATACATACCAAAACTGCAAATAAAAACAAGACAATGACATACATTATTTTTTAAAGTTACTTTTCTCATTGCTGGGACAAAATACCTAACATCCATAAGTTAAAGGGGGAAAGTTTATTTTGGTTCACAGTTTGTAGAGGTTTCAGCCCATAGTCAGTTGGAGCCAAGGCAGAGCAGCATGGCAGAGGGATATCACAGAGGAGAAACAGTCCATGGCAGGGAAGGCAGGAGGCAGAAAAGAGCAAAGCAGTGAGGCTCTTTCCCTTTTATTCCATTCAGGCTGCAAGCCATTTGGTTGGTGCCACACAACTTCAGGGTGAGCCTTCCTATTATTCACACTCAGAACTATGCTAAACCAATCAGTGGACCAGTTTAGTCATCACACATCCTTAATCCATATTCGCACACATCCTATATTCAGCCACCTTGGAAAAGTTCCACCTATGAGTGCATGAGGCTTTGGGAGGACATCTAGACACAAGCCATAACATGTGATGATAAGCATAGGAGGAAAGAGGAGGAGAGGCTTAGTGGGACATTCGTGTGTCCTCAATGACATTTAAATAATTTATTTATGAAGCTGGGATGTGGGTTTGTGGGATGCATTTCTGTTGCTGCTTATAACTTATAAACCTTACATGGGATAGTTCCTAATAATGTTGTTTTTAAAAATTAATGCATTTTCTCTCTCTCATGAAGGAATATTATTACCAGATAAATTTTATAGGGCTTAATTTTCTAAGATATTGAAAGGTACTCATATAAATGCAAATCATTAATCTTTTATTTTATTTCAAAGGACAGCCATTAAATGCTAGGTCCTATGTTGTAGACATATAAAGAATGATGAAAGAGAGACTTTGGGTTCCAGAAACTGATAATTTCATTTGTAAATCATGGAATCCCTGTAGACTGAAATATCTGTCTTAGCAAACAGATGACCAGTGTGCTATGAAAACACATAAAAGAACAAAAACTGGAATGCACGCTATCGAGCAACCGCTATAAATCACGCATGTTGCAAAGTTGCTTCACATACATTTTTCTCTTTCTCAACAGCACTGTGATGTACGACTATCCTTATAATACTCATGAGGAAAATAGAGTGAAGGATGTTGGAGGATAAAACTTTGTGTTAAAGCCTTTGGTGGGAATGTAAACTAAGAAGAAAACTTCGATTGGTCATCTCCAAAAACTTGGAAAGTGCATTACATTCAAGATCCAGCAGTCTCACTACTAAGCACTTCTTGGTCCACACCAACACTGAGACAGAGATTCAACCACAAGTCCACCAGACCTCCAGATTTCTGCTCTGTATGACCTCCGGCTTCCGTGGTCATTTCAATTGCAGAGCATAGGCTAGGGAAGTTCTTTTAAAACATCTTAACTTTCCCACATTTAGCCACGGAGGTCAATGTCTCCTTAGCGTTTTGCGAGATACACTTGGCTCTCACACAGCATATTGATCCATTAGAGTTTCTACTACACGGAGGGATAACACAATTATGTAATCTCCACTTGCCTCTTTCTATAAATGCTGCAATTCCTGCAAAAGCGGAGGTTGCTTGGTATGTTCAAAATCAAATTAAGGGAGAGACTGGCCAGTTGTTTACATGTACAGTGTTTAACTTGGACTGTCTGTGAAGTGAAGTAAGAGGTAAGCCAAGTCTGCAATGTAGTCTCTTGAGATGTTTCCTTTGACTGGTAAAAGAGAATACTGCGTTGCATGGGGAATACTTCACCGGTGACATGATTGATATGGTAGCCAATCCTGAGTGCAACCTGAAGAGAATCTCTATGTGAAAGAAGCTGATAAGCTTGAAGGTGGATGGCAAGGGGTTATTTCTGTTTGGGGTAGCAAGTGCAAGGTGTAACCTCCCAATGGATGATGGCATCCATTTCAACGAATATTTGCACCACAACTCCTAGACATTGGGTTAGCCTACACTGGGCATCTGATTATGATATATGATGCTGCTGAAGTGATTTCCAGTACTATAGTAGTTTTACCATGATGACAAGTAGTGGGAAATCAGCCTGTATTTGCAAAACCATCTAGAAGCAGTGACTTGCTCACATGATTATTGCATTTGGGTTTGTGAGAAATGTTAGTAATACACAGCCATCACACACCAAGAAAAAGCCAGCCATTCACAATACATCAAAGGGTACACTTCCATCTTCAACCCTTTAGACCAAAGTCCTGTTGAAGTCTCCTGGAGTCCAAGCCAAAGCAACATGAACACCAAGTGCAGAGTCAGTTCTAACAGGACATGAGAAAATAACGCTTCCGTTCTGATTGACTATCAAATACTAGAGAGTCACCCATATCCATCATCACTTCAACAGACATGAACAGGCCACCTTCAGAATCCACCTCCCCATGTAGTGAATCATCAGAGAAATTCTGACAACACCAGTTGTCAACTCCCAAGCCCATTTTTGCAATATTAACTGGCAAGATTCAATTAGAAAATCAATTGGAATGATATTTTTTTGAACTGTGAGTCACATTCACTACCATAGATTAATACCTTGGAAATAGCCCAAACTAGGCTATTGACTCTAACTTTGACTCCCAGGTTGAGCAAGTAAAAGCAACTTGAACACATTATTTTGCTTCTGTGAAACTTGAAATTCTCATTAAATGTACTTACTCCTGAGGCTCCTCTGAAGCCTCAATGAAGAGATCCCTTATTTCTAACACTCATCCACAGAGACCATGTGAGGATTCAACAATGGGATATAGTCTTTCACTCCAAAACAGGCTTACATCCTCTATCCCAGGTTCTGAGTGCAGTGTGCGATATATTTGAGGGTAGGATTGTTAGAGAGAAACAGAAACATATGCTTACCCATATGCGTAGTAAAAGCACCTTGTAAACTGTAAAGTAGGAAGGAAGTCAGAGTTATTATTATTCAGGCATATAGCCAGGTGCCACATTATTCTGCAAAGTGCTCCATACTCTGTCTACTTTAGGCTGGCTGGATGTGCACTTTAAGTTTATAGACATTATCCCCACAGCAGGACAGTGTATATAAGCCAGATATATCCATGTGTGTTTGTGGCTCCTCTCTAGATGTCCTGGAGGCCTTGAAGTACACTGTGAACAGCATCCCAAATTTATTAATGGCAGGAAAAACTGAGCTAAATAAGTTGTTACAACTGACTCTATGATATCATCCTGATTCATTTTGTGGATGCTTGTGAGCAATGGGACTCCTCACCTATAACGAAGGACATGTCATTCATAAGGTCAAAGGCAAAGCCCACCTACTTGATGAACAAAATAATTGGAAAGGACATATTTTTAGTTTCTCAGTAACTCATTACCCCATCAAATTTCATTTATAGCAGTAAAATGTGCCAGACTACACTATGCTAGATAGGGAATTCAATGAATTTTTTTAAAAGTGAAAATGCTAGGTGTTGATCAGGAAAATCTAATTTAATAAGCAAAATCACATCTTAGATACAGTGATTCCTCAGTTCATAAACTTAATTCTTTCTACCATGCTAGTTACAAACTGAACTAGACAAGAACTAAATCACATTCAATAGTTAGGTTCAATTTTGACCTTATGGGGAAATTTGATTCTCATTCAATTTGATTTGCAACCAGAGTTGTGGAAAGAATTTAGTTTGTGAACCAAGGTAGCATTGTAATTTCCATAAGAAAGTTGATTCATGTTATAGTTTGGATCTGAAACGTTCCCCTCAAAGGCTCATGTGTTAAAAGACATGGATCCCAGGGTGACACTTTTGGAAGCAATGACTGCTTTAAGAGGTGGGGTTTAATGGGAGGTTTTTAGGTCATTAGGGGAATGATCTTGAATGCAATAGTGAGAGCTGACTACCACAATTCATTACAAGGAATAAATTTAATACTTCAATAAATAGCTTGTAGATGAAGATGCTCAGGAAATAATTCCTGATTACAGTTAAAAAAATGGGACTATGGAAAATGACTGACGTTGAGTATTACTCAATAAAATTCTCATAAAGCTAGATCATTTTAAGTTCCCTTTTAATCTTAGGTATCATTCTGTGTAGGAAAAAAGGCAACATATTAAATGCTTTCTAATGAAGAATAAATTAACTTGAAAACCTGTTTCAGAACTAAAACTTTAACTATTAAGTGTTTAATCTCCTATCATCACTGCCTTTGCTGGGGGGATTTTTAAGAAAGTTGAGAACTCTTTTAGAAAATTTGAAATGTTATCTTTAGCACTAGAGAAGTACATACATTCCACTTCACTATCAAATTAGATGAATTAACAATACTGTACTAAAATTATTCATCATGTGGCAGCAATATATATGATCATAATTTTGATTTGTTCTCAAAAGGATTTATTTAATTATTTTATAATTCTTTATACTAAATGGCACTTTGCATTACTTTACATAGTGAACTTGCTTCAACTCTTACACATAAACCTATGTCTTAATCTCTTTTCCATGGTAAGTAACCCTACATCGATGAAAAGAATACTTAACAGAAAGGTAGACTGACTACTTACTGCCCAAGACTTTTAAGATCTCCACAATGACCTTCAGTTTCTAACTGAATGCAAAAGAACTGAAGGTACAATCATGAAAACAAACACTAACAGTTATTGTAAGACCATTCTTATCTTTTGAAGACATAATCTGAAAAAGTATACTAAAACCCATCTTAAAAATTTTGTTTTCATTGCATGTTGAAATGATACTTTGGATATATCCAGAAAAGTAAAATATCTTTTATGAAAATTAACACTTCCCCAGCTATTTTTCCCTGCATTTTACAAGCGTGGCCAGTTGTGGTGGTGCACACAGGTAAACCTAGCTCTTCAAGAGGCTGGAGCAGGAGGACCACAAGTTTGAGATCAGGCAACATAGCAAGACCTTGTCTCAAAAAATAAAATAAAATATAAATAAAGGAATGGGAATGTAGCTTAGTGTGAAGGTCCTGTTTGCAATCCTCAGTATTCCAAAACTAACTAAATAAAAGTAGATAAATAATAAATATGCTGGGGTTGTTCCTTAGTGGCAGAGCACTCCTAGGTTCAATCCCCAGTACAAAAATTACAATGTAGCTATTAGAAAACTTTAAGTTATGAATCTGGCCCTTTCAATATTCTTCCTCTTATCTGCTTACCTTTTCTAATATCCCAGACCTTCACACCTACAAGGACCACGAGGCGTCCAAGTCTCTGGCATTTCCCAAGCCTGGCAGAAACACAGCCTCCAGCATGCTGTGGAGACAGGTGAAGCAGGAGCATCGATATCCACAAAGCAACTTGGACCTGTGCGGGACAGGAAATGGGAGAAAGGCAGAGAATGGAGGCCCCTCTCTGCCTGTTCTGAAAAGCACAGGTGCCATGTTGAGATGCCACTTTGAGAAAAGTCCTGCCTGCTCTGGCACATGGCTTTCCAACCTGACCTCTCTTTCCTGGGACCACCCTGACCAGGCACACACAGCTCCATCCTCTTCTCATCCTGCACTGCCTCTACTCCTGCCAGCTCCTCTCCCCACAGCTTCGGGGTGAACACTTTCATCGACACATCAGCCAGCAGTTGGCTGGAAGGGGGTTGTTCGAAAACCCTGGGCTAAGAAATCGGCTTGGTTTGTTTATTTCTTACCCTTTGTCTTCAGGCAGTTGCTCAGCATGTGTGAAATGACCACAGTCCACTTCGAAATAATAGGATTATGCCCTGAAGCACAGTGTGAACCTGAAGTTCTCTTTGATGGGCAGTATGTACCTTCAGACGGCAAACTGTGGTTTACCCCGAAACACCCAGTTGTGCTAGGCTTCTAACTTGTTAACAGTGCACTCCTGGAAACTAAGATGTCTAGTACCATTCCCAGGCTCACTGCAGGCAAGGCCAAGTGTCCTCATTCTGCCTGAACTCTTCTTTTGATGGTTTCAGTCTCTCTGTTGAAGATCAATGAGGAAAAAGTAGAAAACATCCACAGAAAAATTCCTGGCCTATTACTTACGAAATGAAACTGAAGCCTGTAATCCCAGCATTCTGAGCAGCTGAGGAGGAGTGTTTCAAGATCAAGTTCACCTTGAGCCAATTAGTGAGTTAGCAAGACCTGTCTCAAATTAAAGAGTAATTTAAAAAGGGCTTGGGATGTAGCTCAGTGTGAAAGCCCTGAGCTCAATCTCTAGTGCCTGAACAAAAGGAAAAAAGCAAATTAAGAGTTAAAATTGAGGTGCCGCCAAAACAGATCCACCAAGATTTGTAGGTGAGACTGAACAGTTCCTTCTAAATAGATGAAGGGTCACAGCTTCAGCCTTCTTATTCAGAATTTTGTACTGGTACCCTGTATTTCTTTGCAGGAATTGTGTTTTATAAATATATCCCATAAAAGACCAAAGTATAGCAAAGTAATTTGATTTATGATTCAATCTATTGTGAAAAAGGAAAATTGGCATATCTTTGTGCTTCTAGCAAAATTCTGACAAGTTCTGCATAGCTGGTTGCCTTTAAAGAAAGTTCTATAGGTCTCAAAGTCATGAATTTTAAAGCAGAAAATAGCAAGCCAGTCCTGAGGAAGAAAGAATTAAGAACTCTAGAATTTCCCTCCAGACTTTAATTAGATACCCAGGAGAGGTGTTTGACTCTAAGAGTAATTAAATAATGAAAGTGTTTTCCAAAGCCATTTGCGGAATCTCTGAGCCCACAAAACGTTTCAAGAGAGACTTCCAAGCAGCTTGCTGGATTTAAGTGAAGGCTCATCTGTGAGGAAAGAGATCCTGCCTTGATCTCAGAACAAACAATGGCAAATGCTGTAGCTCTCCAGGAGTGCCTTCCCCTGTCACCTGTGGAGGACCAGTCACTGGGTTCCACCTTTCTGATCGGTTGGCAGAAAAGTAACAGGAGGAGTTAACTCTGTATGGAGGAGTGCTCAACCCTCAAAAAACAAGATCTGAATGCTTGCTACAGCTCACGCACTTTCTCTCTGCTAATTTTGACATTCATCAGCACTGTTGTCTGGGCAGAGTGACCGTCTAACCATCCACTGAGAAAGCTGTCTTAACACACCAACCTCACTGCTGTGCGGTCCAATATGGCAGCCGCTCACCACAACACCATCCACAATCTGAAGTCAAGGCCATCTGAGTGAAGATGAGCTTCAAGTGTGAAAGGCATACCACAGCTTGAAAACAAGAAGAAAAATTCTTAAATGTGTGCAAAACATGCCATTAACAATTTTGTATTGATTGAGGTAGTATTTTGGATTTATTGGGTTAAGTAAAATATCTTGTTAGAATTAACATTTCCCCAGGATGTTTCTGGTTTTGTTTTCTTTGTTTTTAATTAATTTTATTGGTATGTTTTAGGTATATGATATGCTGATATTCGTTACTGGGAATTGGTACCTTTACATAATCTCTCTTGGTTCTTATTTTTTCCCCATTCCCCTGCCCTCCCTTCAACCCCTCCTCCCCTCCCTATTTACAAAGACTTTGTTTCCATTTTTTCCTTCTCTCATATTTATTCCTTTCCCTTCTTTCCCTTTCCCTTACCCCTTCCACTTCCCCTTCCCCTTTATGTGGCTATGAGAAAATTTTAAATTATGGACTTTGCTCTCAAATATTTAGTACTTTTCTTTAGATTACATTGCATAACTGGATAACTTCCATTCTCTGTCTTGTGGTTCCCATTCACTTAAATTTATGTTCTGGTTAAACATTGTATCTGAATATATATATGCAGGAAAAGTGAACTCTGATGAATACTAATATCCCCTTTTCCACTAGGAAACTTATCCCTCCTCCCCAAGGAGTTCTGCAAGTCCTCTTTCCCTAGTGTTTTTAGGTATTTTGTTGCGGCTGCCTCATCGTGTCAGGTGCTTCAAATCATTCATCTTCCACAGTCAATTTGACTTTGGAGAAGAGCCAGATGTTGTACAATGCCAGAGCCAGTGAATAAGGTACATAAGGGCACGCTGTAATGCTTTAATTTGACAGAAAATGCCATAATTTGCAGTTGATCAACAAGGTGTGATCAAAAGAACACAATGAAGGTTTAAATAAAAAATTATTACAGTAAAAAACACATCACCATTAGTTTTCCTCAAAATAGTCAAAATAATTCCCCTCACTTTCCCATCATCCTTGGCAATACATCATTTCCTGTAGTAAGCTTTCTTTGATTTCAACATTTACTGTGTTTTGCAATCACTGAGTGTGTGTATGTGTACAAATTATAGAAAAATAGTCAAAATTAAAAATTTCAGTTGATATATTTTTGTCTTTTGGTAAAATTGCAACCAGTTTGTATGGTTGGAGTTTAGGGAGAGGGCTGCTGCCCCCCGCCATCACAAACTTCCAAATAAAAACCAGTGAGCCAGTTCTCCGGGAAGAATTAGACTCTAACGTTATCCTACCGACTTTAAATACCCAGAAAATTTATTTGACCCTAACAGGAATTAAGTAACAAAAATGCGTTCTCAGACACATGAGGAATCCTTATAACTGGGATTCGATACTTGCTTCAAAACTATATGAAATTTCATAGTCTCATTCTTCATATTTAGCACTTGAAATTGTTTGCTATGTTTGTAGAACTCTGGCATAGGCATGCAAAGCCATCGCTCCCTGACATTCTTTAGATTTTGTTTTGCATAAGATGACCCCGAATGATCTTTTTGACGCTATTGTGAGGTTGTTTTTCTAATTTCCTTTTTGGGGAGTTCACTATAGCTGTGTAGAAATGCAACCTATATTTGTGTGTTGGTTTTGTATCCTGCAATTTTACTCAATTGTCATCACTATTATTATTTAGTTCTGTCAGTCTTTTATGTGGAATCTGTAGGATTTTCTATGTATTAGGTGAACATTTACATTTGTGGCCCTCATCTTGATGTTCCTGAAGCTGTCCCCATGGTCCCAGAAGAGACACTCTGTCTGTTCTGCAGAGCCATGCAAAGACATCTGGATAATTGATTCATTATTTTAAAAATCACAGCAACCGGCTAAATGAGATTAGCTCCAGCCCAGGCTGTCTGATAGCTGAGGCCCCAAGCCTGTCACTGGGACATTTTAATAAGAAAACAGAGCAAAGGAAAGTATTTCCACCGATGTACCTGGCTGACTCTCTGTTGGCTGACAACAGTGGCTTTTATTCACAGTCCAGAGCCGGAGCCATAAAGGTACTCAGAAAGTACCACTGGGAAAAGAAGAGGTGAAAACACTAACATCTTTGGCAGCCTCATCGGTTCTGCCAGCCCCCGGTGAGAACGAGCCAATTGTCTTACAGTGCTGGCTCCTTAGAGCTCACTGCACAGAGCTCCGGCTTGGATTTTACCTGCAGTGCGGATGGGATTTGAGACCTGGTGCATACACCTTCCCTCAGCACCTTCTCTCTTCACACAGATTTAAACTGGCATCAGGGCCTTCACACTACAGTTCCAAGCTACTAAAACATAACAAGTTCCATTGGCCATTACAATGGGCTAGGAGATTCAGACAAAGATAATATTCCCAGCGTGGGAAGAAATCTGACTCTGAATAATTTAAAGACTGCTGTAATAAACTCACAGGAAATGAAAGTCAGAATTGCTCGTCCCATGGTACAGAAATTAAAAGAAGCTGCTGAGTTAAAAAGGAGGCTGAAAAGGGGAACAGTGTTGCCTTGACCTAACTCCCTACTCTGAGCAGTCTTTTCCCTGCGGGATAGAATTTGGGGAGTGGAAACTTTAACAGATTGAGGGCAGGTTGTGTTAAGAAAGAGAGGACAATAGAAACAAAAGGATTCTAGCTGAGTAGGAAGAATGTAACCCAGCTCCTCGTCCTCGTCTAAGGATAGACCTATTTCCCATCTTCCCTGGCACCTGGGTGCCACATGACTCATTTCCAGCTGGAGGAATGTGAGGGGAAGTGTTGGGTAACACTATAGGGTCTTCCCACGTGTGCTTCGCCATTTTCTTTCATTTCCACTGATGTGACTCTACCAGACAGGAAACCTGAACGCTAGACAAAGAAGATGTTGTATTGGTAAGATTCCAAGACTCAGAGTCCAAGACGGCAGCTCGCTACCAATCGGGTGCACCTGTTGGGTCATTTTAGTCATGACTGATGAATTTTCCTCATGCTGCAGCCATCACACAGGTTTTGTTTCAGCAGCTAGAATTCCCTAACTAATGCAGCAGCTGTTTAACCTTGAGTAAAACATTCCATATCTGAGACTCGGGTTTCTCATCAGAAAATAATCATATTAGACTGTCTAGGAGGAAATGAAGCAGTGAAAATAAATATGCTTTGAATGCCATAATCAGTATTATTAACAATATTATCTTAATCATCATCTTACATAAATGTAAGGTTAGCTAACTCTTGCCTCAATAGGCAGCAGAGATTTAGATATTACATTTCATTGATTTTAAGGGCTACATATGAAATTAGCATGTGTCTCAAAACTGATGGACTGGAACTGTCAAAGGGAGAGTTTGTTTTTTGATTGTTTGTTTTTATTTTTCCATTTCTTAGTAGTATATAATAAAGGTCCAATTTTTATTTTATGGCGTCTTAGACTTTATGAAGAGTCATGTCATATTCTGAATTCCAGGACTATACTTGTCATATGGTTTCTGTTCCTCTAGTAATCTATTGACATCATCTCATCACCAGTCCCTAATCTCAAAGTGAGAGACTTCCCCTGAATATCATGTGCCACTGGAATACTCCATTTCCCCCATCTGAGGCTCAAAACTTCAGTATAATGACTTGTACAGAGATTTAATTTTTTTCATAATGGTAACTGTATAGACATGTGGAGACACTAAATAAGGAGACATCACTGTCATCTTGTGAAGCTAAAATTAGGCCATAATTAGACAAAGATTAATCTCTATAAATCTTGATAAATGTTTTTTCTATGTCCCATTGATCCATAGCATAATGTTGAAGTCACAAGAATTCAGCAGATGGTTGATATCTGCTCTAAGCATAACATCTAGAAAATAAAATAAATATAGAAAAGCAAATGTGATCCAAAGAATCGAGATAATATTGTTTGTAAATGCCTTTCCATATCTGACTTGTTCTTTAAACAACAAAAAGCGTGTGGGATAGGACCAGAAAGCACTATTTCTCACTGAAGCCTGTTCCCCATCTTATAGATAGCTCAGCTTTTTATCCAATGGTCAATTAAAGAAGGAATGAGCAAATTGCAGCTCCAAGCTCTCTGTCTATTGTCTAGATCTGTTTTCTATCTACCTGTTTTCATTCAGTCCATGAGCTAAGGGCACCATTTGCATTTCCAAATGTTTGAAAAAATTCTTAAATTTAACATTTTATGAGATGTGACCATTACACAAAATTGAAATTTTCATGACTGTAAATAAACCTTAATTGAAACAGCCACCTCTATTTGTTTTTGCATTGTCTCTGGTTGCTTGGGGCCATGATGGAAGTGGTGAGTAGCTGGGTCAGAGCTAGAAAGGACTCCAAGCCAAAGAGCCAGAAATGCTTAGTATCTAGTGTTTGACAGAGAAAGTTCGGCAACCTTCAACTCGAGCCTTCCTATGCCAAGTACCTGAGATAGTTTCAGTGTCCCTTGGGAAGTTCTGGGAACTATGGAATCTCAGCCCCAGAACTGCTGATCTAGAATCAATGTTTTTAAGATATTTCCAGTGATTTACATAAATATTAAAATTTGACAAACACTATCATAAAAAAACAAATGCCCTATCCATTAATAGAGGAAAGCATACCAATTTGAGGAAATGCAAACAAATACAGTCATAGCTCATAACGAGTCACAGGTATGCAATTTAAAGGTAAATATGAATGATAAGACATTGATTTTCATAGAGCCAGGAGCTGAGGAATTTTTTTGAATGAGCCTTAAAAAACTAGATCATGTAAGAAATTAAGTAATATGAGCCTAGGTTAGCTTTCTAAAGTGGGTGTTTTCTTCTTTGTTGTTTTAGTTTATTATCACTTGTGTATAGTACATAATATTTACATTCCTTGTGGGAAGTTGGTACATGTACATTAACACATCTTAATTCCTTTTTCAAAAAAAAGGGAGGATGCTTTCTTAATCAGAGTTGTTTTATTTATTTATTTCCATAATAAATAAACCAAACAATTCCTTGCGTTATGAACATGAAAAACAAATCAAGAACACTACACAATTTTTTTTTACTTGTGCTCTGAAAACTACTAAAGATTATAATATATGCTCTAAGGTTGTACAATGGAACACAAAGCCAGTTAGACCACTTCTGGTGTGTGTGTGTGTGTGTGTGTGTGTGTGTGTGTGTATCTGTGTGTATATCTGTGTGTATCGGGGCAGGTTTTAAAGGCAATTAATGGGTATCTAGTTATCAGACCCAGCAAGCAGTCTTTTATGCTTTTTTAACTGTGACATTTTATCCCGATGATTTCATTATCATGGACAATATTTTCTTCAGGATTCCCTATGTAGTCTATATACACAAGGAGAGTAGCTTAAGATTCCAACATCCTGAGTTTCTTAGATTTAAACTCATATTTCTTCTGATGGTAAGCTGGTTAAATCTTAAGAATTTCTTTGCTGATCATTAATCATTGAGGAAGAACTGACAACATGGTTGCAGCTTTTCCTTAGGCAATTGTTAATGCGTTCCTGAAAGAAAACTGGTATGTAGTCCAGCTTATAAGGGTTGAACTCAAGGATTCATCACTTACCAAGCTCATTTCTCACCAACACATATGTGTTCTATCCTCCCGATTCCCAATTAGAGCGATCAACCTCAAAAGGCCTAAACTTCAAACTACTGGAGGAAAACAGTTTGCAAATGACAATGACATAGAGGAGAATCTCCCCAGATCAAGCATCCGTCCTCTCCATTTACTTACCTGTCATTAAAAGCATTTGCATAGAAATCAGTTGTCATGAGCTGTCAACCAACTTAATCCATCATCGGTGTCTGTTCTTAATTCTTGCCAATATGGTGGTCTCTACCCACACAGGGATTTTCCGTTTCAATTTCAACCCACGCTTAAACCCCTATCTGATCTGGTCCCCGTCGCTATGGCCTCATTTAAAACATGTCGCAAAGAGTTTGCCCTTTAATCATTCTTACCGTTTGGGTTACTAAGATGTCCGTTAATCAGCCTCTGAATTAATTCAACTGAGCTCTGTATCGTTCTACTGGGGGTGAACTGGAGACAGAGAATACTAATTGTGTTCATAACTATAGCTATTCCCCCTCAGGGAACAGGACCCTACTGTGTTAATGAAATTATTGGGATTTCATGGTGGGAGTCATTCAATGGGAATATCTTCATTCACACAAGCATTCTGAATTTTCATCTGAAATTTTTACAGCTCTTAATGCAATGCCTGCAATAAGTGTAAGTTTCTATAACAATACTAACATTCTGTGTTTCTGTTCGAGAAGAAAAATGAGCAGCCCACCGCTTCGAACCAGATGGAGAATCAATTTGAAGTAAATCATATTCATCTAACTAATGGTCATATTTTGAAATTAGTTATTAGGAGCTGTCAACTTGGATTTATTTATTAGTCCCAGTGATATAAACCAAGCCTAGCTAATTTTTAGAAAGAAACCAAAAGGATTTAAAAAGTAGGACTGCTGGTAGGTCAAAAAGAATTAGGTTCCACAACCAAGGACACAATCATCTCCAAGATTTAGGCATCTAGGAGTGAATATCTTCCCTCTTTGGGCGCAGGTCTTGGGATGAATCAGTGTTAGTCCTTCTGTTGTCCCTGAAAAGAGAAGTCAGTTGCTCTAACTTAAGTGATGTGGTATCTCCTTCAGGATGCATTTTATCTTCATGTTCCTCATTATACCGTACTTGACAATGCCAAGTTGAATCTCCCTCAAGGAAGTCAAGATGCTGCTGTTGGGTGGGAATGGATGAACAAATGGGGGGTGGTCACAAATAAAAATGTCCGGGGCTGGGGGTTTAGTTCAGTGGTTCCGCCGCTTGCCTCACAAGCACAAGATCCCAAGTTTGATCCCTGGTACCAAAATAAATAAATAAAGAAAAATTTTAAAAAGAAAAAGAAAAACATCTGTGAAATTCTTTGCCTCCTCACCATCCAGAAGTACTGTCTTCTTTCTATGGATATTTTCAAAATTATCTTGCACCTCACGTGCTGCAGCAATTCCACGTACAATAAAGTCTTGGGGTTCTTTCTTTCTGAAGTGAAAAAACCCACAGACCTCACCTGGCCTTGGATCCTGGACGTCTTGGGGATACATATCTCCTCTCTGGGTAGTCTGGGCTCCATGTTGGTACTGACCTGTAGAAAGGATAATTAACCATGGCAGCCAACATGCCTAGTAAGGGAAGGACAAGCAAATAAGGCATTTAATTTTAAAATGTAGGTATACAAGGTAGAGAAAGCTCAGAAAATACAGATAAAACCTATAGACATCACATGGTATTTTTCACTTGCACCTTTTACTGTCTGATTCAAATCCCTTTTTGTTACTGACAGGGCTTCTATTTTTTTTTTTCCATGAAGTTTATTGGTACATTTTAGGTGTACAATAGGGTGACATTCGGTGCTTCTAGTTTTGACAGTTCTTTAGTTGGTAGAATGAAACCAGCACAAACAACCTAATACTTCAAGGGTTACCCAGGTAAGATTAAAATCTTCCATCAACTCTGGCTGTCACATGCAATGTGAAGGCAGTGTCTGATAAATAAATGGATAACGGTTTGATGATTATTAAGATATTAGCACAGAGAGAATATTTGGTCAAAATTATCTTAAGCGTTAGCAAGGTGTTATATTATTTACGCAAAAATGTGTGATTCCTGCTTACTTTAATTTTAGTGCATCTTTAGTACTTTTTCACCTTTTGAAAATCTACCTGTGTGTATTATAGTGTGGGAACTTTACTTTTCTCTGTACCTAAATTCTGCAAATTGTTTTTCAAGGAACTTTCTCATTTAAAAATATTATCTCATCTGCTAATATTATGATCCCACTGCCTCGCACATGGCACTTAAAAGTAGATTTGTTGCTTTGCATTAGGGGTTTCCCGGAGAGCCATTTATGGGAGAAATATATTGCAATTTTTAGGTGGTAAGTACACTTACAGCATTAATGAAATAATTAATGATAAGAAATATAATACAGTGAACAGAATGCAAAAATATCTGTGCCATTGCTTATTGCGATTATTTTTCTTATGCTTTGCAACTGAGAAGAATGAGGAGTTAAAGTATGAAAAAAAATAAGCCATAATCCTAAGGATTTATATGTGATTACTGCAAAGAGTGATCTAGAAAGAACATAATAGGACAAAAGCAATTACCTATTTATTACCGCAAAGATATGCTGAGCAGGAAAAGGAGAAGGCTCGTGCTCTGCAAGGATCATAAACCAGCAAAGAGTCCTGATTCATGGGTGCAGGACTGCAGTAAGCCAACATAACCACCCCAAAGCACTCTCTCGGGATACCAAGAATGGATCATTTTTTATTTACTGCAACAACATTTTTTGTTTTAGAGCAATGTTTACAGTTTACTGATTTACTAGTACACAGATAACATTCATTTCAGGCCAGAATTCTGCTTATAAATGTATGGTAGAGATCACAAAATTAATAAAAGGAGAAATGGCAAGGGAAACTTGGGCACGATGCTGAGGTAATAAATTAAAGCAATTTTTTTCTTTTGACAAGTGTTTTCATGACCCTGATTGTGTTTTATTGCAGGAAACTAATGTGACCATTTGTTGTAAATGAAAGAATCCTCCTGTTGATATTCACTCACCAAGTACTCAAGGCAAAATCAAGTTGAGTGTTATAATCATTAACAGTATTTCATGCCTGGAAGGAAAGGAGGTCTTGTTTTAAATGTCCATTCAGTACTTGATTTAATTTTACTTTATGTCATAATGCATTACATCTGCATCATCAAATGCTTTAAGCGCCAATGCTTACTTTTATTATAATCTCCTAGCAGATAAGAATGCCACCTGTATTAGGCAATTTTCCCATAGCTGGAACGCCCACAACTTAAAAGAGGAGAGATTTCATTTGGCTTACAGTTTCAAGGGGTTCAGTCCACGGTTGGCAGCAACATCAAGGCAGATAAAAGATCTCATCACACAGGACTGGAAGTCAAAGCATGAGAACATTACAGAGAGGAAGAGGCCACGGGCCAGATAAAATGCCCAAGGTCATGTCTCCATGACCCATCCAGACACAACCAGAAGTGTGCTTCAGTAATCACCAGGATAGCTCCCAAGCCAATCCAGTTGACACAATCAAGCTTAACCATCACACCACCAATGTAACTTTCTTAATTGAACCACAAATAGAACAGGATGCCCTTAGAGATGAGGAGGATTCTTTGGCAAAAGCTCTGATTCATTCATGGATTCCTTTTCCCAAGCCATTTTCATAACTCTACTTACAGCCAGTATTTTTCTGGCATCTCTTAACTTTAATGTGTGTCCCTATTGGAAGATCTTCATTTGAAAAATGTATCATTTGTAGGAACATCTATTTGTAAAAATAGATGCTTGCACATTACCATAATTCGAGGTTTCTTGGGTTTCTTGTCACACAACATTTGGCACTGGATGATGCTTTGTCATCAGAAGATTCTATGCATCATGGGCAATGTGGTATCATCTCTGGTCTTCACCCACTAGATGCTAGTAAGACCCTTCTCACACAGTTATGTCACCCAAAAATGTCTCCAGATATTGTCAAATGTCCTGTGATTGTTAATTGAATTTAAACATGATTCTAGAAACTCTAGTGCCTAATTTGGCAGTGGAGAGAGAAAGAAGAGTAAGGAGGAGGAGAGCAAGGATAAGGAGGAGGAGAACAAGGAGGAGGAGGAGAGGGAGAAAGGAGAAAAGGATTGAAATTGTTCCTCCTTTCCATCCTGTTCACCTCCAACATATAAAGCATGTACGATTGTTTGTTATTCTTATTCTCAAAAAAAGATTTAATCCCTAGCTTTTTTATAATCTCCTAGCAGATAAGAACCTGTATTAGTCAGTTTTCCCACAGCTGGAACACAACACCCGACACACACAACTTGAAGGTGTAGGGGTTTAATTTGGCTCACAGTTTCGGGAGGTTCAGTCCATGGTTAGTTGGCTCCAAGGCAGAAACATCATAGCAGCAGGACGTGGAAGAGTAAAGATGGTCAGTTCACAGGACCAGGAGTAAGAGTAAGGAGATAGTACCAGAGAGGAAGAATCTTGAATCTTTTTATTCTTATTCTTTGCATAATTACTGTGTGCGAGGCATTTGTTCTGCACTTTTTGTAGCTCTCACGTCTCTGAAGGTAGATCATTTTCCCCCTTTTACATTGGGGGAAATTTAAATCCAGAGAGTATAGATTGGAGTGTCTCAGAAATTAATGTGCATTTCCATCAACTGAGCATCTGTTAAAAATTCAGATTCTCGGGCCAGGGATTTAGCTCAGTGGTGTTGCCGCCTGCCTCACAAGCTCAAGGTCCTGAGTTTGAACCCTGGGACCAAAAAAAATTCAGATTCTGGTTCGTTTCTGATTCAGTGGGGATTGGGAGTGGATCCTGAGATTCTGCATTTTTAAGAAGCTCATAAGTAATACTGATGTGATGGTCCACGGAATCACAGTCTGGGGAGGAAGGAAGAAAACTATATATGCTATTGGTAACTGGAAAAACACTGTCGGTGTGCATTTCATTGGTTCACACAAATTTTATTTCAGAGATGCATGTTTCATGCCACCAAGTAATAGCAATAGAATATAAAATATGGTAATGTAGTCAAACGTCCTATGTATCAAATACATAGGAAAAAGAGAAGTGTGCACAGTTTCTATTCACTCTCTTTTGTCTTTCTGCTCCACATCATCAGTCATACATAGCATCCTGCAGAGGTTTACTACTTGGTTCTCTTTCTGTTCTGCAAATTTTTTGACTTTCTCTTGCAAAACCTTCCCCGCAGTCCCTCCCATCAAGCTATCTTTATTTGAAGTTAACATTCTACACTCCTCCTGGAGTCCTTTAGAAAATACGATTTTAAATATCATTTTCATTTGCTAATGGTTTTGAATATATATGCATATACATGTAAATTTTTGGAAAATTGATTTAACATTTTTCCAATGAGCTTGGCTGTATTGCACAATTTTGCTGACTGTAGATTTGTTTATCCATATGTGCATATATCATGCAATAACAAAAAGCATCCTGTATTCCCTATTAGAGTGTTCAGTTTGCATGATTATATATCTCTTATCCTCCTACTACAAAACTAACACAATCTTTATTTCACCCCATTTCACCCTGGGACTGTAGATCTCTATCCCTTCCTCGTGCCATAGCCCAATTCCATAAAATATTCATCTGAATTTGCCATCTCCTCTTTCCACTGTCTCCTTCAATTTCAATTTGACTTTCATCCTAACCAATACATTCAAATGGCCTTTGCATTGGTTTTCAATACATTTCAGTAACTCAGTTGAACAGAAAAAAAACACCCAGACAAATCATCATCCCCTTCAGTGAGGGGTGGAGAAATGCACTGTGGCTGTATCTATTCAATGGAGCACTATTTAGCAATAAAGAGGAAAGAATCAACAGCATAGATCTACCTCATATGTCTGATGCTGAGCACAAAAGGACAAATTTAAAGACTATGTTTGATATCATTCCATTTCTTCCAAAGGCAAAGAAAGCTATAAAGATAGAAGTGAATGGTGGTCCCAGCTTGGCTTTACATTCTTTTAACTATAAAGGGGCATCACTTTCTGTCTTCTTCCTTACTTTGTCTTTTTGTTTATTTCTTGTATTTTGTTTTGCTTTTATTGCATTTTTTTTGGATGACATTATTGAAAGGGGTTGGGGAATGATAATTGAAGGAAAAAGAAAGTAATTAATTTTTAATATCCTTCATTTTGAAAGAGCAGAGAGAGAAGAAAAATGATTCCCGGAAGTTATTCTGTAGAAGAGAAGAACTAAGAAGAAACACAAGTGTGTAAAAATTAATGTGAGGAAGTGTCATTTGTGTTACTAAAAAGATGTTGGAGGGAGCCTTCTGAATCACACAGGTGAGGCCAGGACAGCTCAAGAAGCGACTCCACGTCCAGCCCATCAGTCTCTCCCCATCCTCTGCCTTAGGATGGGGTACATTTGTGCATAATGACGTTCAAACTGGGAAATCATGTTTCATAGAAAATCACTGCATTTTTAAATGAGGCACTCATAAAATATAGCCAGTCCTATTTTGAAAAGTATTCCACTGTGACAGACCTGGAAAAATGTGCTCATCCTCAGGTTGTTTGTCAAAATTGCAAAAACTGTACCCTAATAATCTCTCTCTTTTTTTCCCTTTTTATCAGACAAAATATGTGCTACTGTATATTGGAGAATGTTAAATAAGTCCCATCATTTTTCTCTGATTTTTTTTTATCACCCACAGTACTGTTTTACTACCTCTAAACATAAAACGAGCATAAGCCACCAATAAAGGCAAGATTACCCACTTCTTTCTGCTTCCAGTGAATCCCATCCATAGTACGTGGTGATCCTGGGTAGCTAAATGCAGTTTCTTTAGGTGAAAATATCTGAAGGTAAATCTTCGCAGTGCTTTCTGGGTGGACATTTCTTCCAAACACTAAAGATGTTTCTCATGGCACTGTTTGTTTTAAAGATTGGTCAAATAAAAACACAAGGTAATATGCATGGTTTCTCTTATTTATAAGAAATCCAAATTATATTGATTTTTTTTTGGTACTGGGGAAAATCCAAATTATAAATAAAGAGCAAAATAAAAGATAGACAATAGGAAATAGGGAGATAGATCTTTCTTAAACAGGATAGGGCCCAAGAGATAGAAAGAGAGGGAGGGAAAGGGAATGAAAAATATAATTAAAATGTACATATACCAACTGTACACAAGGAATGCAAAAATTATGTACTGTAAATGTGTAGCAATAAAAAATAAAAAAAGGTAAGAGTGTGAACATGGCCAATTTTATAGAAATTCATTCTTCCAAAAAGAGAAGAAGCTAGGATAATGAATTAATTACATAATATTCCATGTTGCTTTCTCTGACTATTTGTCAATGATATATACCAATATAGCAGAATACCTGGAGACTTACATCATTCCTGGAGAGAAGACAAAAAGGAAAAAAAAAAGAAAACAAAAAAAAGAAGAAAGGAAAAGAAAAACCTGTAAGTGGGCAATGAATCTATTGAGGTACATCAGAAATCTTCTACCTAGCCTTTTGCTCTATTTCTAAATTTTTGTCTAGAGCTCAAGCATAAAGGAAGGCATGCTAAAGAAAAAGAAAAAAACAAAGCCTGCTCACTTGTTAGATTTGAGAGTGTAAATTTACTCTATCAAGGTGCCTATATCTCATACTGCAAAAGACAAATTTCTCCATTGAACAGAGGGTGGCCACCTCTCAAATGTGACCAGACTCAGAATAGGAAACCCTGGAAAATTCTTCATCAGTCACTTCAGCTGGACACTGAATGGTGGGCTTGTGCCGAGTGTCCTGCATCCTTCTGTGAGCAAGAGATGCCCATGTGAGGTGCCTAAAGGATTTACCTTCACTTAGTTAGATGCAGCTTAGCAGACCACAAGGGTATTATTGTCCACTCTTTGTATCTGTGGGCTCTCCCTCTACCAATCCAACCAAACATGGTTCAAAAATATTGAGAGACAGAAGTGCATCTGTTCTGGACATGTACAGACATTTCTTTCCTTGTCAATGTTCAGTAAGCAATACAGGATGACTATTATTATATAGAATTTACATTGTGCAAGGTATTATAAGTAATTTAGCCATGATGTATGTATACAGGAGGATGTGTTCCATCACACATGAATACTACATCATTTTTAGAAGGGGCTTAGGCATCCTTGGATTTTAGAATCTATGCGAGGTCTCGAAATAAGTGCTCCATAGATACTGAGGGAGCACTTTGTCTCCTCCTCAAAGGACTGTGGTTTGTGAGGAGGAAGGACAAATGGAGGATACCTGCAGGGAAAGCACTCTTTCCAGTTGCGAGATGTGTCCCAAAGACAGAAGGAAGATGGTAGATGATGTTATCTCCCCCATAGCGACTGCTGAGTAGGTTTCATTTTCAATGACTCATATCTAGTTCTGATCAGGTTTAAGATGAAAATGACTCTCCAGAAAGGTGAGCTAAGAAACAGAGTGTATAAGAGTACTTCCCACGCCCCTTTCATTGGAGTCTAGACAAAACTTTAATCCTAAAACGCGCCGAATCAGAACATGTGGGTGGA
The DNA here is from genome assembly GCF_000247695.1 of Heterocephalus glaber. Next base: position 5,268,205 of record NW_004624834.1, on the reverse strand, counting down.
ATTGTTTACGTGGATGTTTTCTTCTCCAGTTACATGAGTGGTCTCAGTGAAAGGAATGTTTTGAGCTAAAGAATGAGTCAAAGTTGAAAGTTTCCATGGAGTGAAGGAAAGATCTTAGCTCATCGAAGGCTTTTCCCAAGAAGCTCTTTAGACTCTTGAGAGCCTTTTTATACAGCACAGAATATGAGCTTCAGGCAATAAAGTGGCCTGCGAAATTTTTATAGAGGCCATCAGTGTGTGGTTTGAATGTGTTCCCCAAAGTTCCAGTGTTTGAAATGCAACCCTGGATTTCATCTTAATATAACATTTGAAGATGGGATTTTTGAGAAGTGATAGGCTCCTAAGCATTCCACTCTCATGAATGGATAAATTCCTGGATTTATGGATTAATGGGCTATAGACGGTGTGGCGGCTTTGTTATAAAAGTGACCTCTCTCTAGCACACTTGCTCTGTTTCACCATCTGATGCTCTTGAACATCCCTGTCTCTGTCACCTTGAGCTAAAGAAACTTCCACTGCTCAACAGTTACCTGGTCTGAGATAGTAGTTATAGCCAAAGAAAGGAGACTTAGACAAACACTTTTAGTCTTGAAATTTTACAATTTGAAGGACATTCTGGCTGCCTTCTCATGCATCTGAGTTTAACACTAGACTAGAAAGTGTTTGATTCATTAGGGAGATAGTGCTTTGGCAAGAATGTCCAAGAATCCATAGAAGGAAGAAAACCTGGACCCTTTCGCAAAAGGTGTGGACCAGCTCCAGGGAACATGGTTGGGGATGCGGCAGAGGATAGATGAGTGTGTCCACTTACCCTCCCAGACTAGGTTCCTTCCCAGGACTAGGTTCCTTCCCAGGACTAGGTTGGATGGGCATCAGTTTTATACTGCAGTTGACCTCTGGTTTGCGGAAATGTAGCCATTTAACATTCACCCAGTCCCAATTAAATCATGCGTGATGGATTTGTATTGTGTTAATATAGCTGTGATAGTTCTATGCTTTAGAAATATGTTTCCCTGTATGACACTAGGAGAAGGCTGGCCATACAGAAGGTTTTGTGAGACTGAGAAACCATGAGTGATCAACGACTGTCACAAAAAGTTAACACAGGGCCAAGGATGTTTTCACTGAAGTCATCACTTCCGTCTTTGAACCTTGTGGTGGTCTAAGGTAGTACCTGGGGCCACAAATCTTTCAAATCCTTCCAAATCACCTTACCTGGGGACTCCAGACCAGGTTCCCATACAAATGGCACCAGCAGCATCTGCATCATTTAGTTTAGATGTGCTATTGAGAAAATATGGGTTCCAGTTGGATCTGGTGGGCTCCAATTCATCCTCTAGGGCTTCATGTTATGCTTGTTCATTTGCCCTCATGGATAACAACTGCAACTCCAGTGAGCTCTTACTTTTCCCTAATTTATCTCCAACATTCTTCTACTTGTCTTCCCTGATGTATTGGCCACATTTACATTGCTGAGACAAAATACCTGACCCGTGTGACTTACAGGATGAGATGCTTCTTTTGGCTCACCATGTTAGAGGATTCAGTCCATAGGCAGCTGGTTCCAAAGCAGAAATATTATGGCGGAAGGGCATGGCCCAAAAAAGTTGCTCGCTAATTATATCCAGGACACAGAGAGACAAGAAAAGAACCAGGGAAGAAAATTCCAGAGGCCAGATATAATTTCCAAATCCACGGTGATGAAAGCTCTAACAAAAAATTCCTCTATTCCATACTATTTGTGGTGCTTTGCCATCTCTACTTAAAGAGTTATTAACATATCAAGTCTGCTACTTATGAGCAAAGAGACTTTATTTGCCATCTCTACTTAAAGAGTTATTAATGTGTCAAGTCTGCTACTTACGAGCAAAGAGACTTTAAAACATTGACCAAGTGGGTGTATAGCTTTATTATTTAAACTACATGAAATGACTTAGACTGCTATGTCAAAACCCAAATTCATTGGGATTTAGCTCAGTGGCACCCTGCCTGCCTTGCATGCACAAGGTCCTGAGTTCAATCCCAGGTACCAAAAAAATCCCTAAAAAACGCAAATTCATATACCATCCTGGTTGCCATCTTGAAACTTCACCCCATTCTAGTGTTCTGGTCATAGCCTGTTATTAGTTTGTTTCTCTGCCTGGTATATTTTAAGGCTCACCTTTTTACTTCTTTACTGCTACTTTCACTCCAGATCCCACCACCTAAGCAGTGTCAACAAAAGGGGAAATGAATAATCACAATAATAAGTACAACAACAATGACATGCAACATTTCTGTGGCAAATATAAGTCCTTTAATTCCTCTGACAACCACGTGAAGTAGATATTTTTATACCCGGATAATATGGGACAGAACCATCTTATACACTCAGACTTAGGTGCCTATGAAGTCCGTACTCTAGTGAGTGAATTCACTCTAGTGAGTCACCAGTGGAAGGAATTTCCAAGACTGGAGTCACGTCCTTAAGGCCCTTCCAACCATATCCCCCAGTGTCGAGGAATATTCCCTGAGGCTTCCAAGGGTATGGGTGGATCTATACATCTTGCAGTTCAATAGCCTGTTTGAAACTTTGTTCTGGACCTCTACCTTCGCCTCCAATTACTGCTCTCTTCTAACGTTCCTCAAGCCCAAGAGTCACCTGGCTGAATGTGCAGCTTGCTTGATTGTTCTTTCTTCAAAGTGTGGCAGAGTAGGACCGAAACAGAGCATCATGAAAATCAAGAGTGGAATAGGCCTGCCCACCCCGGTGCACTGTCGTGGACATTTGGAGTATAAATAACCGAAAGGGATCCAAAGCTGTAGAAAAGTACAAATACTCGTGAAAACAAAGACATGACTGCTAGCTGCAGTGCTGTTGCTCTGACCAGCTACTTCCCTCCTGCTCCTACGTGCTCTCCTCCACATTGTGAGAGCGGCAAAGGGCCGAACAGCTCTGAGGAGGAGCCTGTCCCTCACCTGCAAGGCTCTGAATGTGTCACAACAGAACAGGCTTGTCCAAGAGCAGGCCTCCGGACACGCACTTCTGCTGTGCCTGCTCTACTTCTTCCTAATCCCAATTCTGGTGCCCCTGACCTGGGGAAATTGCAGTTGTCACAGTTTAGGTTCTGCATTGTTATCATGTGAAAACCCTGATGTGCCTGAAAATGCCTCCTTCTTTAGATTGTTCCAAAAAAGGTTCTGGGAGAGGGGGGTGGGCTGGCGGGGGGAGAGAGAGAGAGAGAGAGAGAGCAAGTGACAGACAGAGAGAACATTTCAATGCTGTCCCAAGCTCTGTGCAAGAGGGAACCAGGGGCCCTTGTCTGTGGTTGGATCCTATCTGCAATGACAAATGTCACCACTGGAAAGGAAACACCTGCCCCGCAGGACTATTTTGGGAGAGGTGGCTGCTGAGCTGGCACTTCACCCCGAACCGCACAGCGCCTGCACTCTGCAGGGAGATGCTCAGTAGGAGGCTCGGTAGGAGACTCTATAGAAGGAAAGGTCTTCCATCACAGGCACAAGCAGACATAAAATCTGCACTCACACAGTGTTCAATGCACTACACGGTGTCCAATTACACAGGACCAGTTAGAGGACTGCTTTTTAGACATAACTGCATTATTACTGAACAATTGTGTAGCTGTTCTTGTGTGTGTGCGCTACAGGAGCTTGAAACCAGGGCCTTGGCACTCAGCTACATCCCTGGTCATTTTTTATTTTTATTTTTAACTTTGAGACAGGGTCTTGCTAAGTCCCTAAGTTGCCCAGGCTGGGCTTGAAATTGTGATCCTCTTGCCTCAGCCTTCCGGAGTGCTGGGATTCCAGTGGGCACCACCACATCCACTTGTGAATTGCTGTTATAAATAAATGCATTGCTACTGAAAGATCATGCTACTCTTTAATTTGAACATAGAAAACTTGTGTGCTTCCATAGGTGAGCAAAACAGACACATATGATCTACTACACGATCAGAGAATGGAGATTCAAGTCCAAAGTAGGGCTAACACTGTCCAACAGATACATATTGCTTTCCTGGGCCATTAGGGAGATGATGTACAAGAAATTGATGAAGATACAGTAGTTCTCTAAAGAACAATCTGAAGAGAAATGTAATTGAGTGTCCTACAATGTTCTCTTTTTTTGTGGTACAGGGGAATTGTGCCCAGGGCACTGTTCCACTGAGCTGCATTCCTACCCCTTTTAAATGTGTGTCTTTATTTTTAAATTTATAGATGAGATCTTTTAAATATCAAGTTGTGATTCTCCTGCGTCCTTTTCCCTCAGTGCTAGAGTTAGAGGTGTGAGCCCTGGTGAGCCATAGGATTTAAAGGATGACTTTACATTGAGCTTAAAGTACTGAACCATTGTCGTGAGCAGACAATTCGTCCTGATTTTTATTCCTAATTTTTATTCAGACTTTTCCCTGAGATTAGGTGAGTCAGGTGCTTCAGAAAGACTGACTTGCTCTAAAATGATCTCCCTACCCACAGAGCACACAATGAAAATCGTGTTCGGTTATCTCTGCTTCTCAGGTAACTAAAACCATGCTCGGTAAATACTTGCCTGGAATGAATGGAATCTTTGTTAAGAATAGCCCTCAAAGTACTGTTTAAAAAGACTCTTGGAAAGAGTAATACAAGAGTCACTAAGATTTCATTTTTAATGAGATTATGGGATGATTTTTCTTTTTATGAAGGAGGAAGAAAAACAAGTTTGGCAGTGAGTTAGGGAGAGAGAGGAAGAGGAAGCATAAGAAGGAGGAGGAAGAGCAGGAGAAGGAGGAGAAGAAAGAGAAGGAGGAGGAGGAAGAAGGAGATGGAAGAAGAAGATGAAGAGGAGGAGAAAGTAGAAGAATAAAAAGGAGAGGAAGAATAGGAGGGGCAGAAGAGAAAGGATGTCTACTCGTTTCTCTGTCTCTCAAGTTGGCCAGTCAGGTGCTACTGGGAGGAATTTCAGCAGGGAGTAACCTACCCTTTCTGTAGTGATGAACCACCAAGCAACATCATTGAGAGCCCCAGATGTGTACCTCCAGTTGCAGCCAACATCTCCCCAAAGTGCTCCTTTTTGGACATGAGTTGTGGCATTAATTCACACCCTAGGACACCATGTGTAGGGCCAGGGATTTAGCTCAGTGGTTCCGCCTCCTGCCCCGCAAGTGCAGGGTCCTCAGTTTGATCCCTGGTACCAAAAACAAAACAAAACAAAAACACCATATGTATAACATGCTGTCTGTAGGAGAAGAGACGACTTATACCCATCCGTGCTACAACACACGTGTGTATGGCCAAATCCACGTATTATACGCTTCAAGTCCATTGCCTTAGACACATGAAATTTGCCTCTATGAAATGTGTTTACTATAACTGCAAAAACTTGAGCAGCCTGGGTAAAATGTATTCTAAGATATCGTCCATGGTAACAACTCTGTAATTAATATCTGTGAATGTGAGTTTCTACAGCTTTAGGGCAAAGCAAAGAACGTGAGGGGATAAACGTAAAAGAATTGCTGATGGCATCTTCTTTACAAAATACGGATAGTACCAGTTTGGAAACTAGGTAGCTTTTTTGGTTAGTCTGTGATTGAATGATCCATTGGTTTTACACAAAAGCCGTAAAAACATGTTTCTTTAAGACTTCGAAATGACGATTGTGTAGACTCTGACGTCCCCACACCCTGTGGACCGGATGCTCTTTCCTGCTAAATGTCTGGATCAATCTCCCCAGCTCTGTCTCAGTCATGATCTCTTTATTTAGCCGATTCATTTGACTGCTCTCTTATCCACCATCTCGGTAACGCATTTCTTTTCTCTGCGGGGAAAACAAACATTTAGGACGAAGTCTGTCTTGTGGAGAAGGATAAAGGAACACGTTATCGCTGGCGGGACTGACCTTTCGCAAGTTTGATAGACATCAACTCTAAGCTCCTGAGAACACTTCTCCGCCATTCCCTCCCCCAAGACGCGGCTCTCTGCTACTAGCTGGCTTATTTTCCTTCCTTAAAACATAATGCCTTCTCGGAGTCAATCTGAAGATATTTGTCAAGCCTGCTGTAGGTTTGCTGGGTGGCATTTCTCTTGTTATGCCATGTTTTGTCTTGTAATGTTTGAACTTTGTTTTGTGGCATAGAAATAAATATGTGTACATGCACTCCTCAGCCTGACAGGAAAGCAAACCCACATGGAAAATGTTGGAAAGCATTAGCCAGAGAAATTCCAGCGCCCCCTTCTTTTGAGAGCACTGTCTCTCTTGTCTATTGAAATGTGGGCAAAAACATTCCTGGTGACATATAAGGTGTAGAGATGGAGGAGACGGGACAGAGTCTCTTTGGGAAATGTATTTATTTGGTTAGAATGGTACAGAACTCTTTGCCCAATTAATAAGGAATTCAAAGTAGTGTTTTCCTAACAGGAGGGGTGCTCCTACGTGTTTTTAAAAATCAGCTTTCCTCTTGTCTGAAGGATACGGGTAGTGAAATGACCTAAAACAAAATCCTCCTTTAAATCACTCTGTGGATCAAATACCACTCCTTGAGCCAGTGGGCTGACAGAAAGCTGATCAGGGATTTTCTCTTGGGTCTGAAGGGAAAGAGAGGATTAAGGTAAATTTGGGCTGATCTTTTAAGGTCTGTCCTAAATGGTACTACCTTTCCAGTGATCCCTTCTCCAGTGTCTCCAGGTGGCATTCACAGCTTTCACCAGTATACTTCCAAGGCACTTCCCACGCCCATCAGTCACAGCACTGTGTTCCATCATTTATCAGCCCTTCTTTGCCACACACATCGCGAACCTCAAAGCTCTCAGAGCAAGCTCTACCTCATTTGTATATTCTTCACATTCAGTGCCTAGTGGTGGCTACACAAACTTATTAAACTGGCCTATTAAACCAGTGACTGAATGGATGATACAGCAGCAGCTCTCTTTTCATGAAGCTCAGCAAGGAGTCCTCATCTTGACAACCCTAGAACGCACCCTGGAGTGCAATTCCATTGGGGTCACCAAACTACTTCTGGTAAACAGAGGCTTTTGTGAGAAGTATCAGACTAATTGCTCGAGATTATGGCAATCTCATCAGGGCAAAACCCATTGATCTTTGAAAGCTCTCTGTAAATCAAAATAATGCACACCATTAAACAATTATCTTGCAAAGTATCTTCGGAAAAACAAGGCCATGGACCATCTTATTATGGAATCACCAACTAAAGTTGAAGACATGGGATATTATAGGCAGGAATGCCAGGGATGCAACCCTAAATATAGGCAGATGTAAGAAGGGGATGATAAAAGTATGGGTGCTTCAAATTCATGGGAGCAGATGCTGTGAAAGTGGCAGCATGCAGGGCACAGGGTGAGCTGACTAAACTTTCACCTCAACTCTAGGTCCAGGAAATTGTCGCATCTGTTAAGAAGAGGGGTAGAGAACAGGAAGGGTCTCTCTTTAAGAGAAGCCTAATGGGAGAGCCAGAAACTCAGCTTCCGTATTTAAGCATCATACAGAAGAGTAAGAAAGACATTACATATGCTATTCCTTAATTGCTTCTTTGTCCATTTTCATTCATATAGTCTTTCATGTAGTCATTCTTTGTACAGATGCATATTGATCATCAGTTACAGCAGGGCTTTTCAAACATCAATGGTCACACATCTCCCTGCTGGTCCAGAGAGAATGCAGATTCGGACTCCAGCTGTCTGAGATGGATCCTGAGGTTCTGAATTTCTAATGACCTCCCGGGAGATGTTGGTGTGGTCGGAGAACAACTCTAGGCGGGGCACTTAGGATATCAAGATGAAAAAGCCCTACTCTTCAGATGTGCCTCTGCTATACTGGATCTATACTTTTCCCTCAAAAGTTCATGCACACTCTGTCTGAATTCATTTTCATTACTATACCAAAATGCCCATGGCTGGTAAACTTTATAAAGAAAACATGCTTCTTTTGGCTCACAGGTCTGCTCCAAGGTCAAAGAGCTGCCTCTGCCAAAGGCCTCGAGGTGATTCCAGGTGTCCCATGGCCAGGCAGGGGGGATGGTATGTGCATGCCTGTCTCCACTGGATTATCTTCTTAAGACAGAACCAGGGCTCAATCACAAAAGCTCCGTCTTGAAGATCTTATCTAATCCTACCCTGGAAGACCCACTTCTAAATATTCATAGTTGGATTCAGTTTCAGCTTCCTAATACTTCATGGTGGGGATTAATTTCCAACACATGAACCTGTGGGAGATACTCAGGCCAATCCAAACAGTGCCATACTCTGCGTGACTCAGGTGCTTTGGGTAAAATCGCTGTCCTCTGCTTGTTATCGCTATACAACTATGTACATAGGAGGAGTAATCAAAATACCCCATGAATGTTTAAATTTTTTAAAAAAATAATATGGTAAAAGACACATTGCCATTCATCCCTGTCAAAATACTCCTCCTTACTTCTGCACAACAATCCCGCCAATTTCTGAATCAGTTCTGGAGGTTCCCCTTCCTGGGTGTCTTTACAAAATGTGATATAAAACATACAGCGAACGCTGCTGCCTAGCACCATCCAATAGAAAGGCAGGCTTCTAAAATATCACAGAGTGTCCTCAGACACCTTATTCATTACATCTGACACTGGGTGACTTCTAGTTCTCCCCCACAGTCAAAATGACCACAAAAAGTCAACATTTTGAGTTGATTCAGGAGACTGAAGAAGCCATCACAGTGTAACTAAAGACACCCAAAAAAGAGGACTTCCAGAGCTGCACCAGAAAGTGGCAAGAATGATGGGATACATGTGTCAAAAGTGAGGGGCAGTATTCTGAGAGGGATGAATGGCAATTTTTTAAAACAATTAAACATGCACTGGATATTTTGGGTCATACCTCATACATGCATATGCATATACACATCTGCTCATGTGTGTGTATGGATTCATCTATCTCTTAGCAAAGGGTAATTATACTCTCACCCCATCTGGCTTGGAATTTGTTGGGGGGGAACAAATTCTGTCTCTCATATTCTCACATTTCCAATGGCCTGATCTCTGAATGGTACCTTGGACTCCATATCTAGGAATATGGATGACATGGATAGAGGTGTGTGTGTGTGTGTGTGCGTGTGTGTGTGTGTGTGTGTTATTAATTCAAGATGGGGGTAATACATGTCACAGGAACAAGAAAGCAGAATAATTTTAAAAGTGTGCTGGAGTCTCCATCAACTGATGAATGGATTAAGAAACATGGTACATATATAATGGAATTCTATCTAGCCATAGAAAATGGAAGAAATCCAGTCCTTTCTGACAATAGGGATGGACCTAGAGGACATTATGTTAAAGGAAATAGATCATGTACAAAAAGGCAAGTACTACATGGTCTTATTCCTACATACAATAAAAAGTGGTTCTCAGAAAAATAGAATAGTTATCACTGGAGGTGAGGGAGGATAGTGCAGAAACGAGGGTAGGGAAAGACTGCTCTGTAGACACTGAGTTGCAGTTGGATAGGAAGGAGACATTCTCAAGGACTAGAAGGGTGATGGTAAGTAATGAGCACGTACTGCATATTTCAAAAACCTACATGGAATTGTTTCCACCAAAGACAAATGATGAAGGTTTGAAGTGATAGTTCACTGTGATTTGGACATGTCACTATGTGTGATTTTGACACATCACGTGGTACTCTATCAATGTATAAGTTCTAAATACCTTTCTGTATTAAATAAAAATTGCTTTACATGTTGAAAAGAAAAAGTGGATTGCTTACCTTCAGTTCACTTCAGACTACTTTCCTTTCAAGAGTGAAAGGAGGTTGTCCTCTTCATGTCCCGTCCAGTTGACTGCTGTGAATCTCCTGACTTTTTTCTTGCTATTTTTCTTTGCAGTTTGGAGATTTTTACATTTCTTGGAAGGTTCAGTGTGATTTTGAGCAACTCCATTGTGGGTTTATCTGCTGGGTCCTGGTGCACGGGCTCGGTCCAAACAAGGGCTGCATATAAAAGTTTATTTCCTCAAGATATGGAAGATTCTGTTCCAGCCCTCAGCAAATAATAACGGGAATCCCTCCAAACCGTACCTCGCTAATAGATGTTCTTGGATGTGCCTCTTCCAGTGCAGCCCAAGAAGGAAACCCCTCATTGAAGCCCATGGGTTCTGAGCATGGACAAGCATGTTTGAGCATGTTCAAGGGCTGCATCCACTCCATGGCCCTGCACCATTGCACCAACAAGATGAACCCAAGCAACATGGCTCCCACCTCTGGTTTCCTCTCCCTGCCTTGCACATCCCCTGGGATCAGGCAGAGCGGCTGTGTGTTCCTTCTCAGCATGATCCTCTGAAGCACCCAGTTTCCCCCCAGCTAATAGACATCCATACACCTTTCCTTCAGCCTCAAATCTATGTTGAGGTACTCTGTATATTTTATTCGAAATTTTCTCCATGTTGCAGAAGTTTCAAGCACCCCCGACCAGCTTAGATGGTGCTAACATGCACGTGATCACTACACAGCCAGCATCAAACAACTTCAACTTAAAAAGTAGGTGTATGTTTCACAGACTGGTGAACATCTGTCTTCCCCTCTACATCCTCATTGCTGAGACAGCAATGATGCAATTCCAGCAGGAACTCCACAAATGGAATAAAATGATAGATTACCTCTTTTCTAAGGACTTTTTCTAAGCACCGCATTTGTGTTAGTTCACCTGATGGGCCAAACACCTGATAAAGTGAAGTTGGCTTTGTCACCAATTGCATTTCAGAGTTGAGCAAATCAAAGCAAGTGGGACTCCGTCCCCTGAAATCTGGCTTTTCAAGGGAACTACTGCAGGGAAGCCTTGCTGAAAGGGCTAGGAAAACGAAGATCTGAAACAATAAGCTATCTGTTCTTCTTCAGTGTCCTCTCTCAGATGCACCTGTCATGCACATTTTACCTTCTAGGACCTTCCTCATAGTTTACAATCTTTTTTAACTCTTATTTTTACTAGTGTGTGTTTACAGAACATAGAGATCATCTCATTGTGCAGAGTTGGTACGTATGTGTAACACATCTTACTTTTCTTTAAAATCCCCCTCTCCTCCCTTTCCCCTCCTTCCATCTCTGGTTTCCCTTCCCTTTCGCAAAAGATCTCTATCCCTGTTTATTTTGTTCCTTAATTTACTTGTATTTTGAATTTCTCGTATAAGAGAAACTGCAACATTTAAACCCGTGTGCTTGATTTATTTCACTTAACATTGTGTTCCCAAGGAGCATCCATTTTCCTACAAGGAAAATAGAAACCTTGAAATAATTTCCTTTTTATTTCCAGCCACAACTCCCAAGACTATGGCTTAGCCTTGGGGTATACAACCCCACTTGGGGACTGAGAAGAAAACAATAGATAAAATTTGGGTTGTGACATTCCTTTCTTACATGCATATTGTGAGAAATGTTCTCCTCTCCTCCATGTTTTCAAACCTCCACATTTTTTGAGGAGTGGGGAGGCGTCATGTTTTCCAAATACCTGAGATTCATTTAGGGACAATTCACAACCTTGCACAGCAAAATTATTGCATTAAATTTCATGTAAATAGCTTATGAGCACAAATGCAGAAACTCTCATTGTGAGTATCTGACATGCTTAAGCTTATATAGATAACATATTGTGTAGACACATGAGTGCATGCCATAAATAAATACATGATGTTATGCACTGACTTTCCCTGGAGCTCTTAGGAAACGCTCTTGATCTGATGGTTTGGCTGAAAGTTTATTTTGTTCCAGCACCCTAATTAACATGTAGAACATGTCACATGGAACCTTGCAGCTAAGCTACTCACAATTGTAAATAATCTTTGTCTTCATTGATCAGGGATCTTTTAAATCTTTTGAATACATACTGCTTTACAGCAGCACAAGATACTAATCCACTCCTCGGGAAGCACAGAGCTCTCTCGCTCTCTTCTGTTTATTCCAATCTCTTTTCAAGTTGAAATGCCCTTGGCAGTGCACAATCCACTGTCATTGTGTTTTGAACAAATACTCTTCAATTTCAATCACAATGCACACACAGAGGATCATCCCAAAGAAGGCAAAACACATCCTAGGAGATAAAAGCAAACAAACACTCCTATCACCTTTTAAAATGTAAACAAAGGCACAGCCCTCAGATACCTGGAGAAATGTCTTTGCCCTCCTCTATCATTTTTAAATTCCACCAGCTGTCTATTTCTCCCCCTACATACTGAAAATAACATCAAAATCAACACATGTTTTTAAAAAAACCTTAACTTTAAATAAACCATTATGGCAAAGAGAGTAAAAATAAGTTAACAGCCAAAATCGCAATAGTTATGTTCATGATCAAATAAGTCACAGCCAACGAGCCAATGGACACAATGATGAAAACTTTAAATTCTTGGCTTTTAAGGAATTTTTATTAACGAAGCAAAATATGTGTAATGAAATATTCAGGGAAAGAACACTGTGATCATTAATTATGACATGTCAACTCGACTCTAAGAACTGCTCAGCAGAGCAGTAAAACTCTGGGCGCGTTTGTGGATGACTGACATGTGAACCAGCCCACTGGGTGGGGGGGAGGGACCAACCCCTACAGATAGAATTTCATTATCCATAGGTGAAAAAGGGAAAGGGTGGAGGTGTGTCCTACATGATCGCCTCTGTATCTTGGTCACCAGTTCCCTCAGCCTTCCAGCATGGACTCGCACTAGTGACAGCTCCAGAGTGAGTTTCCAGGCCTTCTACCTTCAACTGCTACTGGATTCTCCATTCTCCAGGGCACAGACACCGCCATTTTGGATTCTTCCAACTCTGGTCCCACAGGTGGCCCCTGGGACGCTTCTGGGTTTGACCTGCAAGCCTACCTGATAAACCCCTTTGTATAATTATACTTCTGTTTTATATTGATTCTGGTCCTCTAGAGAGCCTTAACCACTGCAATAATATACTGTCTGTGTACGCATAAAGTGTAAACCGTTCTATTAAAATTAAGCAATGGGTTAATACATGTAAAGCCACATGGATGTATGCATACTTTAATGCATTAAAATGAGAAGCAAAGAACAATGCTGTAAGGAAATAGACTGAAATCATATGTACAGAGAGACGTGTGGAGGGCCATTCTAAGGAATTATTTTACAAAAGAGTTAATGGAAGCTGTGAACTGCATGTTCAGAGATAGCCTGGGCAGAGACATTTCGTCTGAATTGTGGGTCTAGAACAGGGATCATCAAAAGGCAGCCAGGCAGGCAACGAAGAATCAATGCTGCATTTGTAGTACACACGCCACGGATGCACCTTGTTGGCCAACATAACCTGAAATACTTACAATCCGGCCCTTTACAAAAGAAAGTTTGCTGAACTCTGGGTTAGAATCTGGATGGGGCCTGTAGATATGATGTTTATCCTTCCGTCAAGGTTTTGCTCATATCTGTTGATACAGAGCCAAGATCTCCCCTGTTGCTTTCATTCACCACCAGGTAAAGCATCTCACTCTGCTTGAACTGCCGCATGCCACAGCCATTACTCCATTACAAATGAGGATGGATGAATCGCAGGCTTAAAGAACCACAGAGAAACATAATTACTAAAGACATAAAGTCGGGAAACACCACCCATGGAACCCCTGGTTCACAATAAATTTCCCAGCTGATTCACTCACACCTTCTTGTTTGTTTGTTTTTGGTCTAATAGAAAAGAAGACTAAATAAGTGACACAGCCATTTGCCCTAGAGCCATCTTGTATTTTGTTGGGCTACAAAATTAGAATTCTCTCAATTTGACTTGATCTCATTTCATTTCATTGTGGTGTTCTCATTGTAACAACTCACTGATCCTGGCTTTTTCTAGAACTGCTTTCCTGCCCAGCCTGGTGCAATGCAGTGCTGATTTTATGAATAACTCAAATGCATGGAGTAAAACGTGTGGACTGGCATCGATCAAGAGCATTTAGGATGTCAGCTAGAGGTGAAAAGACATCTTTGATTCTCTAACCTGGGAAGACAGGGACGTACATTGTAAGTTCCCGGAGCCGATGCTATAAATTGTCCTTTCCAAATGGAGAGCAGCATTCTCTCTTTCTCCTTGTGTGCCTGACAGTCGTGGGCCCACAAGTCCTGGTTTTAGGATGAAAATTCCCCATGCTGCCCCAGATCTGCAGAGTAGGACAAAAACTGTCATCCTTTCTCAGCTGTAGCTCTCATTCTAAAGGGAATTTAAGTGTCATGCTAATGACACCAGGCTTGGCAACATTTCAAGACCTTTCTCAAAAGGGCTCTTGCAAAGTTGAATTCTTCACTGCAGTGGACCAGCTGGCTCTTAATGGGACCAAATAAAACAGAATTCTAAGAAGTGAGTTTGGAGCGTTAAGGGGCACAATGGCTCTCCCAGTCTTGGTGGGTTCGACTGAGAAGACTAAGGTTTGAAAAGGTTCAGCCTTATTATGTGGGCTTCTGGAAAACTCTTTTTGACACCAGGCAGTTTTATTTTTCTCTTTGTCTTTCATTAGGGCTGCTGTGACTTATGTGTCTGGGAAGCACTTCTTTGTAAAATGTGATAGCTCTCCCCATGAAGACAGACTGGTTTTAATGACAATAACTCGATATTATAGGTGGCACTATCTATTGTAAGAAATTGCCATTGGTGATAAAAGGTCTGTAAACTTAAAATCTGCTACAATGGAGGCTGAGAAGGAGGAAAAGACACTCTTGGGAAGCCATCATCATAAAAATGTCCAAGCTAGCAGTAAATTGGGACAAAGAAAATGCTCTTTGGGGAGTGAAGTTCCTGCCTGAAGGGGGCATAAACCAGCCCCAACCTACCAGATATCAAACATCATTGGAAGGCACACAAGTTATGACTCTCATCTTTTTGGAAAATAGGATTTGAGTCTTTCATTTCCATTTTTTTCTGTAAGACAATAAAAGATCCTATCATCATTAAAATGAAACCTAGGCAGGTAATATGGGGGGAATTCTCTGCACTTTCTATACCTTTTTTTTTTTCTGTAAACCTAAAACACTTCTAAAAAATACATGAATCTATTAAAATGCAAACCTGTAAAACTCCTAGAAGATAGTTACAAAACTATGACATTCTGGAAAAGATTACATTGAAAGTAAAAAACAATCCAATGTCACCGGAGGTTAGAGAGGGGCGGGTTGGTGGAGAATAGAGGATTTCTGAGGCATGGAAACCATCATTTATGATACTGTAATGGTGGATATTATTATTATATGTTTCTCAAGCTCTTAGAATGCATGTCAGTAAAAGTGAACCTTAATGTAAACTACTGTAATAATTGGGCAGTAATAATGTGCCAGTGGAGTTTCACCCAGTCTTTAGAAACCCAAAAAGTGTACCACTGTGCTGGGGGATATTGATGATTTGGAGCATTGTATCTGTGTTAGGGGTGTAGAGAGTATTTGGAGAATCTCTGTGGCTTCTACTCAATTTTTCTGTGAAAACACTTCTACAATAACACAAGGTCCTTAAAAATACACACAGACACATATACAGACATACATACCCTCTCCTCTTTAAAAACAGTAATAACCTTGCAGCATATACACACAAATAAAGTCAAGCCTGATAATCAGTCAGAAATGATTTCAGATGAGATGAAGGAATGGTGGTGACTGTTGGGTAGGTGAAATTTGCTGGTTCTTAACTGAAGCTCAAGGCTCCTACAAGAGATTCCTTCTCCTCCGTTTCCTAAGCCTCAGGCTGCTATGCAGGTATTTGTTGAAAATCTGAATGGATTCCAGGAAGGAAGAAATTGAGGCTGGCAGAATATGATTCCGTATTTCTTTCGTATATTTCGATGGCAGAGAATCATCACTTGCTTTGTGGGAGCAAACCCCTGCTCGCCAAATGGGGACTGAGCCAGCTCTACTGTAATTGTGCCCAAGCCAGAGTGAAATCTGCCCAGATGCTGAGCAGCCCCTCCTGGGGCATGCCACATGGAGTCAGGCAGGATGCCAATCTGAAGAGGACATGTGGGATGCTAAGAAGAAATCACCAACATTAGATTGTAGGACACAGGGTTGAACAGAGTTTTGCATTATTTGAGTTATTCATCTTTTCTTTAGAGATGCCCTGTTTGTTTCCCCAAAACACAGATTAGTGAAACATTAGGGTATCATGAGGTCCTCCTGGTGCAGAAGCAGTGGAGAGAGAGGAGAGAATTGGGGTCCTGGGGAATTCAGCAGCTCCCTTCTCCACATCTGATTCGAGCGCTGTGTGTTAGTACTATAGTGACTGAATCTCAATCTCCACAGAATTAGTTCATGGGCTCTCCAAATTATCCATTTGCAACCCCCCCCCCCAATATACCCTTAGGGTTTTCTGGTTTAAAGAAGTAAGTTAGATAATCTCTGTTTTTTTTTTTTTTGGACCAAACTAGCTTCCTGTAACTTTGTTTTTCAAATCTACAAATGAACTAATTGTGAAATGTCTCTCTAGCTGTTTGTGTGTATGTACTTCTAAAAATTGAAAGGCAGAAGAGCAGTAGCTCATGGGGAGCAGACCTCTTAACTTAATGGTCAAGATAGTTGGCAAATTGATAAATTGATTGGTTCATTGGTTGATTGATTGATTGTAGTACAGAGGATTGAACTCAGGTCCTTTGCACTGAGCTACATCCCCATCCCTTTTTAATTATTTTATTACGTTGAGACTGAGTCTCTAAATTCTCTAAGACTGAAGTAGCACTTCTGATCCTCCTGCCTCAGCCTCCCCAGAGTGCTGGGATTAGAGGCCTGTGCTACCGCACTTGGTTTGCAGTAAGAAAATTAGTCATTACAAAGGCCATCTCCAGCAAAGGGTGTTTCCAGTTGCACTGGAAAGCAACGTGGACACATTTAGATCCAGGATTCCTTGCTGACATTACTCTACTTTCCATTTTCTTTTTTCCTATACATGCATACTTATATATCTCAAATGTACAAGTAGATTGCATATTAGCAAGTGTTGATATTTGGTCCCTCACCGGCAGTGCAGCATCTCCTTTCGTGAGCTCTTCTGGTTGTAGGAGCTCTGTCAGGGTTAACTTTGTGGATGCCATGTTTTGGGGTGTTTATCTATTTGGTGAAAATGCACTGTTCACTTCCCAACTAGATATTACG
Organism: Heterocephalus glaber; assembly: GCF_000247695.1. The sequence continues at coordinate 5,251,133 of NW_004624834.1, read as the reverse complement.
GTCCTCTAACTACTAGTTTAGCAGTTAGGGTCGGGAGAGTAGAGCCACATCACTTCAGGCTGGATCGTGGCTTTGCTACTTGGTAGCTCTGTGACCTTGAGCAATGTACTCAACCTCTCCGGGCCATTGGTTGGTTCTTCTGTATTTTTTGAGTCAAAGTGAGGCTATTACCAGAACGGTGCAACAAGAATGTGAAGACAAAGACGTTGTCCAATGAACATTGCAATTAAGCAAGAAGCAAAAAAACAAACAAACAAACAAACAAAACAACCAAAAACCAAAGCCAAGCTCTTACCTGCTCTTCTGGGAATGACTTTCTATTCATAAGCGCTATGTGCTACCCAGGAGGTACTGGACAGACAATGTCTCCCCTGGCCATGCTGTCTTTTGATCATTCCAAAAGGAAACTCCACCAAGGGGATATGGTTTAATGGCTGGATTCTATCTCTCCTTGGGTGAAAAGAATAGAATGGAATCAATTGCATTGTAGCCATGGTGTGTTCCCAAAAGTTGAGCTGAATTTTAACACTGGAGATATTAAAGCATATTCAACACGCTTGTAAAAATGCTAGAATTATGATTCCTTGGAGAGTTACTGTTTAAAGTTGCTTAAAAGTTTTTAGTCCATGAAATACTAGCACCTGTTTCAGATATTGAAACAGAATCATTGCTCTTAGAGGGGAAAGAATAACCTAAAGATATCTTATTAATTCCAAGCTACATTGTCAGAGAGTCAGAATGGAAATCTAAATGGCAAGAATAGCCTAGCTTTTCCTCGGCAGGCAGGGGATGTGGGCCTTTCTTCTCTGGAATCCTTTGCTCGGACAGTGCATAGGCAGAGAGGATTAAGAAGGCAGGAAAGGAGGAAAGAAAGAGGGTAAGAGGGAAGGAAGGGTGGAGGGAGGGAAGGAGGAGCAAAAGGAAGGCAGAGAAAAATGTGGATGGCAAAATTCACAGCATTTTATCATCATATAAAAGCCAATATTCTTGTTGAGCATCAAACAAGGAAATGGTGTAATGAGCACATTTAGATGGTAACGATAGAAATGACAAGATGTGTATATATATATGTATGTATATATACATATATATTACCAAATAATATTATGAAACGAACTGAATCCAGCAATTATCTTGAAATGTATTTGAAAAAGAATTCTTTTTCTCCATGGTTTAAAGAAAACATTTCATTTGAATTCTAAAATTTAAATATTCATTTCCTTGCCAATAGAAGAAGAAGAAGCGAAAGAGGAGGAAGAGAAGAAGGAGGGGGAAGAAAAGGAGGAGGAGGAGGGGGAGGAAAGAGTAAGAAAGAAAGGAGGAGGAGAAAAAGAGGCTTTGTATTCTCTGCGTGGATCCCGTGAAGAGCGAGTGCTTTCCCTTGCTGGGCTAACTTGTTGACTTTTGTATACTGAACCAACAGGAATTTCACCTCTTAATGAAGTGAGCTACTTCAGACACCCTGACCTCGTCGGGAATGACCCTTTTCATCCCATCACGAGCCTCTCCCCCTGAGGAGAGTTGATTAATGGTGCTACAGACACTTTACCCACATGATCGCTTCTTTGGCTTCACCGTTCTCCAGCCTGAGTGCACTTCCTTTTATCATCTATCAAATGCTGTCTGTGTAACAAACGCTTGGCTTTTTGGGGGGGATCTTCTGCTTTCTTCGATGATACAGATCAGCTGTATAGGGCAGCTGGAAGCAAGCTTTTTGCCAGACAAAGGAAAACGTAGCCATTCCAGCTGCCCGCAGAAGGACGGCTGTGACAGCTCTGCTCTTCCACCACTGTCAGTTTTCCTTAAAGCCCCGTAGAAAGGTTAGGTTGAAAGACTTTCTATAAGAGATGCATATTAATATTTTGATGTAGTTAAACACCCAAGATGAATGATATCCATTAGTTCTATGTTGCCTATTGTGTTATATATCATATATATTTTCTATAAATGTGCATATTGTCACATTAACACTATATTGTATACAATATTACAAGAGATAAACATATTGTGCATATTACATGCAGCATGTATGTATTATAATATGAATATGTATACATGCACACAGGGCCACAAAGCAACCTTTGAGTGACACATGTACTGAAATTTAAATTGAATAATGGAGTATTTCCTAAAGGCTGAGTAAGCCACATATGATATAGAAGCCTTTTTCAAAATGTGGATTTATTTATCAGAAGGTAGGACATCATATATAATGGCAGCTATATATAATGGTTACCATAGAACACCATGTATAATGGTAAAAGTACAGTGTCTTTTTATGGAGGTATGTAAATGGTTCTTTTAAATTAACTACTTCTACCTTGGAAGGATGTAAAAGCTACACTACTATAAATAGTATTCATTTATTCATAGCTATATGTTTCCAAATGCATATGCTTTTTTCCCCCCACTACTGGGGATTAAACCTAGGGCCTATGCACTGAGCTACATCCCTGGCCCTTTTGTATTTTTTATTTTGAGGTAGGGTTTCTCTTAGTCACTAAGTTGCTCAGGCAGGTTTGGGTCAAACTTGTAATCCTCCCACCGCAAGGTCCTAGAGTGCTAGAATTACAGGGGTATACCACCATCCTCCACTTGCCCATATTTAATATCTTAAAAGCACATATGCAGATATGTGGGAGTCTGTGGGTGTGTTTAGGCTCCCTAATATACGTATTACTACAATATCTCTAATGATGTAGAAACATATTTGAAAGTTGATGTCATCATTCTGACCATTAAGGAAAATACCACAGGGAGAATTTCAGAAAGTGGAATGAATTTGGCAAGCTTTCTAACTTTTCTCACTAAATTAAGTATTTTCCTAATATTCAAAATTTATGTGCAGAATTACATATCTCACATAACCTTATCAGAAACTTCCTGGGAAAAGGCTCATGCATATAACTGATTATTTTAATAAATGTTTGATATAGACTTGTTTTGTTCCTAATGAGATCCAAAATAAAATCAAAGCAGTACTTTATTTTTGATCCTTGGCTGAAACTAAGAGATAAAAGTTGAACAAACTCTTGAGAGACAAAGAAAAAAAAGTCCAAAAGGGCAAACTGGATCCCTCCCTGCTGGATGGCTTATTTCAGTATCTCTGTACAGAGCTTCCCATTTACAAAACAGAGGGCAGAATCAATCCAGGGCAGGATTCCAGACCAGAACAGGTGAATCTGAGGCAAGAACAGCTCTATATTTAACCTGTGCCACAAAGGCTGCACAAATGCACTTAGGTTAAAGCAGAAAATATTCTTTATGAGATGAAAAGTTTCAGCTCTTCAATGGATTTTTACTTGTGCGACATCAGAGGACATTAATTTGATTCTGTGATCAGAACAAAACCATTGAAGTGGGTAGAGAGTCATGATGAATTGGTGGGAAGCGAACTCTGAGTGGATAGACGGATCCCGAAACCACAGTTTTAGCAGAATTGGAGAGAAAACTGCAAAATTAGATCTTAATATTGGAAGAACATAAATGGAAAGCTTCCTTGGCTCTAGTCTAAATAATAATGGTATGGAAGAAGTTAAACTGTCACTATTTCCTGAAGACATGATACTCTACATAGAAGACCCAAAAAATTGCACCTAAAGACTTCTACACTTAATCGACAGATTCAGTAGAGTAGGTGGATACAAGGTCAACACTCAAAAAACAATAGCCTTTTTGTACACAAATAACACGTGCACTGAGAGAGAAATTAGGGAAACAATCCCTTTCACAATAGCATCCCCCCAAAATGAAATATCTAGGAATCAACCTCACAAAGGAAGCAAAAGACCTCTACACAGAAAACTACAGCACTCTGAAAAATGAGATCAAAGAGGATATTAGAAAATGGAAAGACATCTCCTGTTCCTGGGTAGGAAGAAACAACATAGTGAAAATGGACATACTTCCAAAACTGCTATACAGATTCAATGCAATCCCAATTGAAATCCCAACAGTATATTTCACAGAGCTACATAAAACAATCCAAATATTCACTTAGAACCAGAAGAGACCTAGAATAGCAAAAGCAATTTTAGGCAACAGAAACATGGCAGGGGGTATCACAATCCCCAACTTGAAAGTACTACAAAGCCACTGTGATAAAAACAGTGTGGTACTGGCAAAGAAACAGACCTGAGGATCAATGAAACAGATTAGAAGATGCAGAAACAACTCCAGACATACTCAGCCACCTCATCTTTGACAAAGGAGCCAGCCATCCTCACTGGTGGAAAGATAGCCTCTTTAATAAATGATGTTGGAAAAGCTGGATTTCAACTTACCAAAGATTAAAACTAGATCCCTATCTTCCATGATGCACTAAACTAAAATCAAAGTGGATTAAAGATCTAAATATTAAGACAGAAACACTAAACTTGCTGGAAGATAAGTTAGGGTAGAACTCTTGAAGACATTAGCATAGGAAAAGACTTTATGAACAAAACCTCAGTACCACAGGAACTAGCACAAAGAATCAACAACTGGGATCTCATTTTATTAAAATGCTTCTGCCCTGCAAGAGAAACCACCAACAGAGCTAAGGGACAACCTACAATGTGGGAAAAAAAATTTAGCAGCTGTTCCTCAAAGGTCTACTATCTGGAATATATAAAGAACTAAAAATAATCAGACCCCCAAATATAAAGACCCAATTCAAAAATGGGCATCCTAAATGAACAGACATTTCTCAGACAAAGAAGTAAAAGCAGCAAATAAACATGAAAAAATGTTCAACATCACTGGTCATTCGAGAGATGCAGATGAAAACAACACTGAGATTCCACCTCACCCCAGAAAGAATGGCTGCTATCAAATCAACCAATGACAAATTCTGGTGGGGTTGTGGGGAAACAGGAACCCTGCTCCACTGCTGGTGGGAGTGCAGACTGGTGCAACCACTGTGGAAATCAATATGAAGATACTTCAAAAAAGTAGGATTAGAAGTCCCATTTGACCCAGCTATTCCCCTGCTGGGTATCTTCCTCAAAGAATTAAAAGAATTATACCCCAATGATATATGTGCACCCATGTTTATAGCAGCACAGTTTGTAATAGCTAAAGCTTGGAAACAGCCTAAGTGCCCATCAACTGGAGACTGGATAAAAAAGATGTGTTTGGTTTTTTTTTAATAAATATAGTACTACTCAGCCATAAAGAATGAGAAACTAGAGACATTTATAGCTAAGTGGATGCACATTGAGGCAATACTCTTAAGTGAAATAAATAGGACACACATGTGTAAATACCGAATAGTTTCTCTGGTGTGAAAAACTAAAAGTGTAAATAAGGATCAAAATGTATAATTGATATTGTGAAATAGGAAGAAAAGGTCTAAAGGAGTAGGGGAAGTGGGAGGGGTAGGGGAAAGGAAAGAAGGGAAAAGAAAAAATACGAGAAAAGGAAAAAATGGAAACAAAGTCTTTGTAAATAGTGAAGGGTGGAGGAGGTGAAGGGAGGGCAGGGGAAGGGGGAAAAATATGAACCAAGATACGTCATGTACAGGTACAAGATCCCAATGATGAATGTAACTGTATTGTATACCTAAAATGTACCAATAAACTTAATGGAAAAAAAATAGGGCTATTAGTTTCTTCCTACACCACCAGTTGTGTCCCTGTGATTGGACCATTGAGGTAGTGGGTGACCAAATGTCATCTTTTGGGACTCCCAGAGTCAGATATCTCACCTAAAAATTCATTACAATAATGAATCCTTATGAAGTGATGTTTCACAAACCTAACTCATGAAATAATCAAACCACAGCTTTTGTTTTAGTCTCCAACACATGATTCCAAAAAATGCAAATTGTTGTGACCTTTCTCTGCCCTGGAAGAAAATCCAGGAGGAGTCCTTGTGCAGCACATGGGGCTTCTGCATTTCTTAATCAGGACTTTCCTTGTTTGTTCCCTGGGTTTCTGTTAATTCCTTGTCTAACAACATCCATGTCATTAAAGTGAGAGCTAACACTTTGTAGGATTTCTATGTTCTGGGTTCTGCTTCATTCTCCCAGCTGGTCCAAGAGAAAGACTGTATTAGTTTTCCTGTCCTTGGAACACAATACCAGCCACTCACAACTGAAGGCAGGAGAAGTTTAACATGGCTCATGGTTTCAGGGGATTCAGTCCATGGTCACCTGGCTCCAAGGCACAAAAGTATGGTGGAAGGGCCTGGTGAAGCAAAGTTGCTTAGTTGATGGTGGCTGAGAAACAGTATGGGAAACAGTGTCAGAGAGAAAGGGATGAGGGACCAGATACAGACATCCAAGACCATGCCTCCATGACACACTGAGACACCCAGAACCGTGTTTTACTAATATACCAGGTATTTACAAAACCAGTCAAGTTGACACAATTAAGGGTAAGCGCCACAAAGGTGTTTATTGTTGTCTCCCTTTGATGGAAGAGAGGGCTGAGGTAGGCCTAAGTATCTTATGCACAGTTGCAGGTGAAATACGATTGGGGAGCTCCCATCTAGTCCCTAATCCTAGGATTATACTTACCTTGGCATTTCAGCCTTGAAGGGGGCCCATAAAAGTAGGTAAATTTGGAGCTCATCAACATTGTATTACCAGTTTTAAAACAGCTATTTCTTAAATGATCAATCTATCTATGTGCAGCGTAGAACCAGAATCTCTCCCGAAGCTCAAGGTAGTGAAGGAGACATCTGCAAGCACAAGGGAACAGTCAGTATTTTTAGCAAAAGCAGCAGCCTGTGTTTCCCTGTTACAACTGAGGTGGATTTGGGCCTCCATCATCTACACCTCCAAAGACGAGAGCCAGCAAGTCTTCATTATGACCTTCTTATCATCAGCACTCTTTTTTGTTCACATCCACTCACTGGTTCGCCTTTTCTCCCTCATAACCAGACTTTTGCAGGTCACACGGAGCTCTGCTGTGGATCTCTAGTTGTTTACATCTCTTGCACTGTAGGGATCAGATCTACCAAGAGAAGAAGCATTTGTCTCAACTGCAGAAATCTCCTGATGAAAACCCATCGGCCAACTCAGGCTCCCACCTGTTAAATGGGGGACGGGTTTGGGACCATAGTATGAATCTTGCAGGTAAGTAATTTTTGTCACATCCAGTTTTACCGTGGGCAATATTTGGGGATTCCTCCTAAGAGAAGTCAATGTAAAACCCAATATCCTTTCTTTTTTCTACTGAAATGCAATACAGGTAAGCCCAACCCAGTCTGTCAGCCAGTCCTTAGAGCTGAGAAAGAGACAAGGACTTCATTACAAAGAGACACAGGAAGCACAGATGTTCCCAACTCTCAAGAGAAGCTGGCATGGCACCGTCTTGGGCCTTAAGGTTTTGGATATTACTCCACAGGTGGGGCCATATGCCTAATTCTAAAGAGACAATTTATAACCTACTTCCACTTCATCCTTCAATAGATGCAGCAGCTATAGCATGACAAGCGGCTCCTTATCATATTATGAATAGTCACATCAACTTCTTGAGGATCCTTCTAAGGTACTGGACCTTATTCTCTACCTGTAAACAAACAGCCTCTTGGAACCAGTCTTCCAAGCAGAGAGCAAAAGCAGGCCAGTGCTTTGCCATCTCAGAAACCCCATCGCATCCCAGACTCTGCACCATTCGCCTATTAACTCATCCCAGCAAGGAGTAAAACTGTAAATGGTGGTGTCAGACTTTATAGAGAGTGGCAGGTACATACAAGGAGTATTAGGCCAACTCTTAGAAGTTTTCCCGTGTTCATTCTGTCCTCTTTTCCAGCTAGTGGTCTAAGGATGACTTGGGAAACTTTTCTGTAAACCTGGTATCCTGCACTTGACAACATTTTAGGCAAGGATGAACCACATACTAATAGTCCCAGTGATACTATAATCCTCTTAGTTTGTGTAAGTACACTCTATAATGTTTGCACAATGATAAAATCACCAACAAATGCATTTCTCAGATGTTATTCCCTGATGAAACATTACATGACTGTACTTGCTTGTAACTCTTCATTTTCTTGTAGACAGTAGTGTATTTGCCAGGCTCCAAAACTTCCTTGGTTTTAAAACTCACAATCTTAACCCCATAAGGACCTGTGTCTTAGTGGGCAACTGTCATGCATGACATCGAGCAGATCTTTTATGAAATATCCCCCTAGATCCACAAGGCCAACCTTGAAAAGCACATTCATTTCTAAGCCTCACCACCTTAAAAATGTGCACTTTACCTTCCTGGGGCCACTCCTTTCCAGAGGTACTCTAAAATTTTCAGGACTGAGTTTGATCAAACCCTTGTATCTAGTACCATTGTTCCAACAGTCCGGCAGGCAAGTGAAGTGAGCTCTTCACTCTTTGAAAGCCATGGTTTTAGCCCTGAAAGTGACTGAATGATGTCTTTTAGATAACAGAGGCTAGAGAATGCTTGAAAGTCCTGCTAGTATAACCCCACTGAATCCATCACCCACATGAAGTGGTAGCACAGCCTAGGGAAGAGAGCAGCATCTTAAAAAGTGATTTTCCACTTTGTGTGCAATCTCCATACTCATGTTCCTTCAACACCTTGGTATGATTTATTGCTTACTCCAAAGTTTGCAAGCTTGATCTCCTCTCTGTAGGAATGCCCCGTAACCTATGCCTTGGCTGGCACATCAGTCTTGAAAACTCAGTGTAAAGCTCCTCATTTAGATGTGACCTGAGGGCATGGGCAAATCCACTCCTTTCAAACAGACGAGCACAAGGAGAATGCAAGGATCACAGATTTTCCTGTACCGAAATTCCTTCCATAAGATGTGCTCAAGGAAGACAGAACTGTGAAGAGCTTCTGCTACTTGGATAAAGGAACAACGTTCAAAGACTTATGACAGTAGATGAGATGATCCTGAGCTATGGATCTCAGCTTTTTTCGAACAAGCGTGATTCACTGACTGCAGCCACTCTGTCTGCTTTCATTCTGAGATGTTTCCCTCTCTGCAACCTGTGTCATCAAAACATGAAGAATGCATTAGAAGAGGGACAAATTCCACTTCCTCCCTCAGCGTTCCACCTCCAGTAAATCGCCCCCTTCCGGGGCAGTCTGTGTACTCGCAGAGTTTTAGTTGGGTCTGCTGATAAGTTCAGATTGGAGCAGATGCATGGTTGAAAAGGGGACCTGAGGAGTTGGTTTTATGGTGAAACATCATTTTTCTATACACCCTTGGCCATGCCTCGAACATTTTATATGCTTGGCCAGAACTTTCTGCATCCTTAGTGAAGCCTGGGATTTGCCAGTGGGATGTGCCTCAAAAGCTCCTCATGAGCAGAGTTTAGCATATTCGATATGTTGGAGAAGTAGGCCCTTTAGAACTGCCAGGAGGAAGGGAAGCAGTAGGAGAGAATGGTGGAAGAGCGTGGCATTATCAGAGGCCTGAAGCTCCAATGGCCCTCAACAGTGGTCTGAAGTGGAGGTGAAAAGCATGTATGTGTGTGTGTAGTGTCTTACACCCCTCATCAACAGCGATTAGATATACAGTGCTCCCAGAGATATCACACTATGTAGAGGAAGAGAGATATCTTTGGAAAAGTCCAAAGCAGAGGGCTGTGAGGAGGGCTTTAATTGTCTCTATAGGACTTGATAAGGATGCAGCACTACCGTGGCATGTTGTGCTGTAGTGCGATGTGGCAGGGGGTCAGGATCAGTAGATCGAATGAATCCATGGGTCAAAAGCATTTCTTGAACTTAGAATGGAGTGTGCGTAGGAAGCAGCCAGAGATGCCATGGGCGTGTGATGGGCATGCTAGATGTATCTAGAGACAGCCCCCCCCGCCCGCCCCCATTCTGATTCGTGCTCCCAGCCCTGGATGGAAACATCTGCTTCTCATGAATGGACCATTCTATCACCTCTCTCCTTTGCTCAGTTTGGTCCGTTGAAACAAGAAGGATGTAGATAAGTAACACTTCATAGAGCATGCAGCACCAGGAGGAGTCTGGGTTCTCCCTGGATACAGGAAATGTTTCAGGGTGGCTTCCTGGTAAATATGATACAGTAGTCCCCTCTTATCTATGGTTTCTCCTTCTACGTTTCAGGTACCTGTGATTAACCATGGCCCCAATATATTAAATGGAAACTCCCACAAATGAGTACTTCACAAGCTTTACATTGTGCACTGTTTGGCATGATAAAAGCTCACAGGGTTCCAGTCCATCCCACCTGGGATGTGACTTATCCTTTGTCCAATGTGTCCACCCATAGCTGCTATCCATCCATCCATCACTGGTCAACTATCACAGCGATACGGTCAAGCGTGGTGGTATCTCACTTATGCGTTCAGGGAACACTTATTTACTTCATCACGGCCCCAGAGTGTGAGAGTAGGGCTGATGAGAATTCAAACATGACAGAGAGGGACTATAGACTATTGTGATTTTGCTGCTGTGAATTAATGTCAATATTTGTGTAGCCACAAAATAGTGGGTAGGCCCTTGCAGTAGAGACACAACCACGCCTGCACAATGGTGATAGGACTCTCTAGGAGACATTGGTATGGCTGAGGTATGTCTCTTTGGGTCATAGGTTGAAGCTACAAATGGAGCCAGTTGAGTGGCCTGAAGAGATGAGCTGCTTTGGGGACAAAGAAGGGCTTTACCTGCCAGGGTGAGCCCTTGACATTTTAATTGAAAACTGAGGAGGGGGCTCCACGGCCTCACAGTCGCTTAGAGAGGTTCTTCCACGTGCAGTTCGCTACCGGTGTCAAAAGAGATTGTGGTTAATGCAGCTCAGTGCTGTGAACATGACTTTTGCAAGATTCTCTATATTACTGTGTTCCATCTTTAATATGCCAATTCATACTTCCATCTCTGTAGCCAGTTCTTTGTACCTGGAGATGAGATTAGCTACTTCTGCAAGGCAGGTACTTAGGAACACTTTCAGGAAAAATGTCTTATGATTAAAAGATTTTGAACACTCAGGACATTGCCTATCATAGCATCAATTAAATAAAGTAGTAATGGCAAGACCTATCCTCCTGCCTACTTTGGAAACTATTTCTGTGAACTTTGTCTAATGATTATTTTTGGACATATCTATATATCTTATACACCAATGCAGGGGAAATGATTTAGATATAAAATGTTGGAATTATAAACTATGGAGGAAGGGTTAGCTTTCTCTCTTAGTGAGGCATTGAGGGTAAGTAGTGGGCAATCGTGCATTATTTGAAATGATCAGACACAAGCTTCTAACATGGCACTCAACACCCACCCATTATTTAAAGTGATCAGATACAAGGCTTTAATATAACACCATAAAACCACCCTTAACTCCCAAGACCTTTAAGTTGACAAATTATAAAATGAAAGTCCATGGTATTCATAAGTGGATATCCTACAGTACTCTTGTTTAAATAACTGCTAACTTAAAAAAGTATTGATTTGATGATTTGCTGAAGAAAAAGCTAAGCCAGCCTTAATAATTGGAAGAATCAAACATCTTTCGTCACTCAAAACATAAATGAACATGTAATAAATCAGGGAGAAATGACTGAGTCCTTGGCAACTTATGAAATACACCACCGTCGCTGAAAACTCTGTCAACACATGTGCAACCTAGGCAATCATCTATCCTTTGCCAAAATTTGCTTTTTGGTGAATCTGCCAAAATCCATCTTTACCTGCAGAGTAGGAACCCTGCATGTATGGATCCTAGTCAAAAACCTTGATAATAAAATCACTTGGATTTTATACCTTTGCCAGCTGTAGAGAAATAAGCCTGGCCTGCCTACAGGCAAACCTGTTAGAGGAATACTCCCTCCCAGAGTCCTGTCTTCACTGAATCTCTTGTTAGCACTGTAATTTCATCAGCGTGCCACACAGCAATGCAGAGTGAGGAGAATACAGTCACTCTGGTCCATGAAAGTGGATGGTGGGCATGTAAAAGGTGAATAAAAATACTACTCCTATCAGATTACTATGAAGGCCAAGGATGCTGAACATTTTTTCACATACCAATTGGCGTATTCATTTTGATTGTCCATTTTTTTCAAGTCTTTTATTTTGGGGAGGTCTAATATTTTTAGCTCTTTTTTATTAGTACATGTTTATAGTACATAATGATTGTATTCTTTGTGTGGAGTTAGTACATATATATGACACATCTTAATTATTTTCTTCTCCCCTTTCCTGCCCCTTCATCTGCCCTCCCTCTATCTCTTGATCCCCTTCCTCTTTAAGAAAGAGCCATCTCAATGTGAAATAGGGAAAAAAGGTCCAAAGGGGAAGGGGAAGGGGAAGTGGGAGAGGGAGGGGGGAGAAAGAAGGGAAAGGAATAAATATGAGAAAAGGAAAAACTGGAAACAAAGTCTTTATAAATAGGGAGGGCCAGAGGGGTTGAAGGGAGGGCAGGGGAAAGGGGAAAAAATAAGAACCAAGATACATCATGTAAAGTTACAAATTTCCAGTGATGAATGTCATCATATTGTATACCTAAAATGTACCAATAAACTTAATGAATAATAAAAATAAAATAAAGATCTATCTTCCTACTTCTTGGTATCTATCTTTTATTTTGCTCTTTATTTATAATTTGAGTTCTTTATATATTCTAGATATTAGTCCTCTGAGGATTTGCTGGCAACTATTTTTCCCATTCTGTAGGCTGTCTCTTCACTGTTGGTTCTTTCCTTCGCTCTTCAAAGCTTTCTAATTTGATATAATCCCCTTCATTGGTTCTGGTATTATTTCTTGTTATACTGTGGTTCTGTTCAGAAAGTCCTTGCCTATGCCTACATGTCTTCTGAAGTCTTTTTCTGCCAGGAAATTCAGTGTTTCTGTTTTAATATCTAGTTCTATGATTGATTCTCTTAAATGATAAATCCAAACTATAAGTAATTTAAAGAGTAAAAGAAGATGAGCAGGAATGAGGAAGTAGATTTTGTGGAGATAGGAAGGGGAAAATGTGGGGGTAAGGAGAAGATGGGGAGGGAAAGTAATAATGATTAAGGTGTAATATATATGTGCACCAATTCCTCAAGAAGATTGTAATTATTATGATCTCAAACATATGCCAATGAAAAGGATTACCATGCAGGTTCTGTGACTTATCCTGCATGAGATCGCATATATGCATAAAAGGAAACAGTTGTTACCATTGTGAATATTGGCTTGCTGTACAATGTGTTCATGTACCTCCTACTTCCTTCACTGATGTTTTCCTTCACTCAGCAGATGGAGCTTAGTGACATGATTCAGAGCAAAGCAGACTGTGTCTCTGTTCTCAAGCTTAGGGATGAGATGGACAGATAATAACTTTTGAAAAAGACAGGAAAGGAAAGGAAGGAAGGAAGGATGAGATGGATAATTGATTGTGGCAACTTGAATAAAAAGCACCCAAATAAATTGGATTAGCATAATTATCGGTGTGGCTGAATGAATTTACTGAAGAGGGAATACCTAGTGTCCATGTAAATGGCAACAATCAATAGGCTTTTAGCCTGGATGGAGTGTAAAGGGGCAGAAAGAAGGCAGGTTGCTGCTGCTGCTGCTGTCTTCTTGTCTGCCTGCCCTGCCAAAGACTGTTTGACCTCTGTGATGAGCCTCTGCCATGCTATCCTGCCTTGGAGCCAGCCTAAATAAATCTTTCTTCCTTTAACTTGTAGGTGTCAGATATGAGAAAGGTAACTAAGATAGATTTTAGTACCAGAGAAGTCGAATTGCTGCTGGGACAATACCTGGCCATATGCTTCAGAAGGTTTTGGACCTGGTTTTTGGGAAGAGTTTGGAAAGATTTGGAGATACTAGCTAAAGAAACACCCCTAGAATGTTTTGAGCCAAATTTGATGGGAGACTGTAGACAGAACTCAGAATACCAGAATGCTGATAGAAATGCTGCTGGTAAAGACCAGGTTCAGGAGGTTTCTGTTAGGAAGACGGACTCCATTGGCTGTTGGACTCCAGGTCACATTGTTATGCTCTGGCACAAGATTTGTCTACATATTGCTCTTATCTGGAGATATCACAGGAGACCAAGATTAAGCACAGCAGACTGATTAATCTGGGGAAAGAAATTTCAAGGCAGTCTAATGTTGAGCTAGCAGTATGGCTATTGTTGGGTTGCTTTGGGCTAGATTTATGTTGAGAATCAAGATCAAAGTGCCCAGCAGAATGATTTAAAATTTTTTTTAGCTTGGCCAGCAAGGAAACTCCAGTTAAATTGCAGACTGCAAAGATGGAGCAGAAGATGTTGAGATGGTTGCCATTAAAAAGCTAAGTACTCTGGAACTGGAAATAGGAAAGATGGCCTGTGGGCATCACAAGAAACAGTAAAACTTCACCTGTTGCAGCTGTAAAGTTGCAAAGGTCAAAGACTTTGCTTTGAGAAGAGAAACCTAGAGAACTCTGTTCCAGAATGGCAGCAAGCTAGAGAATTTTTTCCTCAGGATTGGGTTCATAGTGCTCAACAATCCATGTTCTCTATTTTTACAGCAAGAGAGAAGGAAGCCTGACTATTGATCCAGCTGATGCGGCAGACCTTGGCATCATCCACATGGTGCTAGTTTTAGGCTCATGCAGAAAGAGTTATGCGGTCTGAAAGCCTTCCATCCAGATTTTAGAAGAAGCCCTGGGAGACCAGGCAGTGTGTTCCTGAGAGGATGGTGTGTGAAGCTGTATGAAATGAGTGGTGCAGTGGAGACATCAAAATATTGCAGAAGCCAAAAATATGGATTATCTGAGTAAAGTTGCAAGGAGTGCCACAAGAGCCACAACCACTGGCAGTGCTGTAGGAGTGGATCTGCCCAAGCTCTCTGGAGTTCACATCTGGCCATAGGTTGGCCAGGATGAAACTACAGAACTTAATGTTTGCCTCACTGGATTTTGTATCTGTGTTTGTCTCCTTCTTTTCTATCTCCCTATTTGCACCTGTTGGAATGGAAATGTTCAACTTTTGCCATATGTATGTCGGAAGTGTTTAACTTTCTTTTCCATTGTACAGGTGCTTCCAGCTAAGAGTTTGCCTTTAACTGAAGAAAAGAATTTGAACTTGAACTTTTCAGCAATGCTGAAACTGTTAGAACTTTGTTCAACTCTTACATATGGACTATATGCATTTTGCATAAAGGGATCAACGTGAGTCATTTGGGGACCAGGGACAGAACATTATGGCAGGTATATAGATATCCCCTCAAAGCCTCATGCACTCACTGGTGAGGCTTTTGGGAGGTGTCTGGTAGTAGGATATGTGATGCTGGTATTAAGGATGTGTGGTACTGGATTAGTCGACCAATTGATTCTGCACATTTCTGAGTATGGATAATGGGAAGCCCCACCCTGGATGTGGAGGGCACCACCCAAAAGGCTTGTGGCCTAGACAGGATAAAAGGGAAAGGGAGGCTTGCTGCTTTCTACTGCTTGCTGTCTTCTGCCTGCCGAGCCATGGACTGTTTCTCCTCTGTGAGGCCCCTCTGCCATGCTTCCCTATCTTGGAGTCAGCTGACTATGGACTGAAACCTCTATAAACCATGAGCTGAAATACAGCTTTCCTCCTTTAACTTGTGAGTGTCAGGAATTGTGTCTCTGAGATGAGAAAATTAACTAAGAGTGTAAAAGGGAGGGAGAAAAGTGAGAGGGAGGGAGGAAAAAAAGGAAGAGAGAGAGAAAAGGGAAAAAGGAGGTAGAGAGAGAAGGGAAAGAAAGGGAAGAAGGAAGGACAAGCTCTAAGATGATACCTGTGATTATAGATATGACAGAAAAGACTATAGTGCTAGGAGAATAGCATGATTTCCTAGACTGGGGGTTCACATAGTGAGGCTCAGGAACATTCAAACTCAGCGTGAATATTTGATTACAGCATGTAGATACAAAGCCAGTATTTCAAAAGTAAAAGTCAGAGAAGGTAAGATGTAGCAGACTTGTAAAGATGAGAGTTAGAAAGAAAGAATATTATCTGTGTGCCTGAATGTTTTCCTTTTTGAAATAGGGACAATAATACCATTGAGTTCCAAGGTGCTGTCAGAATGGACTCAGGTGTTGTCTAGGGAAATGCCTGATGGCTCCCCACACTAAAGAGGTTCTCTTGTATTTGTTTATATACCTGTACTTTCACTTCATTGTTCATTCAACAATGTTTGGTCATGATCCAGACCCAAGACATGAAAAGTCTATGCTTTGGAGAGGAAAAAGGGATGGGACAAATATTAAGACTTTGAGAAAGAAAAATGACTGCACTTGGAAACATGTAGAACGTAAAATTAAAAGTTAATTGGCCACTGGGAAATTTTTTTTTAAATCTATTGCTTTAGGGTGTATTAGAGTGTAATAAAATTGCAGAGTTACTGAGCTAATGTTTCTTGACTAATGTTTCTCTCTCCAAAAGAGAAAAATTTCATAGCACCAGAACAGAGCTTTTTAACACTGTTTTTTAAATGATTGGCATATTATTAATATGAGTTCTTGTAAATTTCATGAAAATTATATATATAGTAGAACATGTTTTAATATACATGCACATGGTAGAATTGAGCTAATTATCATATGCGTTGCCACACATAGTTATTACTTTTTGTGGTGTGAACACTTAAAAATTTACCATCATCTGAGTGTGGTGGTACATGCCTGTAATGCCAGCACTTTGGCAGGAAGAGGCAAAAAGACTGCAAGTTTGAGTCCCACCGGGGCAACTTAGTGAACTAGCAAGACTGTGTCTCAAAAGGAAAAGAATTAAGAAGGACTAGGATATAGCTCAGTGAAATGAACATGTGTTCAATCCCTAGTACCATAAAAAATGTACTGTCTTTTTCGTTCTCAGTAGTACACAATACCTTGTTATTAACGATATTCACTGTGATGTACGATATATCTCCTGAACTTATTCCTGCTACCTAACTGAAAGTTTCTATTCTTCTAACACGAATTATTCATAAAGTTCTCCTAGAAAAAGGTTTTCAGTTGTTAAATATGGAAGGGGGAGACTCAAGTAATATCCTGAAGGCATTAAGTTTACAGCGCACTGTCATGAATAAAACTCTGAGAAACAGGTAGAAACAGGTTGCCTCTCACTTATATCAGAACTAACTTGCACACAGCTCATCTATGAGTCATGTATTGTTGTCATGATGGGAATCTGCCTCCTTGCCCTCCTCGAAGCAGATACCTATGTGCCCAGCATTGAAAGTGGCTCATCTCCTCGGAGCTGGTCTCCACAGTGGCAGCCATCTTGGCTTCCATACTAGGAACTGTCCCATTTGACCCAGCTGTTCCCCTGCTGGGTGTCTTCCCAAAAGAATTAAAAGAATCATACCACAGCGATATATGCGCACCCATGTTCATAGCAGCACAGTTTGTGACAGCTAAAACATGGAAACAGCCCAAGTGCCCATCAGCTGGAGACTGGATAAAGAAAATGTGTTTTTTCTTATAAAATGGAATACTACTCAGCCATAACGAACGAGAAACTAGAGACATTTATAGCTAAATGGATGCACATTGAGGCCATACTCTTAAGTGAAATAAATAGGACACACACATCTAAATACCAAATAGTGTCTCTGGTGTGAGAAACTGAAAGTGTAAATAAAGATCAAAATGTGTAATAGATAATATAAAATAGGAAGAAAAGGTGCAAAGGGGAAAGGGAAGTGGGAGGGGAGGGGAATGGAATTAATATGAGAAAAGGAAAAAACAGAAACAAAGTCTTTCTAAATAGGGAAGGGTGGGCAGGGGAATGGAGAAAAAAATAAGAATCAAGATATATCATGTAAAGATACAAATTCCCAATGATGAATGTCATCATATTGTATACCTCAAATGTACCAATCACATCTAAAATGTACCAATAAAAATTTTTTTAAAAAGAAGAAAAGTGGGCCTGAATACTGACATTAGCATCAACCCAGAGTAACCAAGACCCACTGAGGAAAGACCCTACAAGCCCTCTACAAGAATATGACAGGCAAATATTTCTACTACTTTCCTCTGCTGTTAGTAGGCAACTGCCTGAAAATCAGAGGGAATGGAATACTCAGAAACTTTAAGGTGTCTTAAATATAAACTTTGGCCTCTATTTATTTTTTAGGTTTGACACAGTGATTCCACATATTTCCTTAGATTGTTCTTCAAGTTTGCAAGTATACAACTGGGATGAGCAATTTAGAACTTGCAGTATCCTCCCACACACTCTGATTTGTGGCATTGTAATAAGAAAAACCAAGAGGAGTCCTCTAATTCGGCTTAGTAACGATCAACTACTTGGAGAAATGACAAAGGCTAGATCTGGTATGAAAGACAGGACTGATGTAGGAGTAGGTGCCCGTATACCCTTGTTCAAATCCATTGTCTAATCTATCCCAGAACCAATAGGGCCCTAGGAAATAATTGCTAATCACTGTGTACAGGATCACACAGGGCCCCAGTTGGAGACAGTGCTGCAGAAATGATGTATTTTTATTATGTTTATTGGTACATTTTAGGTGCACAATACAGGTGCATTCATCATTCAGATCTTGTACCTGTACAGGATGTATCTTGGTTCATATTTTTTCCCCTTCCCCTGCCCTCCCTTCACCCCCTCCACCCTTCCCTATTTACAAAGACTGTGTTTCCATGTTTTTTCTTTTCTCATATTTTTTCTTTTCCCTTCTTTCCTTTCCCCTGCCCCTCCCACTTCTTCTACTCCTTTAGACCTTTTCTTCCTATTTCACATTATCAGTTATACATTTTGATCCTTATTTACACTCTCAGTTTCTCACACTAGTGAAACTACTTGGTATTTACACACGTGTGTCCTGTTTATTTCACTTAAGAGTATCACCTCAATGTGCATCCACTTAGCCATAAATGTCTCTAGTTTCTCATTCTTTACGGCTGAATAGTACTCCAGGAAATGACTTATTTAATGGAAGATTAGAGAAGGGTACTCACTGTACTTCTGTTTGAGAATTATTCCTTCTTGTGAGTTTCTCCTTCGCATGTTGACTTTTGCTCTGTCCCGCACGTTGGGCATCTTGACATTCTCCTTTGCTTTGCGCTAGTCCATTGCAATTGTGACATCACATTACTGTGAGCAGGCCAGGGCGTGGCAAGTGACCATTTTGCCCTAATAAGACACTGGCATGCTAGCAGGCGAGAGATGAACTACATCAAGTTTTCAGAGTTTGACATATTGGTGGCCCTGTGGTCTGCAACATGTCAGGACATCATTTCTAAAGTCAAAGGCCAGTTTGTCTCATTGTGAACTTCCTTGCACTAGCAAAGACACAAGAGCTTGGTGAGATAGTCAAGCCTGTAGTCAAAGTAGCATCCAAAGTTCTGGTCCAATTCACTGGATGATGAACAAATTTACACTAGACCTGCAATTTAAGATTTTCACGGAAGAAGCATTTGGAGATTTGGATCTGTATTTGAAAGGAGAGATCACTGCTGAAGATAGAGTTTGGGAGCCATCAGAATTTACCTCGTGTGTAGGTCCCTGCTGGAACTGGACAAGTCACTTATACTAGATAAGAGGTCTAACACCTGGGAACCTCAAAACTGAAGAGCATTAACGTAGTTAGTGCTCCCTGTTAAGGCTCTCAGAGGTGGGATGTCATTCATAAAAAGAGGCTAAGCCTGAATTTATTTTTCAATTTATGAAGCCCCTAACCCTAATTCTTCGTCCTCCCCAAACTCCCCCAGGTGTGGAAAAATGAGGCATTTTCATAGTTCTAGTGCTTTCTCACCAAGGAACTTCTTGGCAAATCGTTCACCCAGGTTTGAATTCACCCGGGAATGAGGATTTCTCTTTAAGCCTTCAACAGTTGTGTATTGAGAGCAAAATTTAAGCAGCCTATTTGCCAAGCTGCTCAGCATGAATATGAACAACTCATTTTCATAAGCTCTGGGCTCTTTGAGGAGATTCTAAAACTTATTTAGGATTTGATGATGCTAGAAACAATTTAGAGTACTTGAGCTCTTTAGTTTAGTGTGTATATGTGTGTGTGTGTCTACAAATATATATACACAAAAGAATATAAATTATAGGTATTATTGAATATTTATTATAAAGTGATTTTTCATTATAAAATATATGGAAGACAAGCAAGCCCATAATGCAAAGCATAAAAACAATATTAAAGCCCCTTCCTGGATTTAACCCTTCATACCTTACGGCAGGTTCAGTTACAAGCAATTCCTAGGTTGTTGATTTGCTGCAAGACAGAAGCCTGCAATGGTTCCCTTAGTGATATGAATCCCATTTGGGCATGAAGCAAGAATCACAGAGACATTTTCAGCCTAAGCGACCAAGCATAGAATTTGTAGGGCATGAAATAAAGCCCGAGCAACCACTTCAGAATAGAAAGTCTAGAGGTATTGACACAAATGAATGGTAAACACACGTGCACGCGCGCACACACACACACACGCACACGCACAATCGTTTGTGAAAGAGCCTTTCACCGATAATGGTTTATAAATTGGCCTTTCTTCCTAGTATGTAGCTAGCATGATTCCATTTTAATCATCATTTTTGGGTCCAAGGCTCAGATGATACTGAATTCGAGAAGAACAGACACATCTTAGTTGAGATCCATCTCTCTGTCTCTCTGTCTCTCCCTCCCCCTTGCCTAAAGCAAATCTCACCTCCCCTTTCTTTCCAAGCAAACCCCAGTGTGTGATTTTTCCAAGTCTGAGATTTCTCTCTCTTGGTTTATGGTCAATGTACGCCAAGCTGAGCACAACTGGGGTTTCCATTTTATTAAAAAAATAAACAAAGCCGGCGATGAGACATCACTTCTGCCAACTTTTTAATTATATTTTGATGGCTTTTCAGGAGTAACTCCTTCTCACAATAGTACATCATCAGCAAACAAAATTAAACCCACACCTGAGGGCTCACCAAATCATAGCCACCCTTACGAGAGCAACACAGAACTCATTTGAGAAATGTTCATTTGGAAAACATTTTTTCCTCCCCTCGCTAGTGAATATGTCACCTATACATCCAAAATGGAATCTTTGCATTGTCGTTTCTTTCCAAGATTGCTAACCAGTCCCTCGTATTTGTCAGGTTGCAGTTCCCCAGAGAGAGGTCCTTTGTTGCTTTTTACGGCTGAGTGTCTTTGTCTTTGTGTACAGCCTCTCTGTCAATTCCCCACATGGCAGCCTTGAGTCAATAAAACCTCTCATTATGCTCTCTGATTTCCAAGGGTGATGAGAGACAAAACCTGCCAAGACCCGCACCAATCTCTAAGTGGCAGGTACCAGCACTTAGCACGGCTTTCTCAAATCTGTGTCACAGAGAACAGCATTAGCGCCATTACCGGACACATCACAGATCTGCACTTGCCAAAGTGATAACAATCAACTCCAAAAGCCTGTGCTTCGTCGTTTTTCTAATCACTCTAACAATTTCTGAATTTATCCCAAATCCCAGTCTCATAAACCAGACAAAAATTTAATGGAAATGTAGTGTTTTGTGTCATAGCCTTGGGAATATATGATCACATGCCTGGACGTGGTTGCACCTCTGGCTCTCGATGGGCCATATTTTTAAATTTCAGCTCCTCCTTAATTCACTTAACAAACTGGACATGTTCCTGCCTCAGTCCCTGGGAGGGGGGTGGAGGAGGTATAGAAACACGATGCACTAGAGCTTTATGCCTGCTTCCTTTATTATTATTATTATTACTTATTTGTTTTATTTTTTTCTTCATTTATCTACAAGCATTTATTGCACATCCTCTAACTCTAGGAACAAATTCAGGGCCCAGGAGTGAATAAAGCCAACTTTATAAAATTGGCCCAAACAGATTTTATCCACGTTCCTAGAAGCAGTGACAGCCTGGAGATTGTGCCAGTGTGATTCTACCCTGCGGAACAGGTTTGTGCGGTTAGTGTGGAAAAGAACAATTCATTAGGACCAGGTGGGTCATGTGGCAAAACTAACACAAGATAATCTCTTGGTTTGTGTCTGAGGTCGTGGTATAACTTTTTGCATGGCATGTTATTTCAGTTTCAAACTGCTGCTCATCAGCAAATATAAATTATAGGCAGCCGTCCCTTGGTATGCTTTGTGGATTGGTCCCTGCATTCCCTGGAGGTACCAAAATCTGCACATGTTGAACCCCCAGGTAAAAGGGTGTAGTGTTCACATACCATGTAGGCACATTCTCCTATATACTTTAAATAATCCCTGGATGACTTTAATACCTAGTGCAATAGGTAAGTGATGTACAATAGGTATCACACTACTTGTACAGATAGTACTAACTATGAAAAAGGTTTTACATGCCCACTGCAAATGCAACTTTTAAAAAATACTTTTATATGCAACCCATGGGTATAGAGGGCTGATTGTATATCTAAAGTACATCATGATGTTTCCAAGTCTATATTCACATGATGTGTGGATAATCACATCAAACTAAATAATACACCTTTTCTCACATTTCTGTTTTATGGGTCTTTGTGTGCAGTGAGAATACTTAAAATCTATGCTCTTAGCAACTTCCAAGCATATGATGTTATCACTAACAATAGTCACCATGTTGTACCATAGATCTCTTGAACATACTCCTCTTAGCTAACTGAAATTGTATATCCTTTCACACATATCCAAATAATATGAGATTGGTCCCATTGCTATCTTTGTACAGATGCCCAATTTGTAGTTTTGGTCCAGTATCACCGCATCAGTGAAAATACTGAAATGCTAAAAAAAAAATAAAAAGAAGAAAAAAAAGAAAATACTGAAATGCTAATATATCCTGAAATATGGGTGAACCTCAAAGCCATCAGCTAAACAGGGCACGGTAGCAATGCTTGTAACTGCAGCTATTTGGCAAGCTAAGGCAAGAAGGTCACAAGTTTTAGGTCAGCCTGGGCTACATGGCAAGTGAGAGCCTATCTTACAGTAAAGAGGATTTTTAAGAATGGGGCTGAGGGTGTAGCTCAGTGTTAAGAACGCCTGCCAAGCAAGCTTCAATCCTCTGTATTACAAATTTATATTAAGCAAAAAAATGCCACATGAAAACAGTGTACATATTTATGACTCCACTTACATTAAAAACCAAGGGGAGGAAAATCTATAAACACAGAGAGCAGAGTAGTGGTTGCTGGTTTTGTCATGAGTGATTTTTATTTTGTTTTAACTTTTATTCATTTATGTTTTTAGCACATAATGTTCCCATTCCTCGTGTGGAGCTGGGGCGTGTGCACAACACATCCTCATTCCTTTGCATCCTCTTCCCTCCCTCCCCTTCCATCTCTTGATTCCCTTCCATTGGAGAAAGATCTGTTTTCCTGCTTCCAATTAGCTTTCTTCTATGTCATGCTTTATTTATAATTTGGGTTTCTCGTGTAACAGAAACCGTGCAATATTTAAGCTTGGGTGTCTGATTTATGTCACTTAGCATTATGGTCTCACAGGGCATCCATTTTCCTACACAGGACTCAACTTGATCCGTCTTTATGGCAGAGTAGTACTCCACTGTGCGCAAATACCACATTTTCTTTATGCATTCATCTATTGATGGACATACTGGCTGCTACCAGGATTTAGCTACTATGAGTTGTGCTCTTCTAAATATGAGTGTGGGTGGATCATTGTTGTATGATGTTTCTAACTCTTTTGGGAAGACACCTAGGAGGGGATGAGCTGGGTCAAATGGAATTTCCAGATTTCTGGGATTAGGGCTGGAGGTGATAAAAGGGCCTGACTCCTCATTAATTTTTTGCATTGATGAAAACATACTCCAACTGGATTGTGATGATTATTGTGCACCTCTATAAATTATTAAAAATCACCAAACACAAGAGATCTACAACACACAAATTATGCCCCAGTGATGCTATTAAAAAAAAAAAAAAAGAAAAGGAAATGTCCCTTACTCAAGAAGCAATGAAGTACCTCATCCTTAGGGATGCTTAATTTACTTTCCTACATGGTTTCATCTACACCATCCCCCATAGGTTGGGAAAGTGCAAGGCCTTTGGATAGACTTCTGGACCCACCTTTTCCCCAGCAATCAGCACGCCTTCCAGAAAACAGGAGTGAATCACCTCTGCACTCCCTGCCCTAAACAGTAAATGCCAGTGATGTTTTCCAGGTGCCCAGTAAAAGGCTCTGCTCTCTATCTCTCTCCAGTGGGCCTGCTCCTGGATGGACAGAAGGAGATGCATCTCTCTCGCCAAGCCCCTGCTGTGTGCCGGACACAATCACGTTGCAGAACTCTCTGCCCTGCTGAAGTGACAGAGAATGCATCTCGTCACGCACCTTGCAGATGCAAAACTGAGTTGAGTTGAGCTCATGTGGCCCAAGGTCAGGTGCACACTGGGAAAGCTAAGGCCAGAATACACACCCTGCTCCCTCCCATTGGGGCTGGAATTCTCATGGAGACTCTCTGCCTGCTCAGCTGGTGTCACTTGGGAGGCCCGCGTTCTGTGTCAGTCCGCATGCTGAATACCTCTCCCTTCCTTGTGCTGTTGAGCTGATGCAAGGTGCAGAAGAGCGCTGGAACTTACCTTTGACACCACAGAACCCTCCACAGTCGGGCGAAGTCAAGCAAGCATGCTTGCCGTGCCCACATGGCTTGGTCTCTAATCATATTGTAACCGAAGCCGTGCCAGTGGCCAGCAGCACTGTCACACCAAGTTGTCTTCACATGAAATCCACCTTCGGAATCTCATTTTAGCACCCCAGTGAATCGGCACCAAAGGCACTTCGGTTAGTATATATATATTTTTTGAAATTCCCCCAAAATCTTTTCCTACAAATGACATTTTTAATGTCCAAGGGCGTGCAGGGATAACTAAGGATCAGAGGCATATTGCTCCTTACAGTGCAAAGAAAGACTAGATACAGCGGTTGGGATGAGGAGACAAGAATGTCAGGCAACAGGGTTTTGTCCACTCATTGCAAGAATGCTGGAGAGTGTTTTATGACAATCGAGGACAAGATAGCAGGAATAGAGCCATATGGGTGAGAAGAACTCTGAAAAGTGTAATATATAATTCTAAGGGAATTGCTGTTTAGTTGCAGAATAGACATGTTTGTATTTAAAGAATCGCATCAATTGTGTTGATTTGCATAGAGTCACCGGGAGTGATTTTGTGCATGAACACACACACACGGCTCTGTGGCAGACAGTAAGCAATATATACATTCATTTTTTAAATTTTCGCAACTAGGGTCCATTTGTGTAGAAACCAGAGTCTTCTACATATCCCACAGTGACCAGAGAGTGGTCCACAGTAGAGTTCTCCAGCTCCAAATGTCAATAGAATGCCTGAGAACATTTGATGAGACCACAAAAAACTCTGAATGTAACTCAAAAATAGCATGACAAGTTTTGCTAAATCAGTAAGGATCCGGACTATGAATTTTCTTAGTACCACTTGACGCAATTTATAGCAGTTCTACAAACACACTTCCAAATCCATCAAACAGGACCATCATTTCAACTTTTCTTTAAGGGAAAGACTAATTCGTGTAGAATCACTAGGCTACCAAAGGACAGTAATATTTTACCCCGTGGAGATTTTCACCTGGATTTTTCAGACACTTTCACGCTTTTTAACATTGTCCAGTCAAATCTGCCTCCCAGAAAAATATCCCCAAGATACAATGAACACTTTTTTTCCAATTGCTGTTCCAGTGCTGGGACCTAATCAAAAACCTTCATTTTTAAACTACCTTTGGCAATGAAATAGCAACGCCTCTCTCTTTGGGGAGTCGTGTTCAGAAACGGCTCGGCCCTGGAAGTTTTGGCTTCCAAGCTGTTTCCCAGGTCTGATAACTCAATGACATAGATTGATTGTCCTTCAAACAGAAGGAACTAGAAATAAAGCTGCTCCCTGCAGCTCTTCCCATTAATTTCCTACAATCATGTCAGCATCAATTACATATTGATTTACTGGGCAAATTTTAGCTTCATTCAAGTCTCAACCACTCCTGAGAACTGTTTATGTTTTGCCAAACAAAGGAGGAATTTTCCACTTAATAAACTTCCTCTTATTTATCTATCAGATCTCACAGAAAATGACACTCATAAAACCAATTGTCAGTATTCTGAAGCCCCACTGAAACCTAGGTTCTTCCTGATTCTATGCAATTATGGGTCCTGGCTTTGGCCAAGGAGATAGTTTGGTTCACATTCTCCATGGGAAGCCATGTTTGAGTTAACACCTACTATTAAACTCACATCCGTAGCAAGACAAGTCATCCCTGAAATTTGTCACCATTTTTCCAGTTCTGGGGATATAATTCAGGACCTTGTGTATGCTAGGCCCTACCACTGAGCTACCACTGAACTACATTCCAGCCCTTGTCAGAACTTTGACTTAGAGGACTGGAAATGTTTCCTCTCCCAAGCCATTCAGTTTCTTAAGAAGAAATACATATGCTACTTGAGGGAGCCAAAAATTGTGTCTTGAGACCTTTGTTTGGCCCTATAAATCATGGTAGAGCACCTGATCATCAGAATTGGTAAGTCCTACCCAGTAGAATACGTGAATGTGGTTGAAAATGATCCACCCTGACTCTCAATCCCTAGGGACCAAATCAGGGGTGTCAATAGTAAGGAGAAATCAGAATGCTGCTCTCTCTCTCTCTCCTCCCTCTCTTTCTTCCTTTCTCTCTTTTCTTCCCTCCATCCTCTTCTCCCCCTTCTCCTCCCTCTTCCTCACTCTTCCTCCTATGTTCCCTCACATAATGCCAATGTTCAGAAAGAATTTTATCAGGGCCGGGGATTTAGCTCAGTGGTTTTGCCCCCTGCTGCGGAAGCGCAAGGACCCGAGTTCAATCCCTGGTACCAAAAAAAGAATTTTTATCAACTTTGAGGACCTTTGTGCAAGGTAAAGAAAAAGCTATGCTTTCAGTCCTCTGCAGGTCTGTTTGCCATTTTCCCAGCGCCATGTGTCGGAGAGGCTGTCCTTTCTCGAAAAAATACTTAGACACCATTTAGCAGGAATGTAAATTAGCAGTCATTATGGAAAACTGCAGATGTTCCTCCAAAAAACTCAAAGTCAAACTAACATATGATCCAGCTAGATCTCTCCTGGGTATATACCCAAAGGAGCCGAAATCAATGTGCTGTGGAGAAACCTGTGATTGTAAGTTATGGAATCACAACACCCAAGTCAGGAACTCGACCTGGAGGCCATCAGCAGATGAGTGGATAAAAAAGTTATATGTATGCAATGGAGCATTATTCAGCCACAAGGAACCGTGAAATCTTGTCATTTCAGGAAAATGGATGGAATTAGAGATCACTGTGTTAAATAAAACAAGCCAGACTCAGAAAGACACGTATGGGATATTTTTCCTCTAATGTTGAATCTAGGGGTAAGAAGAGAGTGATGTAAAATTAGAAAGGGGACTGCTGGGGAAGGGAGAGTGGGCTGGCGGAGGGTAAGAGAAGAGAATAGAGAAAGTGGATACGATAGAAGCATGCGCTCTATACGTGGATGGAAAGCAACCATGAAACCCTTTCCTTTGTACAATTGCTATGTACTAATAATTACACTGGAAAAGGGTAGGGAGCCACATCCTAATCAGCTGGTAGCTACCTTCTCTCTGTCCTCCAAGCCCCTCCGTGTGTGAATGTGTATGTGTGTGTGTGCACGTGCACATTTGCATTCACAGAACAAGGCTGCCAATCCTTCCTTCTTTCCCACTTCTTGTGGATGTTGGTGTAATATTTAAGCATTAATTATGTAGTGTTTGTCAAGTGTTTGAAGCTGCTAGGGGGAAAGACACTATATTAATAGCATTATTATTAGTGTTTTCTCTGTTAAATCTCCATTATGAAATGCATCAAGAAAGGAGTAGCAGCCATCTGTCACAGAGCTTAAACGTGTACATCCTGCAGGATTTTGTTTATTGCAGAACAGTGGCACTGTGCAAGCCATATATGAACATAATTTTCAAAAACAAGTCGAGCAGCTGTTGTGTCTTGTACTAATTTTAACACCTTGCTGGCAGCTATTATTTTTAGCAAGCTGAAAAACAAATCGCAGTTCCCATTACTCAGTTTTGACAATGATCTTACAGACAGACATCGTGTGTTACATCATAAGTGATTCAGTCGAGGAGGAACAAAAACTGAGACTCGTACTTGGATCTTCAAGGATTCCTAACGTCCTCCGCTACTACATGACTTGGATACTGACTCTAAATGCGGTCTCCATAAGCAGAATTGCCCTGCCCCGGTTTAATCTGCCCTACCATCAATCCATAGATGTCCAATCATTTCATTTTATTTCCTTTCTAAGGTAGAAAGGAAATCCTGTAGGACTGAATATTTTTTAGGCACATCTGTGTTCAAGAGAACTGTATGAAGTGACATCTCTGAAGCACGGTAAGGAAGACTTTATTAGGACCATCACTATTAGTGTGGGGACAAAGAGATTGGACTGAACTCTCAATACAGACATAGAAGTGAAAATTCCAAAGAAGAGGCAATAATAGATAGTAGAATCGTGGCTGGACACACCTCACAGGTTCTAGCTGAGGACAGACCAAGGTAACCAGAGACATCAACTTAGAAGTCTGCCAGATGAGGAACCGGATCGTATAAAAAGTGATGGGATTTTAAGGTGATTGGACACAAAGGCTCAGGGGTTCTCATTAAAGTCACCTAGCACGGTTTTCCTTCTTCCTTCCTTCCTTCCCTCCTTCCTTCCTTCCTTCCTTCCTTCCTTTCTTTCTTTCTTTCTTTCTTTCTCTCTTTCTTTCTTTCTCTCTCTTTCTTTCTTCCTTCCTTTCTAAAACAGGATTTTATAAGGAGGCATCCAGGTGGGGCTAGGAGAAAGTTCCGAAGTCTGACTGTAGTTTCTCATCAGCCACTGGTACTGTATATTTCTAAAACGTCACGTTGAGCTTTTTGTCTTTGGTTGTCATCTTTTTCAATTGTTCTTAATTTAGAATGAGAAGCACTTTTACTGGATATATTGTTGCAAGAAAATTCTCCTTCCTCTAAGGTCTCCTTTGCTTTTGGATTGCTTATGAAGTGTGTGCGTGTGTGTGTGTGTGTGTGTGTGTGTGTGATTTCACTATTTGGAAGATAGGAACTTACAATACATTTTCTTTCAGACTTCTGGAAATAGCATAGTGATTAAAAAAGGCCTTCCCCAACAACAACAAAAGTTAAAACAAACAGTTTCTCTTATTTACCCATTTTTAAATTACGTATAATTTATTTTGATGTAAATTATAATTAAGAAATCCAGCTGTGTTATATTTCCTAAACTTTTTCAGTTGCCACAACACCATTACTTGAATTTGTTTTCAGCATGTCTGAAATGTAACATGAATTCAGACTATTTCCATGCCTATTTTGGCATTTTTATGACATTTTTTCCTCACTGCATCGATTTGTCTCTGTTGCTAGGCCGAATACCAAACCATCGAAACATGGATTCTACATGAATTGTAGCACCTAATAAAGCTCCCTGCAAAGGTACATTTTCTCCCTTAAATGGCCTGGGATGAAGGCTACTCCAGTGATCACAAACAACAAAATGTGTCTTTCCACATAGGTTACATGAGGTGTCAGCAAAATATAAATATTTAAATTTTAAAATTTTATCACAGTAAAAGACACATTGTATTAATTCCCCTCAACACACTGCCCCTTGTACCAAACATAACTTATTCCATCTTCCTAGGCACTTTCTGAAGCAGTGTGAAAGTCTCGTTTTGGGAGTGTGATCAAAAATACACTGCATGCTGCTGCTGAGCAGCATCCAACGGAGAGTCAGGCTCATAAAAATGGGGCGCTGTGGGGCCGGGGCTGTAGCTCAGTGCATGTAGTTCAGTGGATGTAGCACAGTGGATATATCTCAGTGCATGTAGCTCGCAAGCCCAAGGTCCTAAGCTCCATCCCTGGTACAAAAAAAAAAAAAAAAAAAAAATGTGACGCTGTGTCCTCACCCACCTTATTCAATGGATCTGACACTGTGTGGCTTGTGACTCTTCCTGAATGTGAAAATGACCATGGAAGGTCAATGTTTTGAATCCATTCAGGACATCGAGGAGCCTGGAGGACGCAAGTAAAGACACAATACAAAAGACGACTTCCAGAGCTGCTGCAGAAAGTGGCAAGAACATTGGTATGAGAGTGTTTGAAAAAAAGGAGTGTGTTTTGAGGAGGGACTATTTGCTAGTCTTTTCATGTAATAATTTTTAAAATGTAATCGTGCGTCATTGTTTTTTATCACGTGTGTCTCGTGTTCAGGGAAATGTACCTCCAGGAGACCCATTGGCAATTTTGTAGTCACAGATAATACCGCTGGACCCTGTACCTACACAGCTCTTCAAAGTGAATGGCCTAGAGTTTATCACATGTGATATAAAATATCTTTACGGGTCAATTCTTTTTTATTTTCCGTACTGGAAATTGGACGCATGGCCTTTGCACTGAGCTACATCTCCAGCTCTTCATTTTTTCCCCTTTGAGTCAAGATCTCTTCTACGTTTCCCAAGGTGGACTCAAACTTGTGATCGTCCCGGCTCCGCCTTCCAGAGTGTGGGTCAATTCCTAAAAGCATAAAATACTTTTTAAAAAATTATTTCAAAGTAGTACTTTGTTTTGAAATTTTTATTAGCCTACGTTTGCAGCGCGTGATGTTTACATTCCTGGCAAGGAGGTGGTGTGTGTGCAGAGCACATTTTAATTCCTTTCTCCATCCTCTTCTCCCCTACTCCATCTCTATCCCCTTCCCACTTGAGAAAGGTAATCTATCTCTTATCTTGCTCTTTATTTATATTTTCCCTTTCTTGTATAAGAGAGACCATATGAGAGTTAAGCTTGTGTGCTTGATTTATTTCTCTTAAATTTATGGTCTCAAGGTGCTTCCTCTTTCCTGCAAATGACTTGAGAGTCTATCTTTCTTTATGGCAGAGCAGCACTCCATTGTGTGTCAATACCACATTTCTTCATCTGCTCAACTGTGGATGGACACACAGGCTGCAACTGATAATTTTCTGTCAGAATTTTGAACTTTGTCTGAAGGGCAGAACGGGGAAGTTCCATCATCACTGTCCTCCAAGATAGAACACTACCCACAGTGGCAGTATTTTATCTTGGCTCCACAGACAGACATAGGACAAATTCTTGCTGGGATTTCCTTTGGCTGTTACTATGTTAGTGTGTACTTTGTGTGTGAGTCACAGAAAATTCTTTCAAGCCAACTTCAAAAGATAAGGGGTTGGTTCATTTCTGGGTACATGGTAGGCATTTTAGGGCAACCCAAGAAATGGATTCAGCTCTTGCTCTTCTCAGTTCCAAAATCTAATTATTTTCATAGCTGTTGGCATAAAGAGCAATAAAACTGGACACAGTAGTTGAGCGAGACTACAACAACATACTGAGAATAGTCATTTTGATGTCAGGGAGGGGGGTGCTCTGAATTAATTAAAAAAAAACTCATGCCCAACTATGTTCTCAGAAAACATTTATGCCTTTCAAGATTTCAGCCCCTTACATCTGCAAGAAGTTAGATGATTCCTAAGGAAATATCAAGGTAGGTCCAGAATTCTCCAAACTATAAGCCGTGAGAAGAAATGGAGATTAGGGTAGGTACCATTGTGACTCACAAATTCTACAACCAGCTGAGGAAAAATATTCTCCCATACTAAGTCTTTGAAGGCATAACAAATATCCATAATTATTTAAAGTATTCAAGCACTTCAACAAACAGATACATGAGGCAAATTAATGCATTATGCAGAAAAATTCCATATTTAAACAAAATGTCAGTGAGCAGTAATATAGGAAAGTTTTGGGTGGGCCAAGGCATGAACACTTGATATCATTATAATAAAGCATTACAGAGGAGTCAGAAGTAAACCTTGAAAGAGAAGAAATTTATGGGCTACATTTATACATTGTAGCATATAATGTTATATAAAATATAAACCATACTGTAACTAATACAGTGACAACAATCATTATCTGAAAAAAAAATCACATCATTTCAATGAAAATCTATGTAAAACAAAATTAAAGAATGCTAAAAACTGTGGTAAATTTCTCACTGGAAAATTACAGTGGTGACGTGATGTTGTTTTAGAACTAAATATCCAAATATAATTTCTTTGGTATAATTTTCATATAACCCAGGAGAGGAAAGGAAGGAGAATTTGAGTGATTATGTAACAAAAAAACCCCAAAAAGAACAGGCATACATAAGAACATAACACTAATGAACGAAAGAACTGATTTTTACAGTCAGCAGAAAATCAAATGTTATTCACTGGGACAATTAGATTGGTGATGTAGGGTTAAGCAGTTGCTTGTCTATTTTAAACCTGTTTTTCTATCATTTCCCTCAGACAGACCATTCTGAGAAATTCGCAGATTCTCACTGATAACAATAGGTCAGTACAGCTCAAACATGGGATTATGTTCTCACTCTGTATTAGGGTCAAGTAAGTGAATCAAAAATCCCCCACAGGTAATTTTTGTCTCTTCATTATGAAGAGTGAAGAACACTGGAGAAGTATTCTTTAGACATTTCATTATAGGAACTCTTTCAAGGATAAATAAATCCAATGGTAGTAATGTTCTACCCCAAAACATGGCTCCAAAGAAAAATCTTAGGTATGTCTGGTATATCCTGCTGGGAAAAAAAAATTTCATTATGAACTATACTAGTCAACTTTGTGCTACTACAACAAAATAATTAAGGCAACTAACTTTATTGAGAGAAAAGTTGTTTAGCCTATAGTTCTGATTCTAAGGCCAGCTGGCTCCATGGGTTTGGCCTCTGGTGAGGGTAGCAGATGTTACCACATTGTGCCAGGAATATGTATGGAAGCACTGGGGACATGTGTATTGGAGCAGAGAAAGAGAAAAACTGGGTCCCCCAACTCCCTTCCCACAAGCCCATAATCCCACTTATTTAGCATCTACTATACTTAAGAGACTACCACTCCATTAGTAAGTGTGGTCCTTTTCCGTAAGAAATTTAAAATCTACTAGGGAGAAATAGTGCTATTGAAGGCTTTCTAGACCTAGACGTTGTCAAGGCCACCGAGGCTGAAACTCTCCAGGAAGGCATATAGAAGAGGTAATGTGTGAGTTGAGTGTTAACAAATGAGCAGCTTTTCACGGGTAGCACTATGGGAAAAAAGAGATTATAATTATGAGAATCGTTACAAGTGAAGTCAACAAAAGCAAACCAGCATCACGTTGGCTAATGCATATAGCAAGATACAATGTAACAAACAGGCAATAGATACACAGCTGTTGAGAGTCAAGCCATCCTGAGGGTTAGGAATGATCAATTCAGGTAATTTAGGAAAAAGCCTCCAGGCTGGTCTGGTACAAATGGATGAGTAGTGTTTTCCACAACTGAAATAAATTAGAACTATTTTCATTCAGGAAACTTGGGTTTGGGGTCTCCCTCTTTTTCTGACAGTGACATAGGCAAAGTTGTCTAACTTCTCACCCTTGGTTTTGTTTCTTTAAAATAAGATATAAAACTATTTTGTACTTCCTATATATTCTTAAGAGTCAAAATGAATCCCTTAGTCACTTTCTCATTGCTGGGAAAAAATACTCAACACACACAACTCAAAGTAGGAAAAGGTTGTTTGGGCTCATGGGAATCTGGCAGGACGTTTTACATTTAAACCACAACATCTAAAGTTTAGTTTTGTTTCTGTAAACTATAGATAATAATATTTCTTTGATCATATGGGTTCTTAAGATTCTGAATGACTCTCAGTAATGCATTTGAGATCATGCCATTCCTTTCTTTTTATTACTGTCTATGCTTGTTCTGAAGGAAAATCATGAGATGCCAGTGGGATTTCAAGGTGAAATTATGAAAAATTAAAAACTAAAAATTAAGCAAGCATAAGTACATTGAGATCTTTCTGCACAAAGGATCCAAAGGAACTTTCTGCACTTGATACCAGAGGACCATGGTACGAGAACATAAAAATAGGGACTTTACACCAAGAACTCACAGACCATTTAATTTGTAATAAGATTAAAAAACAAAAATGGAAACACATTCCTTGTTCCTGGGTAGGAACAACCAATATAGTGAAAATGGCCATACTTCAAAACTGCTATACAGATTCAGTGCAATCCCAATTGAAATCCCAACAGTCTATTTCACAGAACTACATAAAACAATCCAAAAATTCCCTTGGAACCAGAAGAGACCTAGAATAGCAAAAGCAATTCTAGGCAACAGAGACATGGCAGGGGGTATCACAATACCCAACTTGAAACTATACTACAAAGCCACTGTGATTAAAAACAGCATGGTACTGGCAAAGAAACAGACCCAACGATCAGTGGAATAGATTAGAAGAAACAACTCCAGACATACTAAGCCACCTCATCTTTGACAAAGGAGCCAACCACACTCATTGGAGGAAAGATAGCCTCTTTAATAAATGGTCTTGGAAAAACTGGATTTCACCTGTCAAAGATTAAAACTAGACCCATGTCTTTCATCATGCACTAAACTAAGATCGAAATGGATTTAAGATCTAAATATTGAAACAGAAACACTAAACTTGCTGGAAGATAAGTTAGGTAGAACTCTCAAAGACACTGGCATAGGAAAAGACTTTATGAACAAAACCTCAGTAGCACGGGAACTAGCACAAAGAACCAACAAGTGGGATCTCATCTTATTAAAAAGCTTCTGCACTGCAAAAGAAACCACCAACAGAGCTAAGAGCCAACATACAATGTGGGAAAAAAATTTTAGCAGCTATACCTCAGACATAGGACTACCATCTAGAATATGTAAAGAACTTCAAAAAAATCAGACCTCCCAAATTTAAAGACCCAATTAAAAATGGGCATCTGAAATGGACATTTCTCAGACAAAGAAGTAAAAGAGCAGATAAATATATGAAAAAATGTTCAATATCACTGGTCATTCAACAGATGCAAGGGAAAACAACCCTGAGATTCCACCTCACCCCAGAAAGAATGGCTGCTATCAAGAAATCAACCAATAACAAATGCTGGCGGGGGTGTGGGGAGAAAGGAACCCTTCTCCACTGCTGGTGGGAGTGCAGACTGGTGCAACCACTGTGGAAATCAGTATGGAGATACCTCAAAGAACTAGGACTGGAAGTCCCACTTGTCCCACCTATTCCCCTGCTGGAGATCTTCTGAAAAGAATTAAAAGAGGGCCGGGGATTTAGCTCAGTGGTTCTGGCACCTGCTTCGCAAGCTGAGGACCTGAGTTCGATCCCTGGTACCAAAAAAAAGAATTAAAAGAATCATACCACAGCGATATATGTGCACCCATGTTCACGGAGACACAGTTTGTAATAGCTAAAACTTGGAAACAACCCAGTTGTCCATCAACTGGAAACTGGATAAAGAAGATGTGGGTTGTTTTTTTTTTTATAAAATGGAGTACTACTCAGCCATAAAGAATGAGAAACTAGAGATATTTATAGCTAAATGGATGCACATTGAGCCGATACTCTTAAGTGAAATAAATAGGACACACGTGTGTAAATACCAAATAGTTTCTCTGGTGTGAGAAACTGAAAGTGTAAATAAGGATTGAAATCATTAAAATGAATAATTGATAATTTGAAATAGGAAGACAAGGTCCAAAAGGGTAGGGGAAGTGGGACGGGAAGGGGAAAGGAAAGAGGGCAAAGGGAAAATTATGAGAAAAGGAAAAAATGGAAGCAAAGTCTTTGTAAATAGGGAAGGGTGGAGGGGGTGAAGGGAGGGCAGGGAATGGGGAAAAAGTAAGAACCAAGATACATAAAAAAGAGAAAAAATAAATAAAATACAACTGATGTTACCATTTATTGATTTTTAAACACCATCTTAATTTGTGACTATATTTTCTAACCATATTGTCCTTTCCCTTCATACAGCTAAATTAAATGTCTTACATTGATAAAAGCATAAAAATAAAAGCCTGTCACTAGAATGCAACTATGACGCCTCTCAGCTACTGACCTTCCTTACACTACGCAACATATGAAAAGTCGTTCTTCTCCACAACCCCAGGGAAGGTCTCAAGCTGCTGTTCTTGGACAGAGTTTTGCCTACACCTCTCACACAGCTTTGCATCTCAAGATAGCGCACATTAGAGTTTCTGAGTTCCCTCTCCACTACTTGTTCCCCAAATCAACCTCCTCTTCTTTATTGGCAAGTGGCTAGGTGGTGCTTCGTAGCCTCCCCTTTGGTTAGATGCCGAGGCTTGCTGTTATTCTAGCCAATAAGTGGAAGTGATGTGTGCTGCCTCCAAGCCTGGATCAAACTCTCTCCCATGTGCTTCCTTTTTGTCTCTTCCCCCTTCTGTTGCCAAGGACCGAAAGGATTCCCCCTACCTTAGAAAAGCCTTGGATGTCAAGCATGGAAGTTGGATCCCTAAAAGATTGCTGGGTTCGGAGAACTCTTTTCCATTTGAGTTTGCTAACTGGATGCAGCCATCCTGGATTGCTAGCAAGAAGACAGCTTCTAGCCTGGTGTGGTGGTGCACGCCTGTAAACACAGCCCTCTGGGGCTGAGGTGGGAAGATTGTAACTTCAAGCCCAGCTTCGGGACTGGGGATGTAGCTCAGTGGTGCTGTCGACTGCCTCGAAAGCGCAAGGTCTTGAGTTGGATCCCTGGTACCAAAAACAAAATAAAAGAAGCCCAGCTGGGCAACTTAACTGTTTCAGAAAATCTTGTTAAAGTTTTTACAAAGGACTGGGGTTGTAGCTCAGTGCAAAGAACCTGAGTTCATTCCCCACTTCCACAGGAAAACACAAAATGAAACGAAACAAGACGACTTCCTTCTAGACTAGAATTACTGCTCATTGTTGGACACTGTACTCTGACATACTGAATCTAACTGAGCATTTCTAGCTATGAGAACATTCCTGGTTCAACAGGAGGAATCTAGAAGACTTCAGCTACCGGGAGGGCTCTTCACTCTGAAATATCTTCTACTTCTATGTGGAATATATTGAGGGTAACAGTGTCTGGCTCGCAAAATACACAGGTAGAGTTCCAAACCTAGTCTTGGTAAAGTATAGATCTTTGTAAATACATCAGGTTTTTCTGAATCTTAGGTCCCTGATTCACAGTAAATTAATAACAGACATTTTGTCTGAAGGGGTCATGTTGATTTTTGAGCACTTACGTACATCAGACTTTAGTAACACTGGGAAAATATTGAACATTCTGAGAAAAGTCCCCATAAAGTTTATGGGAAATGAATGCATATCTGCACACATATGCATGTATCTATATAAAACAAGTGCATTTACATTTTAAATTTTCAATAAGGCTATTGCATTCTTTTCATTTGATTGGGTCCCTGCATTTCAATACAGCCATGTAAGACAGCAGAATAAAGGCTCGGAGAATGGAAGTCAGAATGATTAAAGATCCAGGGCTGCAGATGTACACAGGCAGCTTTAAAGGATTAGTCTGACTCCATCAGCAAGGACCAAAGCTGACAGGGGATATGACTGAAGTCTATAAAACTCATAAAAGGTATGACTGGGATGAACACAGACTTGTTCGCCAAATCCCAGTTTACCATGATGGCAGTATTTCCCCTCTGTCTCGCAAGAGGCAAATTTAGGACAAAGAGAGAAAGGATCAGTCGATAAAACAGAGCAGGTAGCCACAGCCCAATTGGCAGAAATCTTAACCTGGTGTGCCAGATGCATACCGCACACATAAATAACTTCCAGCGAGGGCTCGAAAAATCCAGGCAAGACATTTCCATTAAGCCAGCTAAAATAATGTGCCAACATTTAAAGAGGCTAAAAAATGATGGGCCAGAAATGAATGACTTCCAATTAGAGCAGTATGTCTAGATTTAGAATCTTTATAACCGGGCCACTGTGTACCCGACCGCTGCTGCTCTGCAGTTTTGCAGGTGTCCATCGCTTAGCTCCATGGTATTAGTCCCAGTGGATTTATTTTGTCTCAGCCAAAGTGCTGTTTATATGGAATCGCCCATGGAGAGGAGCCCATCATAGATCCTGAGCAACATGAAGAAGCTCTGGTAAACTACTAAATCTAAGTAAGATTGAGCCATCCACTGAAATTCCGAAATGACCTCACTTTTAAAGTCTCTTCCAAGCATGAAATAGACCCTCTTGCATAAGATATAGTGTGGGCTATTTCAGAAAGAATAGGAGACATTCTGCTTCCAAGAACAGGGACATAAATAACAAGGGAGTCATGGATTAGAATCCCTGGATGCTTGCAGATTAAATTCAGTTACTTTTTAAAAAGTCAAAACTCTTGCCTTCTAGCTGGTTCTGGCTAATGTGATTTTCTTTGTGTGCAAACTCAGCCCTCTTCATCTTTTCTAGGAATGGTTTCATTTGGAAGAGGGCCCTTAGCCTTGGGAACCAATCCCACTTCCAAACTGCAAGTTGCTTTAATTGTGCTAAACTGAGTAAAAATTAATAGGTATGATGGTTGGACATTATGCAACACAGTTTCTCAAAAGAGTGGTAAACTTTGAGAAATCAGCTCTTCAGGATTCCTGACCACATACGTCGGGAGGAGAGACAAAATGGACACTGGTGGAAGGGGAAATTTTAAAGGAATGTCTTGCATAAATTCAAAGCCTCTTGATAACAACTGAAGAATGTCTCATCAATAAATAGATGAATTATTAAATACTTACTGCTCTGGTTTGAGTAGACATTTTGTTTATAAGACTATGCAATCACATGCTGCTTGTGATTTACCAATTAAAAAACTGTGGCAAATCCATGAACAGACACCTTTCCAATCAAATATTTTTGTTTTCTTTTTTTGGTCCTGGGGATCGAACTTGGGACCTTGTGCTTGCAAGGCAGACACCGGAACCACTGAGCTAAACCCCCAGCCCTCCAGTCATACGTCTTGTAATCACTCACAGGAAACTCTTTATAACCCTTATGGTGAGATTAACCTTATACCTAGTCCTCGCTCCCTCCCCAGACTGACAGCCTAACCTGGACCGCAAGCGACAGGATACTGTCATTCCCAAAGATCTCCAGAGGAAAAAGCAAAGATCCAAAGGAGCAGCACTTGAAGATTCCCATGTACACTTCAGGGTCACCTTCTTTGAATGATTGCAACCATTTATTTCCATTTTATATCATGAATAAAATATTAGCAAAGGCTGGGGTATTATTTAGGCATAAATAGTATAGAAATAAGTTTAACTTGTATCTCAAAGGAGATTTTTCTTGTGGTACCTGGGATGCTCTACCACTCAGCTACAACCTGAGGCCCACCTTCCTTCCTGTCTGTCTTCCTGTCTTTTTTCTTTCTTTCTTTTCTTTTCTTTTCTTTCTTTCTCTCTTTCTTTCTTCTCTTTCTTCCTTCCTTCTTTTCCTCCTTTGTTTCAACTCTGTCTCTCTTTCCCTCCCTCCTTCCCTCCCTCATTTCCTTCCTTCATGTCTTTCTTTCTTCCTTCCTTCCTTCTTTCCTTTCTCTATTTTTCTTTCTTCCTTTTGTTTTATTTTGAGACAAGTTCTCTCTAAGTTTCCCAGGCTAGCCTTCAACTCTTCTTAAACCCCCTCGCCTCAGCCTCCCACAGAGCTGGTATTACAGGCATGTGGCTCCACGATGACTGAGAATTTCTGTCGTGTGCTTAAATAGAATCTAGCGAGAAAGAGTAATTACAAACACAGCACCACTGATCACAATACTCTCAGCCCCTGTCACATGAGCTTGGTGTCGTCTTTGTCCAGGAGCCACTGACAATGTGAAGTCTCGGGCTGACTGAGCACACATGAGTGTTCTCCATGTGAAGCAAACATGCCTCAGAGAGAGAGGCAGCTCTGCCATGTCCATAGACTCTTCCTGTGACAACACATAATTTCAAGCCCTCCGCAGAGGGAGACGTCACAGACAACTCTCCGAAAGTCAAGGTTTTGTTGACAACAGCTCATTATTTCCAGTGCCCTGAGAAAAGGAGGGTAAACACACTGCCTCACATCACACCCTTTTAGAAGTTAGTCCGGAGGACCCATCAGAGCTATCCTGACACAGGGCTTTCCAAAGGCCACGCCAGCCACAGTAGAAACAAACCTGGGCTTGAGGTAGAATGTTGGAGGCAGCCGTTTGTATTCCAACTGTGCACCCAAAGCCACTTGCTTAAATGAAACTCGAGCATTCTCATTTAGGTCCTTTAAATTATCATTTCTGGCTTTATTGCATAATTCTTCTGGGCCCCTTCCAAATGGATCCATGGGCATGGTTAGATACAGTGATAGAGTGATATTCAGTCTAAAAATCATTACCTTAATCATCCTTGCTGCTGGGATCGAGTCT
Source organism: Heterocephalus glaber (assembly GCF_000247695.1). The sequence goes on along the minus strand of NW_004624834.1, from coordinate 5,210,947 downwards.
GAGGGGGGAGCTGATTTTGTTTTCCTGTTCACTGTATGAATTTCACTCATGGTTAAATTGCTTTGATTTCAAAATGGAACTCATAGATGAGAGAATGAAAGGGGAGGGTACGAAAGTTGAAGGTTTTGTTTCCTATACGTGTTGAATCAGATTTCACAATAGAAATTTCATGAAGGGAACTAGCTCACACAAAGCTAGCATTTGGCTGAGATAACAGAACTGGATGTATTGGTGATTTGTGACTTAGTTTGACCACTTCGGACCATCGGGTATTCCCATACGAACCCAGTAGGGGGAAGAAAGATGTCCCTTCATGGAATCAAATCGGTGACGCATCTTTGCGCCATTACCCAACTTGGCCTAAGGACTGCATATTGAAATGTTTTCTATTTTCCTAAAAAGAGTTTCTCACAGGCAACACAAGTAAACATAGATAAACTGGCTAACACCAATAGTAAAAACATCTATCCATGTCAGGATAAAAGCAGCAGAGTGAAAGACAACCCATGAAGTGGGAAAAATAATTGCAAGTCATATATCTCATAAGAGGTGATATTCAGGTAAGAGAAAGAACTTTTACTACTAAGCACTCACAGCAAAAATAACTCGTTCAACAATACACCAAGTCACTAAATAGACATTTCTTCAAAAATGACTTCAAGTGCCAATGGAGCATAAGAATAAATGTTCAACACTAATGATCATTTGAGAAAATGCAAGTTAAAACAACAAGGAGACATAACCTCCCACCTGTTAGGATGGCCACCAACAAAACAAAACAGCAAGTACTGACAAATGAGACTCTGCTCCACAGTTGACAAGAATGTAAAATGGTCCAGTCACTGTGAAAAACATTATGGAGAGTCCAATAATAATCAGGAGAATTTTTATATGATACAGCAATTCTATTGTGTGAAGTCATTCAAAGCCGATTTGTGAAGAGATATTTCCACTCTATGTTCATAGCAGCATTATTCACCAAAGCCAAGAAACAGAAACATTTCAAGTATATCCATCAACAGACAGATGGATACACAAAAAAAATGTGGTACATATATACACTGGTATGTTACCCACCTTAAAAGGAAGGGAATTAGAACACACGCTAGTGGATGAATCGTGAGGACATTATGCATGATACAAATCAGGCACAAACCCACAAATTCTGCATGATTCCATTTTCTTATGAGGTACCTATATTATTCACATTTGTAGAAGCAGAAAATAGAATGGTCTGAGAGAGTAACAGAAAGTTGCTTGTGGATACGGAATTTTTTTGTATTGTGAAAAAGTTACGAACATTGAATAACAATGCACACTTAAAAGCAATTAAGATGGCAATTATATCATATTATATAGGTCTTTACTGCAGTGAATTTCTTAAAATTTGAAAGAAGATATTGAATAACAAAGGACTCACTCTTTTCTGTTCTCTTTTGATTTAAAAACAAAACCTTCCAAGCCATATATAAAATGTCTCATGCAATTGTCTGAAAGCGCAAATTGCAGTGTTTTCATCAAACTTAGTAATTGGACAGTTCAAGCCATTGCCTTATTTTTCTGAAAAGTTTCTCAGCCAGAGAAACATGTCAGCAGTCCTGGTGACAGGCCTGTAGGGGACACTGTCAGTCCTCTTTCTGAGCACCAAGCTCCAGACTTTGTCTCTGCTTAGCTGCAAGAGGCCAAAGTGACAATTGTAAACCTCGTTTTTAGCCAACAAGCCTACAACTAAGCCTCACCTTAAGGTCTGTCTTCTTGAGATGTTTTAACTAAGGATAGAAACAGATGGCATGGAGCAAGGATTTGAAGCACGTGTTATCTATGGGAGTCTTGAGCCAACATTTTACTGGGGAATGCTAACATTATTAACACAGCATTGTAACCCATCATTGTTTAGCACTGCCTACGATGATTCATCAAGCACTTTTACATGTCCTGAGGATCTCCAAGAGAAAGATACCCTGTTCCTGGTGCTGGCATCAATACAAAACTAGCCTTGGTATTATGAAAAATTTCCTATGGTTGTGTCTTGTGACATGGAAAAGTCACAGCAGAAAACATCAACATCATGGTATACAACCCAGCAACCCTTTTGTAGGATGCAGGTTCAGGAAGACATGAATGGAGTGGTCCAGGTGACTAGAATATGGGCTGCTGTCAAGAATCTTGGGGCTGGATGCACAAGAGAGGAAATTATAAAGATCAGAGCAAAAATCAATGCAATGGAGACTAAGAGAATGACACAAAAACTTAGTGAATCAAAGAGATGGTTTTTTGAAAGAATAAATAAAATCAAGAAACCTTTAGCCAACCTTATCAAAAAAGGGAAAGAAAAGACTCAAATCCATGCAATTAAGAACGAAAAAGGGGAAGTCACAGCAGAACCAGCAGAAATCCAGAGGATCATCAATACCTACTTCAAGAACCTGTACTCTAATGAAATGGAAAACACAGACGAAATGGACAGATTCCTCAATACATATGAATTGCCAAAGTTAAATGAAGAAGATATAAAATTCTTAACACCCCAATTACAATGAGTGAAATTGAAAATGTAATAAAATATTTACCAACAAAGAAAAGCCCAGGTCCTGATGGCTTCACTGCTGAATTCTACAAGACATTTAAAGAACTAATGCCATTACTCTT